>JAFBJW010000311.1:3967575-4300660 GCA_016785235.1 Pseudorhombus dupliciocellatus | reverse complement strand
TGTTCTTTAAAGAAAAAACCCCCCCCCCCCCCCCCCCACGCCTCCATGGCAACCCCCAATGTTTACACCTCACTGCCCCTCGTTACCGCCACCTCTCCTGTCACATGACTCCATCCTGCGGTTTTTCAGAACTACCTGTTGGAAAAGAAAAAGGGAGCAGTGATCAGGATATTCCAGAGCAGGAGGCAGATCCCGTGTCAGCTGATGTGTGTGACAGATCAAAGCGCTGGGCCGCGCAAAGCCCGACCTGAGGGTGGCGCCACGTTGTTGTTCCGCTATTTCCGACCGCCGTGTTGCTAACAACGTGACTCGTGCTAACATGTATGAACTGTTTAACACAGACCCCGCCCCCGCCCCGCCCTCCTCTCTGAGGTCAAACAGTCTGTCATCGCTCCAACGTCCTGTGACCCTCTGCTCTTTCCTCTGCGCTGCCTCGTCTTCCTCTTACTTCATCACATGACAGATGGTCCCAACAAGACATCCACCATGGCATCTCCGGGACAGCGGGACGTTGGTGACACAGCGAACGCCACAAACATCCCACGATGGCGCGTGTGGTAGGCCTGGGCGGGGTTTATCCCACTGAGTTATCAAAGAGTGTGGGTGTGGCCCAAGATGCACAAATGAGAAATAAATGAAACAGCTTGGACGGCCTTTAAAGGTTCAGCCATCTCTGAACCGTGTCGCCGCTCGGTGACGCCTTCATTTATTCAGGTTCCTCGCTGCCAGTTTGACCATCGGCCATGCCGAAGAGGGGGAGGAGGAGGAGGAGGAGGAAGGGGCGCAGCGATGGAGAAAAAGTGCAAACTTCTGGACAGCACCGGCGGTGACATCAGCAGAGCCCGGTTCTCATTGGGTTTGACCGTGTCAGGACCTCCCGGACCCGACCTCCCCTTCCTCTCTGCAGCCACATCAAAGCGGGTGGCCGACCACGCTGTCATCGCCAAGGTGGGCGTGGGCGTGGAGGAAGCGAGGAGTCAAGATGTTTCCTCACGTCTGCCAGAGCCAGAACGTGCGCGCAGGCACCTGAGTCAACACAGCGGCGGGTGTGACCAGGGGAGGAGAGGAGCGCAGACACAACAGCCGATGAAGCAACGCCACCTCAGTGAAACGGCCTCGGCTGGCCTCGGCTCCTCAGGGTGGGAACCACAGAGTGCGGCGTTCACCAGCTGAGCGCCGCTTGTTGTTTCTGTGAGAAACAACACACAGATAAGACCTAATACTATTTATCACGTTTCCAGGTCCTCGCCAAGCACCGGCTGCTGTTTCCAATCACCCGAGTCAAAACAGATCTGTGGGTCTTTGGGAAACACCGTCAGAACCCTCTTGACTCGGATATTTCCCCTGCTGCTCTGTTCCAGGGCTCCTCAGATAAACACTCGTCACTTCAACATGATTCAGCTGTTCCCTCTCATGAGCTCTTATCGCTCGCTCCCCTACGTCATCGCCTCCGTCCCCTCGCTCCCACGCTGATCCCCGCCAGGGTCACGCTCGCCCTGGGAGCCCAACTGCCGGGGGGTGGGGGTGGGAGGGGGTAGGGTATGAATACCTGCCGCTCCAGCATCGATGTGGTCGCTCCTGGCGGTGGTCTCGCTGCGCTCGGGGGTTTGAAAGAGCCAGCCTCCATCTTAAAGTCAACAGGATTAAGGAAGTCCACCACAACTGCTGCTGCCGTGACATCAGCAGAAACATCCCACAGAGCGATCCGATATGTTTTTGAATCAGGGATTTCCAAAGTAAAATACTTCTCCAGGGAGGTACTGTGTTCATATAAAAGTACTTTAAACAAATGAACCTCTGTCGATTTTCGATTCTGTCGAGGTTTTAAATATAAGACCTTGAGTGACGACCTTGTCCTTTGTCCAGCCTGGGCTACGCTAACAAACACGGTGGCAGGAAATGGACAGAGGAAGTAAAGGGACAGTTGACTGTTACAAGGGTGAACTGTTTTTTTTTTCAAGAGTAAAACAACGCTTGAAATGAGCAGGAAGATGATGTCAGCGCGAGGTTGAAGCCAGGATGTTCCCGACGCTGCAAGTGGCTCAGCATAAACAAAACAACGACGCAGGTAAAACGACTTAAATGCTCGTCCCTCACAGATCCAGGGGAAAGTTGGGTGTTCGTAGGAAGGAGAACTTTCCATGTTTTTCAATTTGCACAATTAGATTTTCCACTCGATCGGCGGCGTCAGTGTCGGGGGGAGCAGTTTGAGCGCGAGGCCTCCGCCCAACAACATCTGAAACTGGCTTTGATGTCAGAGGCTGCGTCTGAACGTGCCTCGTCTCCCTGGATGCCAACGGCGTACGTCATCCGACGTGACCTCACAGCTCTCACACCTATCAGTCTGAAGGAAGGAGCAGCAGACACACGAGGAACAAAGAGGAGAAACAAAGGAGATGCTCTTCAGGCCGGTGATGTAGCTGGTTTTCCCCTAAGCAGCACAAAGCCCCGCACAGTATCACAGATTCCATGGGACTGACTCAACAGCCCCCCCCCCCCCCCTTCACCCAGTGGACTCTCCCAACAACCTCTGCATTTGTTACAGTTGGGAAGGAAGTGATGTCAAAGGTGGGGGGGGGGGCAGACATTGTGTGTGTGCGTGTGTGTGTCTTTTGTTTTGAAGGTCAACATTGGTTCAGTCTCATCACTGTGACATTTGGATTGTGTGAGTCGTCTCAGATTCAACCGGTTGTTTCAGGCTTTAAGAGTTTGAACGAAGTTTGGTTTCAGGGTTAGGAACTCATTTGATGGTTAAGGATATGGTGAGGGGCTGGGGACTAGTGTGTGTGTGTGTCTGGTAGACATCAACCCACGCTGCTGTTGAACTGGCTGAGGACAAACCCGGTCTGTCTCACTTTATTGCTGACAGATGGTTTTCTCCACAATTACAGCAATGCATGGCTTGTAGAGATGACGTGTGTGTGTGTGTGTGTGTGTGTGTGTTCCTCTCTGTGAACCTGTCGTAATCACTGATTCTGTGGTCGTGTTTCTCTGCGTGCTTCCTCCCGGACACTCGCTCAGCTGTGGTCGAACTGACGTTGTGTAAACAACAGTCGGTCTGTGTCACTCAGCCGCTGGACCATGACTCTTTAACGATAACTTATCAGCCACCGACAAGCAAAGCAGCCGAGCGTTTGATCAGGTGCTGATAACGGTAATAAAACAACACGGCGAGCTGATATGACGATAGTGAAGAGCCTGGAGAGGCTTTGATCTTTGCTCAGCACAGACTAATTCATATAAATATAGAACTTGATTTAAAAGGATTGGAGAGCTTTTCCTGAGATGACTCATGTTCTAATTTAGCTGATTCTCTAAATCTGCCGGTTATGATTTGTTGTCATTATTTGCGCTGTGATTTTGAAGTTCTCTTGAAGTATTACCGTGATTAAAATATGATCATCAACATTGGAACGCCCTCCGGTTTTCAACCTGGTTTTCATTAGACTTTATTTTCGAAGACTTAAAATCAATTTGATCGAAACATCACCATGACAACAGCCTGAACCCGGAACAACAGGCCACTCTCCCTCTACGTGAACACGCTTCATCCTCCACTGCAGCGCTGCATCAGTGGGAAACTCATCACCAGGATGTAAAAGTTTTTAAGTTTGGACTTCAGGACGTCCCGTGCATGCTGAAATGTTTTTGGTTTGCACCCGCATCAGTTCAGTCACGGGACTTTCCCCCGTTTATTTTTGCTTCTTCCTCACTGCTGCATCCCTGGGCGCGGTCCAGCCATGAGAATAATAAATGACGCATATTTCAAATATGATAAATAAGACAATAGCACGAACGAGAGGTCTTAAAATAAAAGAAAAAAATCCGTCCGGAGGCTTCGAATCTTCGGGCCTCTCACGTTGCTCTCTGGGATAAAAGATGTTGCACAAAAACAGGAAATCCCGATCTTGCCGTTTTTCTCAGAAGGCCCGCTCTTTCTCTGCACAGATCTTTATCTCCGTGCACATGCCCACGCACACCCTCTTATCCCCCTAATTTGAAGGCTGCTCTGAGTGACGTCGCTCAGGTCAGGTCGCCCACGGTCTGAGGCCTCTGGAGGCCTCGGCAGATCAGAGATGTGCCCGTCGGACACATTCCTCGCCTCCTGTATCACGGAACAACCAGCAATTAGGAATCCACACCTCCTTGCCTCCCTGCTTTCATCCACCACACACGGAGCTGCCTGCTGACAGGTGCCTCGCAGAGAACATGACCTAATCCTCCATTTGTTCCTGTGTGGCGCGGTTTAATCACACGGCAACAATGGCTGCTCTGTGCGGCTCTGGCATAATCAGGGCCTGTGCAGCACTGTTATTGAGACGGGCTCACACAGCCCCTGCTTCCTTTGGCACCTGCAGCCCAGGTAACAGTAAAGAGCAGAATTATCCTTGGCTGGTAAACCGAGCCTTTAATCGCTCCGAGTGAATCTGTGAAGTCAGCGCTCTCCTTCATCTGCAGATTTACGAGCAGACGACGGAGAAACTGAAGAGCTGGAATCCTCCGTGTGTTTCTCTGACAGTGACACCGACTCTGATGTGGTGAAGGCTCTGCTGACAGCCAGGATTATTTTCAGGGTTGATATGTCTTCCTCAGCGGCGAAGATGAAGAACGGAGGAGCAGTCGTTATTTCAATTAGGGATTAAAACTTTCACATGGAGTCTGATAAATATACTGCAAGATAAAAATCTGCCTTCATTTGTTCTCATTCTGCTGGGTGGCTTTGTTAAACTTGTAAATTCATTATTATTATTTTATTATTAATTTAATTAAATTGTAAATGAACAATTTGTATTTACAGGATAATAATGATTATTAGTACGAACACAGTCATAGTCCATTTGTCTCCTAATTGCTTAATTCACTGAATTTATCATTTTAAACAGGAAGTTATGATGAAGTGGTCGCTCCATTTAAAAGGCATCAAACCAAATAAGAGCACATGAAAAAGCTTTATTGTCACACCAAGCTTCAACATAAACAAATCCAGAGATTCAAGCTTAGAATGTGTAAACTATTCAGCAATGCCACGAGGGAGAACAAGTAGTGTACTCACTGTCATATAACTTACATAACTTATTAAATATCTTTTATTTTGGCAGGATTTTACAAGTAAGCGGGAAAGGTACAGAAGTGAGAGAAGGTGAAGGATGTTGCCGTTTTTTTTTTTTTATATATATATATTTATTTCCTGTGCATGGTTGCAGAGACGCTGAAATCAACATTGAGAACGATGGGTGCAAAACAGATCTGACAGCATCTGCCTCTACGTGGAGTCGCGTCTCGGCAGTTTCACATTCAGCTTTCACAAGAACAACGATATCGAGCTATAGGTCGTCTGGGAGGAACAGGAATGTTGATAAAGAAAGAAAAGAATGAGAGCGGGGAGGAGGGGGTGGCTGGAAAAAAAAACCAGGGAAAGTCCTATGTGAACAACTGAAGTCACACACAGGGAGAGTATGTATTAATACACTGATGCTCTGCATGAATACATTCCTTTAATGTAAACCAACAAACCTGCACTTTCACGCCTCAGGTTAATACTTCACTATCTGTTTAATAGCAGGAATAACTTCAGTGTTATTTTCTTTAAGTAGCAGATTTTGTCATTTCAGACAGTACTTTATTGATTCCTTCAGGAGGGTTCCCTCAGAAACAGGACGAAGACCTTTCAGATTCAACGACTGTTTGGCAGCAGGGAGGCGAAGCGTTTGTTCGGATTCTGAAAGTACTGGTGAATCACTGCAGCGGCGTTAGCGGAGGCCGAGACGTAGACGAGAAAACCGCTGTGCTCAAAACGTCACTGAAGATTCAGCCATGCAGGTGAACACTGCCAACAACACCGAGGTTATAATCAGAGCAGATGAGAGGCTGTGGTATATTACAGTGATCCAAACCCATAGAGGGGAAGAAGAGAGGAGGGGACGCCAGGACCTGGCAGCATCGTGTGATCTTTAGGCCCCTGAAGGAGAAAAACAACGGGCGATAATGACCGAAAAAAAAAAAAAACAACGTCACCACGACCCGGTCTGAGGCCAACAGGACAAAAACAAAAGGACTAAAAAGTGCGTCGCAGCAGGTTTCTGGTAGTGCTGTGCATGTACGTGCACATGGGGCCTGGTGAGTAACCACGGGAGGGGGGGGTCAGAGAGCTTCATTCCACAAGGTGACTGAAGCGTGGGTGACACACTGTGTGAGTCCAGGCTCTAGCTATGTACGTGTTTTTACTCTGCGGTTGTGGAGGTGCAGCGTCTTTAATTACGAAAAGATCCAGCGTCTGCGTCACTGGATCTTCCCCTGACCTGGACCAGTCTCCCACGCTGATACTGATTGGAGGGGGAGGAGGGGGGACAAGGGGGGAGGACAGCCACCCGGCGGGCTACATTTGGCAACGATGAGCCAACACGGAGACTCCTTTTTTTTAGCTTTAAGCAGCATTTCATGCTTGATTAGATACTCTTCCTTCAAAAAAATAGACTTTCTTCTCTTTTAAACTAAGAGCGCACGAGTAAACGTCCTCCTTTTACTAAGTTTGACAGCCCAGGAGATTGTGTGGAGCGGCCAGCGTTACGGGTTCAGACAACACGGAAATACCGACACAGGCAAAAGAGGCAACTCTATCAAGTGCTTTTAAAGAAATCATCCCGCTGCCACGTGAACGGGACCATCAGCGCACAACGACAGCAAAGTAACACTAAACGAGGAGTTTAACACTTTCACCAGCATCTGCTTCTGTTTGAGAAAGGGGGGGGGGGGGGGTCTTCATGGGTCCAAAACATCCATCTTCCAGTTCAGTTTCCACATCTTTATGCAACGTTGAGCATAAATGAGCTTTAACGAGGAGAACACAAACCCCAGCAGCGGCGTGATGGCGATGAATCCAAAACAAACATTTTGTCAGAGGAATTCAAGTTTGTTTCTATGCTTCAGAGCCAAATCTGCAGAGATAACAGAGTCCTGCAGGTGACAGAAGGATATATCAACTATGAAATAAAGTAGAATCATGACGCAATACGATCAGTGTTTCAGAGAGATGTCGTGACATGTTGACTCACAAGTAAAAAAAACACGGAAGCAGTTTGGACCTGACTCAGGTCAGACCCATGAAGACCTGACGTCTGGCAGCACATTGGTCACACGTGTGCACTCGACCTGCGTCTAACTCACGCAGGATCCCGGAGGAACCGTGAGCACAGTCAGTTCTGAGTAATTAATACAATAATGGAATACTACTGGGGAATAATGGCGAGATGTGGAGGAGTATCAGTGTTTCTTGGATTCCCCTCTGATAATATGAGGGTGTGGTGAGCCGCAGTGTGTGTTCGTGTGCGCACAATTGGTCACTTAACATGTGGAAACACCACTAAAGAGGTGAGCCGTGGGTGTGGTGACATCATCGAGCCGGCAGCGATGGGGATTCCCTAACAAAAAACACATTCTCTCAGCTCACTCACATTTCTGTCTCTGTCTGGAGACGCACGGGGTGGGTCTCTCCCTGTCTCATTCCTTCTCTCCTTTCTGTCTGTGGCTCAAACACGATGGCAGCAAGGTGTGAGGGCCTCAAATCAAATCTGCGGTGGAGACGCTGAATCAACGCCTGATGCTATAGATGCAGACCCACGCTGCAACAGCAAAACAGGAGGAGGGAGGAGAAACGAAACACAACAGAAGTCGTCTTGGACACAGCACGCAACGCAAAACACTGGCTGCCCACAATCATGAGAGTATGCTGGATTAGCTGATTTGTATGGCGCCCTCCAGAGGATGAGGAGAGAAGGAGGCGGTGGAGGAAGCTAGGCATGCTCCAGGAGCCACTGGAAGAGGGGCGCGGTGCGGTGTGGTTCCCTGGACCCCTGCGGCGCCTCCTCTCGGGCCTGAGGCTGGCCGACGTGCGTCTGACTCTCCTCGCAGTAACGCAGCAGCATGTGCAGCAGCTCTCCCACCCGCCACCTCCTCTCCCGGAGCCGCTGGACGACCACAGGGAGCTGAAAGGACACAGAGGTTATTATTCACTACAACGCCATCACAAGCCATTTGTAATTAAATCGATGATATGAAGGTGAAAATATGTTCAGACTGAAGAGAGGAGTCATCAGAGGCTGCAGGTTAAATCAACATCTCGCTAGAACAATGACCTTCATCATCAGTCATCACTTCTCCTGTTAACAACCACAGCAGAGTGAAGTGTGGTGGAAACCAGGACACTGTTCACGTTGACAACGACTCTCTCTCTGGTTAGAGAAAGTCCTAATGGTTAATAAGCTCCTGCCCTCCTGGGAGTCGGTGGTTAATGAGTGGTGTGCGGCCTGAGGGCAGTCACCTGCTGCAGCTCTCTGTCAGGACTCAGCTGGATGTGGGGAATGTCGGCCATGGAGGCTGCCAGCCACTGCAACATGCTCCTGAGCTGAGGATCCGGGCCCGCGTGCTGAGGGCCGCGCCGGAGCTCCCTGACGTCCGAGTTAACCACGACCAGCACGGTCCTGGGAGCCTGCGCCTGGGTCCTGTCCACGCACAGCGTCCCTGCAGCACAGAGGCGGACGGATGATTCAACATTTTCAAACCGTGTAACTGTCGGGTGAGGTTTGAGATCAGGGACCGTAAATAAAGACGTGTACAGTGCAGGGGGGTTTAAGACCTACAACCCCACAAGACACCAGGGGGACATTTCCAGCCTGGTGCTGGTCAGAGCTGGGTTCCCACGCTCCCACCGCCAAATGGACCCCTGGCCCTCCCCGCCCCCTCGTTGAGGCCGGCTCTGGTTTGACACGCACATGACGCCGGGGGTGAGACACTGTGGAGGGCGTGGAGGGGATGAATGAGTGGCTGAATATGGGGGTGGTGAAATCCCCGAATACACACACAAGCATTTCAAATCAAGTCCAACTGTTCTTAATCTCAACGAGTGGAAAGAACAAGAGCTCAAATTAAGAGAGGGGCCCGTCTTTCCCCCTGCTCCCCCCTCCGCCGTCCAAAAGTGTGCAAGCTGTTGGGTCTGTTCCGAAGGTGAAGCTGCAGGCAGTGAAATGTTCTTACCGCTGGATTCCTCTCTGACCTCAGTCTCCTTGTCCTCAGTGGTGTCACTGGTGGAGGAGAACGGGAGAGGTTAATGAAAGGGGGAGACAGGAATGACGATAACGGCGGGATATCAGGCACCGCGGGCACTTCAAAGGACGTCTTCAGACACAGACGGAAACATGCGGTATACTTCCAGTCAATATTGTGCTATGATCCGGTGTCTTTTGTCGGTTTAAGACTTGGCGTCTGAGAGTTCATCTTAATCAGAGAGAGCGTTGATCTTTCCGCGCTGAAAACCGGCTCAATATCTCTCCTGTCAATCGTGCAAATATTTGCCGTGTGACGTGCAGGTAAACAGTCATTTCTCCACTTTAGAAGGTTGTTAATCACGGCGGTGTTGACACAGCCCACGCATTCAGACTCTCAGGCTCGACGCCACCGATTGTTTTTCTTCTCTGACGAATTTTTACTTTTCACTGGGAAACGACTCATCATGCATCATGACAGGTAATGGGATGTGTCACCTGTGGCCATTAACACTGTGACTGTTGAAACCCACTCCCAGCTGCTAATTGTAATTGTTAATACTTTGAGAAAATAAAAGTATTTGATTGTCTTTGTTTCTTTCTTTTGTTTCATTTTTCGGGTCCTGTAAACTACGGTCACGTGTGAGTGAGTCACTGGAGCAGTGTTGTGCATCTTTCTTTGATTATTTCAAACATATCTTGTGTTTTCAATGCCCATGTTTTCAAGCAACTTCACCACGAATCAGTATCTGTGTGAAACCTGCCACCTAATGGCTGGAATTGAACGGCCCAGACTCGACCGTGTGCATACTACAGAGCCCAATTAACTGATCTCTACATGTTCCTTTATAATCAATAATATGTTGATGTAGCTGTTTATATAGAAAGCTAGAGCACTGTTTTTGTCTCTCCCGTTCATCATAATGAGCAAATAGTACTTCACATTACTACATAAAATGAACAAAATATATTATAGTGAAATTAAACATATCATTTATATAAAATGTCCTTTTCAGATGACAAACAGTAGTTTTTAAGCTTCTCATTATGAACACCTCTTTCTGCTGTGTGTGTGTTTTCAGACCTGAGCTGCAGGAGTTAAATCAGCCGGTGGATTTGAAACCATCGGTGGGTTTAAACTGTCAAACAACATCAATGCAACGAGGGCAAAACCCCCCAAATACAACAAATCATCCATCAAGAAACCAAATTGCATGCAAGTAATGTAGAGCAACAAAACATCACAGGCGGACTTTGCATCAACAAGCTTGTGCCGTGTAAAGTCTGTTTATATTTGGAGCTTTGGTGTGGTCATGCGAGGGGGCTGGTGGTTTCTAGAATGAGACAAAGTACAAATGTAAATGCTATTGTACAATGTGGTAAATCATTTAAATACAGCGGAGAGAGTCTCCGGTTTCAGCTCTGTGGCGACGGATCGGTCTCATGCTCCGTTGCTTACTTTCTAGTAAATTTGGTGATTATTCGTTTGTCTCATTCTAGGTGAAACCGCGGGTCTTTTATTTTAGGGAGGTTCACCAGGACCAACCTGTCAGAGGGGGAGAAGGACATGCGCTCCTCACACGCCTCCCCCTCCAGGCCCAGACTGCTCCAGCTACTGCTGTTCCCATTGCTGCTGGAGAGAAAAGGCAGGTAACGCACGACACGAGACAAAGATCAGAACGTCTTCTAATGACCATATCTGTCAAATAACATGCCCCGTTCAGCAACATGGAGGAGGCATAAGAAGAGAAAGAATGCAAGGTTCACATAAGTTAATGTCACTTTAAAAGATCATGATGGAAAAAAGTAATACATGTCAGATATGAAGGCATGTTAGAATTAATTATACTTTCTTATAATTAAAGATATTTAGAGATAATATATGAAATACATGAAACAATGACAAACTACAGAGAGACACTACAAAACATATTTAAGAACTAACATTTAAATGTATTTAAGGATTCTAACAGTCTGTAATTTTTGTATTATTACACCTGAGACGTTCACCGACTGATATGAGAGCTGCTAAGATAAAACCTAGATCAGACTCCCTCAGTTATCTCATTCTATATAATCACCATATCTGTCAACACGCTAAATTCTCACGACTGATTATTATTTCTGGCAGAATCCTATAAACTTCAGGTGAGGAGCTTTCTTCAGAGGAGGCACAATTTTCCAGTGACTCATCTTTAAATGATTTATTGCTCAAGGCTTAAGATGTGACATCACTGCCTCCCAGTCGTCAACGTGATCCTGTAAATTAGACACCGAGCTGGCAACACAAGCAACAACACCGTTCAGTGTAGTCAGTGATCAGCCTTCTGGCTGGAGCCTGCGAACTGTGGAGTGCAGTGATCTCTCTTAGGTTCCTACCTCCATCAGTCTGAATGACCTCAGCGGCAGCTTCCTCGATGACACGCGCTGAGAACGTCTTAATTTATCAATCATCATGTTCAGGGCGTCAACGAGCCTTTCAAGGTGCCCCCCCCCCTTCCATTAGTTCATCTGCAGAGTCTGAGGAATTACACATGCTGGACTTTGTTCTTGAAGAAACAGCGTCTGAAGTGAGGAGAGCACTCCAAGACACACCTTTAGAAAATATTATGATACATTAACTCAGGCCTGATTGACAAAGTAGCTCCGCACACACTGTGTTCTTTCAGGATCTTGGGAAAGAATCTGACATGTTGTCAGTTTGGCTTCCATAAAGATGGAACCCTTTGCCAGAAATGTCAACAGCTTCATTCCCAGGAACTGCAGTGCGTTCAAAAGGCGGCCGATACTCCGCATCCACTCAATCCTTCTTTCGCGATTCTGTCACAACTCTCTCCTTCATCCTTGTGGTGAGTTTCACTGACAGCTTCATAAAATCTTTAACAACATATCCGTTACACAGCTCACATATAATGCAACATTCGGCGCAAATCAGAGAAAATTGCATTCTGGCAGCGGAGTCTCAAACCAAACACGGTGCCCTGTGCTGACCCTGGGAAACCTCCAATCGAGACTCGACCACAGGAGACTCCTGCAAAGTGTCCAACACCAGCAACTAACCTCATTCCTCATGTCTGCACAGAAATAGACTCGACAGCCTCTCACCCATGTCAACATTGTCCCCACATGTTTCAACACCGTGCCAGTTCAAAACTTAGACCCTCACATGCCACTTTATGCGTTTCTGTTGGCTGGAGACTGTGTGGTTTGATTCTAATTTAATATTTTACAGTACATCTTGTAAACTTTTTTTATGGAACCAATAGACCTTAGACTTTTAAATCTGTTCATATCTTAGCACCACTGTGTTTCATGACACTGAGGATTATGGTTTCCAATAAAAGCAGTGAAGAGGGAACCACTAGAAGAGGGACAGCTAGTGGTTGTATACCTGTCACTGAGGTGCAGGAAGCTGCTGTTGTCGTCTGCGTGCTCATCCTCAAAGCTCAGGTTAGACCAGCTGCCCAGGCTGTCGTCTCCCACACTCAGCTGCTGGGACACGGTCGACTCGGTCGCTTCCCTCCCTGGAGAGCTGCACACACACAAAGAAGGAAACAATATTTAAACCTCATGACAGTGCAGTGAAGTGGTGATTATTAACAAATAGAATCAATCAAAGTTGCTTAAATGCTGCGGTGTGTGCTGCTCTACCCATCAGAGGAACGTGTGTGTACCTGGTGTTGGCAGCCTGGCAGATGTTGGTCATGGCTGACGTCATGATCTCTGCGGTCAGGCTCTCAGCGTAGCTGGTGCCATCGTGACCGATGCCGCTGTCGGCATTAAGGCTGGTGTTGCTCAGCTCGCGCTTGGCCGTCTCCATCACCATGGATACCATATCCTCTGCGAACGCGGCCCTGTGGTCCAGGTCTATGTGAATCTTAGGAATGTCCAAGTTGGGCAGCCGCTCGGCTCTCGTCTGACAGTCTGACCCTCTTTTCCTCCTCAGTGACCCGGGCTGGTGGTGCCGGCTGTGTTTGGTGCAGTACGGACACTCCTGGACCTGACAATAGCGGCACGTTCTCTCGGCCAGAGCGTGGCCCCCTGCCGGCCCCTCGGACAGCCTCTTGGCGTGAGAGTGTCTGTCGTGGCCTTGTGTCCTCTGATGCTCCCGGGATGAATGTCCAACTGAAGACAGGCTCATCTTCAGAGTGTCATCAACTATTTTCCTGGCGTAGTGCTCGATGACCTGCGCCGCCCTGCTGCTGTAGCCTCGATCGCACAGGCTTCCCGTGCTGTGGTAATGCTTGCTTTTACTCTCTCTGGACAACAGGGGGCAGGAGAAGGAGTTCCTGATGAGATTCTCTGCCATGTCGTCAAACTTGGATTTCTTATAAAGACAGGAGTCCGTGAGAGACTTGGGCAGCCGCGCAGAGGACCGACGCAGCTTGTGCGTGACATCACAGGTGATGTTGTACGCCAAAGACTCTGCGAAGTTGACCAGGTCCATGTACTCCCTCTGACTCTGCTCTTCAGAGTCGCTGCAGCAACACTGGGCATCGTCGCCTGACTCCGCCCCATCCTTGGGCGATGAGGCCTCACTACTCGAAGCTCTCCATTCGTCCGGCAGCGACTTGGAGGAGTGAAGGCGCAAGCTTGAGGTTCTCTGCTTGACCTTGCGACTGGCATGCGCCAAGCCTTGTTTTATGGATCGGTAAGCCAGACGGCTAGCATACTGGTCTAACACCAGCTCCCTGCTGCCTCCCTCTTTCTTCAGCACTCGGATGAGGTAGCCAGCGTATTCATCCGTCACACTCTCACAGCTGGGATACTCCGAGGACAGACCGGAGCTGGAGCAGGTGCTTGAGGTGGAGGTCGGAGAGCGAAACACAGATGCTATCATTTCACTGGACCACTGCTCCGCCAGCCTCCCCACCCTCCAGTCTCTGTTCTGATCTGAGCTGACTTGAGCCTGATGCTGGTGCAAACATTCAGCGCTAGGTCTGCCCAGGCTTCTCCGTCTCATTGTCCTGTGATATGGACACTGCTGGCCAGAGCTCACCATCTTCTTCACGTCGCTGATCACCTCGCCCGCCACCTCCCCAGCGTACACCCACAACGTGTTAAGCGTCTTCTCCGAGAACTGAGCCACGCTGTCTCTCCTCCTCTCGCTGCCCTTGCTCATCTCTCCCTCCTCCTCCTCTTCCTCTGCTACTCCCAGTGTGTCCATCTCTGTTGCCATGGAGACAATGTGACAAGCCAACCGCTCAGCATAGTGCAGAGCTTCTTTGTTGGACATCCTGTTGGCCGACATCTGGTTTATATCATGCCGGCCACTCCCTGCCTCTGAACATCTGTGACTGACATCAACACCAACCTCCTCTGCCAATGCTTCCTCCTCTTCCTCCTCGTTGCCATCGGCCTCCTCAGAGAGAGACCTCATCAGCTTAAGCATAAACTCAGCCTTGTCTTCTTCAGGGCTGACGTCTTTAGGTCCTCGGCCAGGCTCAGGCTGATAGTGAGGGGTGGGAGGCGGGGTAGCAGGGGAAAACTCTTTGGCCAGTTTGCTTTTCAGCTTCTTGGAGAACTGTTTTATCTGCTTCTCCTCGGAAACCTCACTGGGCTGCTGAGGGGTAGAAGGAGGCGTGCAGGGAGTCCCACCAGACTTCTGTCCGGTGCTCAGAGTCGAGTCATCCCCAGGAACAGATATCTTCCTTTGTCCACTCGTCTCAGTACCTGGCACTTCAAGAGTATGCATCATCACAGGATGAGTTTCAACCACAGCTCTGTTCTTAGGGTCTAATTCAGAGCCTGTTGCCTGTTCTGCAGCTCTGCCCGTTCTCACATATGATGAATCTCTACAGTCATACCTGACGCACTCCTTGCTGGCTCCCTCCTTCAAAGGGGAGTCTGGGGGAGAAGTGTCCCTGCGGCTTCCCATTGTCTTTGTGAAGAAATCTGCACAGTCCCCGAAACTCTTCTTCACCTTAGAGGCAGTAATTAGCTCACAAGCCTCAGTCACTATCAGATCCACCATGTTGCCAGAGAAGTTCTGAAAGGAGGACTTTCCCTGGGAGGTGCCTCCTCCAGCTACAGGGGTCTGCGTTCCATGACTGTACAGGTGAGTCTGTGTAGAGGTGGTGGCATCAGAAGAGTGTTCAGTTATTCTTTCAGGGCCCTCCTGAGAAGTCTCTGGGGACTTATACAGACAGGTCTCCTCAGGCTCCTGAGGGTGGGAGAGGGCCTGGCCGGCCTGGGGCACAGGAATACAACTGGCCATTCCTGACACAGTGAAGAGAGCTTTCTTCACCGTGCAGGTAGTATCTTCTCCTGAGGGCCCTGGAACCGCTGCAGCTGAGCTGGAACTTAACACCTGCTGGTTAGCGAAGGTACTGCAGGTGTCAGTGCTGCTGTTCTCTGCACTGACGTAACAGATGTTGTCCATAGACACACTGATGGCTGCTTGGCTGGTGAAGGCAACATCTGCCTGAGAGAGTTCTATGAAAGCCTCCTGGATAACAGACTCTGACAAATCTGAGGCGTAGGAGTTCACCACCTCCTCCTCTTCCTCTTCTTCTTCTTCTTGCCTATGGCCAAAGGACCAACCACTAGAGGCCAGAGGGGTGGAGGGGTGGGAGAACTGACACACTTCCATAATACCTTCAAACACAAGCTCTTCAGCCAGGTCAGCAGCGAAACGTGAAACTGTGCTGTGAAAGATCTGCTTTTTCACCGTCAGGAAGTCCTTCAGCGCCCCAGACACGGCCTCTCCTACCAAGAAACCGGCCAATCCGCTGATCGCTCGCTCCTTCAGGACGTAGGCGTGGCGCATCCCGATCTCGTGGAAGGCCATCTGAAACACGGATGAGGTGAGCCTGGCCGCTAAGTGACACAGGGTGGTGGTACAGGAGGACACGCCTTTCTGAAGATCTCTCAAGGCACTGCCCAGACTCATCTCCACCAGGTCTGTGGCAAACCTCTGAATGCCATCGGACAGAGACTGAGACTTCTTCTGCAACTTGTCCACTGTCACAGTCTCCTGGATTTCTGAGAGCTTCATCAGGTAACCGGAAGGATTCTCAAATTCTTTGTGGCAGACGCAGCTGAGATTCTTGTTGTCACTGATGTCAACAGCAGACTGGTAGCCACACACAGATCCCAGGATTTCTTTGGAGAGGCTGTTGGCAAAGTCTGAGTAGGTCTTATACAGAGAGCAGAGGTCCTGGGGTTTACGCAGCTCCTCTGAGCCATCCTGTTCATCTGTCTTCCAAAAGTACTCCAGTGGTCCACTGGAGTCCACCAGAGGGCTAAAGGCCGAGGAGCTGACAGGGCTGAAGAGTGGGCCACCGTTTTCCTCAGACGGGGTCTGCACTGGTCGAGGGGAGTCGGGCACCTCAGTGTGAAGCGAGTAGGGAGAGCCTGGTTTCAGAGGAGTCGGTTTTTTCACATTGGCTGGAAGCGTGGGCTGGTCGAAGCGGTGAGGATTCATACCCTTGGTTGAGCAGCCCCTGGATACATATTTGGATGTGGACGCACTGGTGCTGGACTCGGCACACTTTTTCTCTGAGGGCGGGGCACTGACGGTGTCCAAAGGCAGAGCAAGAGTGGAGCTCTCTGAGCTCAGCTCGTCCACGTCATCGAACTGATCGAAACTGTCAAAGAACTCGCTGACTTCAGAGTCTGAGTCTTCAACCCGCTCCCTGGGCCCCCCCGGCACCTGGGGGATGTCCAGCTTGGCGAGCAGGCTCTTCTGGTAGCCCACCTCGTCCAGGAAAATGATGGGACTGGGGCTGGAGCAGTCGGATTCCTCTGATTCACTGACATGAACGAGAGGAGAGGGGAGACGGGCTCCAGGGCTGCAGTAAGTCCACTGCGGCTCCACACACGATGACCTCTGCACTGTGATGGACACATCTGGGCCCGACTTGCTTTGGGCGGAATACTTTTTCGAAGATGAACTCATGATAACACGGGAGCCGGATAATTCCTTTCTTCTCTTATGGGCCGGGACTGTCTGCGACGCGACATCGCGCTTTTTAAAGTGACGATATGAAGCTGCAGGTGGACATGAAGAGAGAGAGAAAGAAACGGAAGAAAACAATGCATTACTGTAGGTCAACATCTTTCAAGCGAGGGGTATCAAGATATTCAAGAACAACATACATGGATTGTCTCCTGTGTCGTCCTCCTCCAGATGCTCCAAGGCCGTGACAAAGTCATCCTCGATGGATGAGACAGACTGGTTGGTGTCGTCCTCCTCTGGCTGACTGGCCTCAGCAGCGCCCCTCTGAATGGCCTGGAGCTCTAACGTGTAGCGGACCCCTGCCATGTAGCAGCCCAACAGGCTCAGTAAAGACGCCACACTGGCCTGAGGATGCAGGCTGGTGTTGGGGTTGTGCCTCAGCACGCACATGGCTTTCAACCAACTCTGGAGGAACGAAAAAGAAAGGAATAATGTCAGAGAATGTCAAAGAAAAAGAAAATCGAGGAAGAGAAAAGAAAATATTGAAATCATGGCTGGCTGGGGAAACAAATTCGGCTAATTTTGAAGAAAAATTACTGAATAAACTTTTGCAGATGAAAAATAATTCACATGGGAACATGGGGGTGACGGGGAACTGTTATGTCTGTACTCTGATTGCAAGTTGATCTGCTACATGTGCAGAATACAAAATCACTTGGAGTAAGTCCACACTGAGATGCAGAGGGGTCGGGGGGCTTCAGGGCCTGTGTGAACCCAAACACTGCACATACGACCAAGACAGACACGTCTGCAGCCGTGGGCTGAAAGAACAACATTTTTTCAGCTTGTCTGTCTGACCTGTGTTTCTTCAAAAGCGTGAGAAACGCAGATGCAGACGTGCAGTGGGAAAACACTTCAGTCGTGGAACAATACTGTCACACTTATAAGTCATTTAGGTAAATCCCATTACATCTGCTCTGCTTACAGAGTAAATAAACATCACAAAGATATCTAATAACTTTTCACCCAAATCTAGAGTCACACGGTTTTCCGTGCTGGAACAGAGAAGCTTGAGTTCTGCAATTCCCCTGTCTCACTTCTGCTTTACTCAACATGCTGACCGAGCACATTCCTTCGACATGTCACCAACCTGAGGCCAAGCCTCTTTGTGCTCCGACAGCCTGCGGGAGTCTTTGAGCAGCAGAACCTCGTCGTTTTTCAGGCCGTCGACATGGAGCGACCTGAGGAGCTCGCACAGCCCTGCAGGCAGAGAGGCCAGAGCCTGAGGGAGCAGGAAACACAGAACCTGGTCAGCTCAGAGATCCAATGTTTAATCTTAAAAGTAGAATATGAAAACACTGATCCCAGAAGCAGTAACACATGATTATGAGTGGAAATTCTACTACAACCCAAATAGAGCTGCATAAATCTGTCTTCGCTTAGAACTAGCTTGGAACTTGGAATTGTAAAACTGTCAGCAAGTTAAAAAAAAAAAATCTGTTTTTATTGAATAATGTCATTTCTTTTAACATGTGCTTTATATTTACCAGAATTTAGTTATGCCATTGATCTACTCGTTAGTCTGTTCAATGTCTTCAATATTTACTGTGTGATCTGCACCCAGTGTGCATTTTAACAAAGACATTTTTTTATTTAACTTGGTGCCCATCTTGACCACAGCTCCCTGGCAGAAGAAATATTGTATTTCACTGGGACCATCATCCTGGTTAAAGAGGGGATAAAAATACATATAATACATCCCAGACTCTTACGGGTGCTGAAACACTCAACATGCTTTCTGAACGTGTGAGCGTAAACCATAATATTTTTGCTCCTCTGCGTCATTACCATTTGATTTAAGGTGGATTTGACGTGAGAGAATCTGTGGGTGTGTGATTCGTGTTCGAACTTGTGAAGTTTTACCTGCTGGGTGACATCGTCCCCCTCACACTGTCCAGGCAGACACACAAAATGAATCTGGAAGAGCACAGTTGATTGTTAAAGTGTGAACACGGCTGAGCTCTGTGCACGTTTGCATTGCTGTGTGTTCGTGTGACAGACCTCTGTCAGTCTTGTGGTGTCTCGGGTTGTCAGCTCCAGGCCAATACTGCATAGCTCCTTCTTATTCCTGAAGAGGCTCTTCACACACTGCGCTCCACTGTCACGCACAGTCTGCACACACACACATGCAGGGTTTTAGACTCAGTATACGGTTTCCCAACAGAACTAATGAGAAACCAATGTGTGTGTTTGTCACTGTAGCCTTCATGGATGATGAATGGAAGAAAAAGAATATCTATTTTAAGTATCTGGCTGTTTTTACAAGTGACTTTAATATATTTCTGGGCAAAGAGATTCAATTCATTCTGACATTCTAAACCACTTTGGATCCTACTGTCCTATCCGTTTCTCCTAGAACACAGAAACCTCCTTCACCATGCAGCAGCTACAGACCACGAGCATGTCCAATTCAGAGAGCACACTGCTGTTTTATCACAACACACAAACGCATAAAGGACAAGTGACAGCTCAACAGCCTGAGTGAAACTGACCTCCTTCCGCACCGAGGCCCTGGACCTTATTGGGACTCCTCTGATACGGGCACAGGCATCCATGGCATCTGCTGGCTGCACGGGCGCTGACTGGCCTCTCACCTGCTAACACAGAGGAGAAGGAGTTAAGAAATGCAGGCTTATATCACAGCTTTCAATCCCACAGCTCAGTCAATTCCATCTAGAGCGTTTACCACTGTACCAACAGTACCATGACTTGACAACGTGCCAGTCGGAGAACACATCTTTAGTTATCTTTCACAAAGAGAACATTGACATTTTCTTCATCTCGCAAAAATCTCGTCTTGCCCTGAGCTGCCACAGACATGTGCTGTTTTTAAAGCAGCAAAGAAGAAGTCACTTCTGTTAGTGTAGCGTTTAGCAGTAGTCATTGTATGGCATAGGTACTCAACATCCAGGTATCTGTATCAGGAAGGTGAGCATAGTGTCTGGAGAACAGGACTGAGAGGAGGGAACTCTGCTGCTCAGCTGGGGCCGTCGCGCCCGCGCCCCCCCCCCCCCCCCCCCCCGACCAAAACAACCTCACATGACAGAGCAGTGACAGTATCAGGGCTATTAGTAAACAAGGCAATATCACACTCTGTCTCTATCTGCTGCCTCCTGGGTTCCATGCAAACAAAGAGCCATCGTACAGCACGTCTGGCCTCCAGTGATTCCCCGTCAACAGCCACCAGCCGACTCGAGCCTGTGGAACACATTTAGAAACATTTTTCCTGCAGGACGTGATGCAGTGAGCATTTCGGTTTGGGCTCAACATTTTTCAGATTGTGCAGCTGACCAAGGTTTCGTTAAACCCGTGTGAAAATAACATGAGGCCCAGACTCGGTCGGTGAGGAACTGCTTCATACTGCTGGCCACTCTCCTTTCAAAGGCTTTAAACAGGCAGGCCTGCATCAGAGATCAAACAGGAGAGCAGCGGTGTGTGTGGGTGTGTGTGTGTGTGTGCGCGCTCGGTAAGCACCATGAGAGTGTGGGTAGAGAGGCAAAATATTTACAGTGTACAAGAAGGAAAAGTTTCCCAGGAAATCCAAGCCTCTCTTTTGAGGTACGGTCCAAAGCTGCTGGTGCAATATAGATGCAGGCAGGTGGTCTGATTGATCAGCCCGTCCAGCGTCTTGAGAACCAGCGGAGTCCAGTGCACGTCACAGCTTCCTGTGGCGACCCAGGACCTCCTGGATTCTCACGGGTGCAGCATAGCCAGGCGCCGCTGCCCAACCTCAACCACACTGCATTTCCACATTCACTCCATCACAGAGGAAGCCGGTCCAGTGACGTCTGTTATGACTGCGACCGTCTGACAGAAGAACAGCAGCCTGAGGTGTTTCATGTTTGGTTCACAGCTCCAGTGTCTAGTGGGGCGTTTATGTGAACAGCGCTAAAAGACGTCATCATCACCTTATGCAACCGGTGCGGTCACACAGAGTCATCGTAATCTAGTATTACTCAGGCAACAGGAAATTTACAACCAAGTCAATCTAGGTTAAACAGATTCTTCAGGGCTGATTCACAAAGTCAAACATCAGCGCTTGCAGGATAAAAAACAACGCAGCCATGCAGCTTCAGCAGAAAGGTTCTGGAGGTTGTCTGTGATCAACAACCTGTCGAGGGCACTGAGTGTGTAGTCTGATGTTTGACTGGTAGTGCAGATGTGGCTCGAATCCTGAGCATGAGTGTGGGTGGCCGGAAGGACGGATAAACAGAAGCTGAGAGAGAGAGAGAGACGCAGCGTCTGGGAGGACGCAATTTTAAAAAGTATTAAACAAATAAAACAATCTACAATGTTAATGGTCACGTTTCTGAAGAACCCTGAAGCATCAAGACCACAAACACAAAGTATTCTTTTAAGTATAGTTCTCACATCTATGGGATCTTTTGAATTAAATTCAAATGGATATGTCATGAGTTCTTTCCCAGACACAAACACTCCTCTATGCCTCTGTCGTGTGCACATGCATGTGATGGTTTGGTCATGAATATAAATATATCAAGAAAAACTGCCTGACCTCAATATGACACATTCCTCCCTCCCTTATGTAAGTGTACACCAGCTAGTTTGTACAGTTTAACCAGTGACGCCTCCGTGTTGATGGAGATGATCCTCACGCTGGTTTGATTTGGTGTTCGGGTGAAACCACTTAAACCCACACCAACTTTGGTGTTAACCAAACATTCTGTGAGTAAGTGAAAGGATCTAGAGCTAGAACATTAAATAATCAATGTGATGTGCTTCATCTCACACACACACCTCAGCCTGACATGAAACGGGCCTGCTCCAGCTCACGGTGCCGGGCGATGGGTGCTGGTCTCGGGGTCTACGGGGCTGGTACCGGCCGCAGCAAGGCCGGGAAGAGACAGCGCTATGTGGATGAAGCTGGTGTTGACTCACTCGGGCTGTGCGGGTGCAGTCGGTCACCGCACACCACAGCTGGACCCCCGCAGCAACACCTGCACACACCCACCGACGCCCCGAGGCCGGGCTGTCAGTCACCGGGCTGACGGCTGGAACCAGGCCGCGGTCTCCTGACTGTGATGTCACCTTAATGTCGTTAGCTAACACCTAGCCACAGAGCTAACGCTGCAGTGCGGGGGCGCAGCCGAGCATCGCACCCACGGTCGCGGGCTGGGTGGGTGGCTGGCTGTCAGCCCGGAGCTGTTGCGTGCCCGTTAGTATTCTCGACACACACATGCGTTCACATAAAGACGCGCTGTCTCACCGCTCAGTGTCCGACTCAGCCGCCGCAGTCCTCAAGGTGCGACCCGTCCACGATCCGACACGATCGAATCAGTTCAAGCTCGAGTTCCTCCCGTCAGACCTGGAGGGGGTGGGGAGGGGGGGACATGTGTCACATCTGGGTTCCGGCCCATCAACCACATCGGGTGCAGCACGTGAGCTAACCTCAGTTCAGCTAACCGTATTCATGCTAGTTTAGCTCATTATCAGACATTAGCATCAGCTGCTAACGCGAAGCCGTGAGCCAGATTCAGTTCGCTCTCTCAGTAACAGTCAACGCAAAGTCACCTTCAGGGTTCCGGTACATGTCCATTCAGGTCCCCGGCCCCGCATCCGTTACCGACCCCCGCAAATTAACCGAGAACAACCGACACCAGAGGGTTCCGCTCGTTCCTGTTTCCCCACGAAAACAACACAGAGACAGCACCAACCGAGCCCAGAGAGCTCGATCTGCGGCTCAACCGAACACCGAACAGTCGAGTTTATTTTAGCATAAATAATTAAGTAATATTAAATGATAATAAATATATTTAATTTTATAAGATTTTATTATAAACCCCAAATGCATCATTTACTGTATAATAATAATAATTATAATGAAAACAGAGGTAACGAACTGCATTACACCTCAATAGTAATAATGTAAATCTCATTATATTATATTATTGTATTAATTCTAAAATTTATGGTTTAATATCTGGGGTTTAATGACATATTAAGAGTCAGTGAAAAGTAAAAAAAAATATATATAGGTACCTATAAATCATTAAAATAATTTCACAGTCAGAAAAAAAACACTCATACCGTAAAATATGGTTTATTTTTTTCTCTTGTCTGATGAGACAGAGACAGGGTCAACAAGTCAAATGGTTTCCATGTCCCACATGTTTACAGTTGTATTATTCCTGCACATCAACAGCTCAGTCAGTTTGGAAACTTGGAAAAGTTCCATGTGGTTTACTGTGGGATTCTTTCACTTGTTACATGTTAATGTCCGGCAATGAGAATGATTGAAATGTCTGTGTTGAATCATTAAAGGATGCCACTCATGCATTAATTTATAGCTGGCAATAATTATTTCTCCAAAAAATGACCAAATTGGTCTTTGTTAATGGGAGAGAAGAAAAAAGTAGCACATAGTTCCATTTCAGTTCAACGTGAGTAAATTAACGTATTTACAATAGGATGTAATGTATATGTATGGTATCATATTGTCATAATTTTTATGGTTGAGTTTGTCTCAATAAAACTAAAAGTAGGAGCAACTGAACACATGTGCTGTGAAGAGCAAGAGAGGAACCAGACGGAGTGAGAGTAAAGAGACATTTCATCAGAGGACAGGATGTGGACAGACGTGTTCATGGATGTGGGTGTTCCGACACCGCTGCATATGACACAGATGTTTCAGGCACAATGCAGCTATTCAACAGTTGGTTTTGAAACATTTAGAACTCTGAATGTAAGTTGTTCACCACAAGTGATTTATCCAATGGTGCAACAGAAAGACATTCGTCTGGAGCTAAGATTCCCTCCAGACGTTTTCTTGGCTCTCGTCCTTCTCCTTGAAGTGAAATGAAAACAGGAGGAGGCAGAAACACACTGCATATGTATTTGGTTTTATTGAAGAAGAGAGATATGAATAGGTAGCCTGTTTTGAGGCACCTTAAAAATGTACAACAAAAGCTGAACCATTGATTTATTCAGAATACAAAAATACACATCTCGGTGACTCCAAATCGTAATAAATAGTTAACCATGCATTCTAACCATAAAAAGGCACAGAAAACAGTCACTTAGTAGTCATAGAAATGATCAACTACTTTACCAAAATCATCCAGATAGTAATACAGGTGACGACTGTAACATTATATTCCAAATGTGAAAACACAATACACGTCATATCATTTAACCTTAGGCAATAAATATGCAAATGTTGTTTATACCTACATATAGTCTTACAAATTAAAACTGTGCCATTGTAAACATAATGTAAACAAATGAAATTCACTTTTCTCCCATCACTTTAGGAGCCGAGTCAAAGACTGTGTGTTCATCTGTCTTTCAGAGATCCTTGCATGGGTGTAGGTTTTTAAAACCAGGCAGTTTGCAGCATTATTTACAGACCACTGGAAAACACAGCGAGGGGCTTTCACTCTCTCCGCTCTGGAGGGGAGGGCCGGGAGAGTGATCCTGCCTGGAGCCTGGGGCCAAAAACACTCGAGAATTGACCGAACCTGGCCGGCAGACACTTTGAACGGACGTAGACAGACACATGACCATGATGCACTGCGGGAACAAGGCAGCGTACAGCAGCTCGACCACACCGCTCCAGTAAAGCACGTGTAAGAACAGAAAGGCTTCAGCTCAGGTAAAAAACTTTTACGCAGAGTTTGTGGCTCACAAAAGGCCGAGTGTCATTACAATGAATGTAAATCAGGGAATTAAATTAAAGGCATAGTTCTGTTGTGTCTGGGGAAATGAGAACCTCTCTCACGTTTTTTTTTTTTTTTTTAAATTAGTGGTTTTATAGTTACTAACACAAACTATATCTTTTAAATCAGGGAATTAAATTAAAGGCATAGTTCTGTTGTGTCTGGGGAAATGAGAACCTCTCTCACGTTTTTTTTTTTTTTTTAAATTAGTGGTTTTATAGTTACTAACACAAACTATATCTTTGGCTACGAGTTGCAGAATGAGTATTAGTGCAATACATGAAAAAACATCCACTGCAACTGGAATCAGATTTCTAGGCTGAATGTTTCCTGCACGTTCATGTGCAAGACTCTGCTGAAGATAAAGGTTTGAACTGATTGTCAGTGTAAAATCAGCCTGTTGACAAATAAACCCAAGTGAGAGAGGATGGACTGCCCTCCACTGGGCTGTTAGGGGCATTGCACGGCTACTCCCAAACTGATTCACTCACATTCTGTTATTTCAGATAATCAATGGGGTGAAAACTTGTGCGTCTCGTTGGCTTTAACGCTCGATAGCTATCAAAAAAAAAAAAAAATCCCATAAAGAATAAAAACTGACATACGAGCAAGAAACGATTCTCCAAACGAGGAAGTTAATGAAGGTACATCATTTCTGATGAGGTCAGATATGCCACTGTTGTAGAACACGCACCCAAGCACACTTAGACAGTTATACATATTAGAAATGGACAAAACAGTCAAGTCTGCCCACTCGACTCATTCACTGACACAGTCCCTATGTAGTGTATCATCCTGGAAGCACAGAGGAGCAAAACTACAAACTAGTGACCAGCTGGAAGAAACGTGGAGTCCGTAAGAAAACATCTGTCTATGGGTCGAACGTTTTAAAATCGAATCCTCGGACCTCGAGGAGGAGGAGGAGGACGTGTACAAAAAAACTCTCTCAAGGTTTTGTTTTGTTTTTTTCTCCATCATGTCAGAAAGCTGCAGAGACAGTATCAAAACAAGAGATCAAATATTGCACCATCATTAAAATACAACAGCATCATCATGTACAAGAGATCAAAGTCGACTATACACACTCATCATGGTGTAATATACACAATCAAATGTGTAAGCTGTGGACAATGCATGCCATGTCAGCAAGAATATACAAATCCATTAGACTACAACACTTACAAACATTGTTTGCATACACTGGTATACTGTATATACAGTGTGTGTGTGTATATATGTATATTTACATATATATGGGGACACATGGAAATATACCCTGTAATGCCACCAGTCTTAGAAGAAACTTACTTTAAATTAGTTGAAGTAAAAGTAGTTGAACTAGTTGCTATGCAAGCTGCTGCAGATCAGCTGTTGTATTACTGTATACATATATTCAAAACATTATATTTAACTCCATTCTCATTAGTGTTAAATACTGTGTTACATTGCCAAAAGTAAAAAAAGTTGAGGTGAAGTGTTAATTCTATGATATGAGGATTTGCACTTGCATAAAGCAAGAAGTAAAAAGTGCCTTTTAAGTATTCCTAAAAAACCTTGTCCCCCACAGTCGGAGTCTGACGTTCTTCCTGACTAACCCTAAACTTTAACTGGAATTAAGACCTAAGATCTACTCGTCTGCTAAATAAAAGAGCTGTGATCTGAACAGTGTCAGAATCTGACGATGATGTTTTCATAGACATTCACTTTGGTACTGATGTTCACATCCACTTACAGAGATTAAATCCACATATTCAAACCTCAACGACAGCGTTTTCTAAAAGTAAGATAAAAACTCTTATGTCTACCAGTAAAGCACAGTTCACACGAAATGACTGAAAGTATGGCACATGACACAAATCATTGACACGTCATCATCATGCAAACAAAATAAATTAGAGCTAGAAAAAAAAAAAGGTTTGGATTTAGACCAAAAAAAAGATGCTTTCAGTAGTAACAAATGGCATCGTAATACTTAAGTCATGTAAAACTTGTTCAAGTGTTATTTAGCACACGAAAAAAAATAAACAAAAAAAAACAAGACACTAATCATGCAGTTAAACGTATCTAAGGTTGAGCAAGCACAGCATGCGACAGCCTCCCGCTGTTCTCAGAAACCTCCCTGCGTCTGCAGCCGTGTGACGTGAGATCCAGCAAACGTCGCCACACGCGCTCTGAACCGAACTCAAACTGAACCCCACACTCATGGAAGTCCTGGTGTTGCTACTGGTTAGTCATGGGAACCCAGACGAGGAGTTTTCCTGTGAACAGTAATGGTTAGTTGCATACCTGGTTGTGTGCTAGAAATGGTTATTAACTCAGAAATGGCTTCTTTTTTTCAGTTTGTTTGTTTGTTAAGATCCAAGTGGTTTTTTTCATCTCCCATCAGATTCCTCCATTGGCACCGGAGCACAGACAACGTCACAAAGGGTTCAGCCTCCGCAGAGAGAGAGAGAGAAACACGCCAGCTCTCTTCTGCGTCACAAAACTTCCCAACTCTTCCACTGACACCAGGGGAAGGACTGCTTCTCCTTCCCCCAGCAGTCACTACAGCTCCTGGGTTAGAGGTCCACCATGGAGGCCTTGGCCAGGTCTTTAGTTCCCTGGAGAATTCTCTTCATATGACCCACTTTCGATATCCCCAGATCCTGAAGAGGAGGAGGAGGAGGAGGAGGAGGAGGAGGAGGAGGACGAACGCATTAAAACACAGAGTAAACATTCTATGACAAGGTGAGCGTCTAGTAGATATATTCTATATTCTGTTCTATATTCTCCATCTGCTCCACTTTTTAAACTTTTCCATCAACTCAAAACATGACAACATAACATGTCTGTGTGAACTGTATTCAGTTTAAACTTGGTTATGTCAAATATGGTCTGAGGTGTGGCTGCAGCTCGTCTGGAGGATACGTCTAAGATGAGGAAATAAAAAGATCCTTTGACCATCTGAAGCTTGTCACTGCGCAACAATGAGCATGTACAAATAACCACGCAGGATGACCCTGATGAGGGTCGTGCTTTTTGGTTTTGAGTGAAGCATCGATTGTGACACTTGGTCCTGACGTCCGTTCCCACCCTCGGGATGAACTGTATCTGAGGTGTCCGGCCCCAACCGGCATGATGGACAGTTGACAGTCATGTTTCTGGTTTTATAAAAATCCATGAGTTGCAGAGGGAGGACTCAGAGACAGTCCTGTGTGCAGGGTCCGGGGCCGTGGTGACGTCTGTGGTGTCACGTCTCTGAATACGTACTTTTCACAACTCCGAGTATTTAAGGGTTTAATTCCAAATCCCTGAAGGACCTGGCTAAATGTTGAAAAACATCTAAAAGTGATTTGGTGAGTTCTTCTCTTCTTATTTCAGACGTTCATGTGTGATCCTGCTCACAAACAAATGTCAATAATAGTTTAGTACTTTGCAGATCTTTGCAGCGCATCCAGATGTTTCTGTTCCCTTAACCTCACGTTATAGCTTTCCTGCTCCCGACGCTTTGAGGATGAAGATGGGATGCAAACACCCTTTGAATCATAGAAAAACTTCATCTGCACGTGCATTAAAACCTCCTGTGAACTCCACACTCTGGAGTCTGGGCCTCTCCCTCCCCGGGCCCGGGGGGCTCCCCCTCTCTGCAGATGCACAGTGTTAGTGGGTCACAGCGAGTCTCGGTCACAAAGCAACGATCAGGCAGAAGAAGCCAAGCAGAGCAGTGCAGCGCGGTGCGAGCGGTGGCACGACGGGGGAGACATCTGACAGGTCAGAGCGCGTCAGAGGTGGAAACAGATAGAGAGAGCTGATTGGAGGAGAGACACAGATTCACAGAGGGGTTGAGGTGTGAGTGCGCGTACCTTCAGGTCCCTCCTCTCCAGGTGCAGCAGCTCCGAGCCTCGGATGTCGTGGCGGATGAAGGTGTCTCTGTACTCCCCCAGACTCAGCTGCTCCAGCCAGACGCCCACCTCCTCTGGGCCCCATCTTTCCACTGCACACACACAAACACACACACGGAGCAGAGAGAGGCTCAGAGCGCCTCGCAGGGATACACGCCGTCCCGCCCGCCGTCCTCTCACACTCGCACAACTTAGAAAATGGACACAAACGGTGGTGAATCACTGAAGGAAAAGGGGAGGAAGGAGGAGAGCGTCAAAGAGGAGGTGAAGAGAGAGAGCGGTGGCGGCAGCTGGCGGAGGGGGGAGGAGTATGACAGAGGCCGAAGGTTGGTCAGAACAAGGCCAGTGGCGTTCCAGGAGGATTGAGGGCAGGGGGGCATGCACACTGTTTGAACAGGGTCAGAAAACACAGAGGAGGAGGTGAAGGGAGGAGGAAGCCTGTGCGGTCTGCAGTCCGCCGCAAGAGGAGGAAGGGCTCACACCTCTGACCCTCTACACCTGAATCTGAATCTTTCTGTCTGGCCTGCCGGCGTTTAAAGGACACTTTTGAGCCCCGCGGGGGTTTCCTTGCTCCGCTCTCGACTCCGAGGCCACAGGAGCCGAGCTGACGGGTGGAGGAGAGCATGAGTGGAGCGGAGGAGGAGGTGGATGTTGATGGTTGGGGTCTGACTGAGGGAGACGACACGTCCAACACGCACACACAACTCAGTGTTTCTGCAGGTATATGATGGAGGACATATGTTAACGTGTGTGTGTGTGTGTGTGTGGTTTAAGCACGAATGAAGGAGCAGCACTTCCTGCCAATCGTCTTTTTTACCTCCGCAGTCTGTAAACAAAGATGGACGACATGACAGCCCCAAACAGTGACGCCAAAAACATCTTGACTGCCCCCTGGTGGCTGCCTGCAGGTCACGAACCCCGTCACCTCCATGTTAACATCAGGGACGAGAAATGTCCGAACGCCAGCTGATGTTGTCATATTTAAAAGCGTGAGGAAATGCAGACACGTCGTCCATCTTGATTTACAGCCATTAAAGTTATCACTGTCACCCTTTTCAAATTAAAAGCACCAACAACTCCACGTAAAGCAGCGAAACTCTGACGAGCAGCGTGAATGACGTTTCCCATTCAGACTCCGCCCTCTGTCCAGTCTGTTGACCCCTGAGGAGGAGAGTGGGCGCGGCCCTACCTGACTGAGGACTCGTCTTCTTGGCGGCCTTCTCCTTCTTGAACTTGGGGACTATGCGAAACATGCTGCTGCGACTGTTCCTCTTGCCGTAACCCAGAGAGTGGTCCTGGTACATAAGCACAGTCAACCTATAGCCTTTCATTTAGCTACTCAGCTCTGAGGTTACCTGGAGCCACGTTACACCAAAGACATTGAACTGTACATGTGCAGGTAGTGTTCAGTTCACACTATTCTATTATAGGAGCAAATAACTACTAGAGGCTGACGTGTGTAGTCACTGCACCCGTCGTGGGGCGGTGCGTGAACATGTTCATGCCTGCGTCTGACGCTCACCTCCTCGTCATTAGGCTGCAGGATGTGGTAGAGCCACGGGATCTCGCCCAGTTTGCCCATTTCCAGCTCGGCGCTCTGCAGAGCACTGGACAGCTGCTCCTCCTCTGGTGGGTCCAGTTGCTGCAGCGGGATGAAGATGAAGATGAAGACCTTTGACGCCACGTTGCGTTTGAAACTTTTTCAGTCAGTTCAGCTCTATGACGACAGAGTCAGTTTTACCAGAGAGACTCTGCCCAGCAGGAGAGACTCGGTCTCGTTGTACAGAGCTTTGACGGTGCTGGCCACCTCTATCGCCGTGTTCCTCGCCAGACTCTGGACACAAGACACACGCCAGGTACTTAGTAAAATCTCACACATCACAGCAGAGGCAACACGTGGTTGATGACGGACCTCTGGAAACTTGGGGTGAGTTTTGTTGATGGCGTGAGACGCGGCGTTGACGGCGTGAGCCAGCTCCTGCTCTAAGAGCCCGTTGGTCTTTGCTGCCTCACAGATCCTGTGATGAGCGACAGAACACGTCAGAGGAGGAGAATATGTGAACGCGGTGCGACCCGCTATGGGCGCCGCAGTTCGTTTACCTCGTGATGAGCTCCTCTGCGGCCCGTGCGCACATCTGCACCAGCGCCGCCTCCTCCTCCGTGGCCAGATCCACGGACTGCTGCGGGTAGAGGTGAGGCCGCAGAGGAGGCTTGTCGTACTTCAGCTTGTCCTCCCACGACTTCAGCGTGTTCTCGAACGCCTGAGGGGGGACATGAGAGAAGAGGTTAATCGCATGAATTCGCTCCTGTTAAAACTCTCATTCCTTGAACTCTGCGTCTCACCCGGTCTCTGGTGAGCATCTGAGCCCGGTTCTTGTGTTGGATCTTGATGACGCCGGGCGGCTGGATCCAGGCTTCACCGTCCACCTGGATGGGAACGCCTTCATCGCCCAGGATGGTGATCTTCACCGTCCGGCACTGAACCAGGCAAACAAACACAAATGAGATGATGTTCATCTTCTCTGCCTCCATCGAGGAGGGCGGGGCTCTCTCTGCTGGTGTGTTCTCACCTGCGCGATGCGGTGGTGTTGCAGTTTGATGACTCGGGATACGGCCATCTGCATGCTCCCGAACACGGCCACAACTTCCAGGATCTTATCATCGAACGATGGAGCACAGAAGATCTGCACAACACAACCACGACATTCAGGAACGGCGTGTGCACCGCCATCAATCAACCAAAACATAACATAAATATTCTACATTTATTGTTGACGCTGAGAAAAAAACTCTTTGACATTTCTCCGTCCATCTCGTCCTGATAAATCAACCCCCCCTGTCAAACAAGACATCTTCCAGCTCAGTTCCTCTGCAGCCTGAATGACATGAACAGTTTCTGTGCCGCATCGATCTCTGCAGAGAAACCGCTTGTGAAAAGGTCAAAGCGGAAATGAGACGCAAAGAGAGAAGACGGCAACAACTGTCTCACTCAGGATTAAAATGATCTCAGAACGGGGTCGCGTGTGTTGACGGGCCTCGGCCACTAGATGGCGATCACACATTCACAAGGAAGTTCAGCAAACTTTAATTCTCAGGAGAGCTTTGGGTCAGGAAACAAAATGTACGGGTAGACCACGCCACAGGCAGATCTATATGTTTACATATGTGTGCGTGTGTGTGTGTGTGTGTGCACTGAACTCCCTGTTTCCTCATCTCCAGCCAAATGGTTACGTAACAGCAAATGCACAGACTACATGTGTCCAAGGGAAACCTCTGTAGGGGCTGACGGAGGGTTGTGTGTGTGTGTGTGTGTGTGTGTGTGTGTTTAAGTGCCCGGTGTGACGTGCATGTGTGCAAACTGACACTCTGATCCCTCGGCCGCTCCAGTGCTAGGAGCCTTAAACAAACAAGCCCAAACGTGTCAGTGACGCCGGCCCTGCTCTCTACCTCCAGACTGACGGGGTGAGGGCAGGATGCAGCTCTGTCTTCACACAGGGAGGAACATGAGAAGGAGTCAGAAAGAGAGAGGGAGCCTGGAGAATGTCTGACATCAGCACGAGGAGGAAAACATTTCTTTTCCTTCCCAGAGGTGACGTTAGCGATGGAGCGGCGCGTCCAGCAGAACAGAACGTTACACAGAGGGAATGTCTCCAGCTGGACATGTACTCACGTCATCCTCTTTGGTGCCACCCCAGAAGTTTGTCCCGCCGGCATAGCTGGGAATGTTTAACACGGCGATACCCTGAAGGCTGGGCAGGGGGATGTACTGTCCGTCACACTGAGACAAAACACGAGAGGGAGGGATGAACATCTCGTTTCACCACAGTATCTCAGTATTATCCCATTTCTGACAGTATAAAATGGAGCCGTTTAGCAAAGGCGCTAGAAAGATCTGCTGCCGCTACGTAACCTGAATCCATTTTTACGTGACCTCAACTTTAACACACTCTCACAAAGCCATCACAGCCTTTTAACTCCTCGCTCTGGTTTCTCAGGACATAAAAAACATCAGAGCACGACTCTCAACAGATGACCACGCGACCACAGCCTCTGCCGGGCTGAGCCTGGTTCCCTCTGTTCAAACCGGGCCAGAGTGGCCGATCATGTTTAGATGCGTGGAAATTGTTTACGGCTGCAGTCCCTTTAAAAGACTCCTTCTCCTCCTCCTGTCTCACCTCCAGCTGGACCTTCTGCTCAAGATTCTTGTACGTCCTCTGCAGGAGCTCCTTCGTGCCCAGGACTCCGTACCACATCATGTTCTTGGTCCGACTCCTGCGGAGGAAGGAGCGGAGCAACGGGTGAGTAGAAAGAGGTATCAGAGAAAGAACAGCACTGAGTGGAAGTGGTCGGGGTGGAGGGATGAGGGCTGGCAGCAGAGAGCAAAGTAATGGATGGTTTAACCAAGTTATAAGCCGCCCACGTGCCAGTAAGCGTTTCACTCGCTCTGTAAAATACAACATGCATTATGAGCCACGAGAAAACACGCAGCGTCAGAGCGTGTGAGGGGGACGGGACTCACCTGCATTTCTCTGGATGCTCCTCTCGCTTGTTGTTGAACTCCAGGGAGATTTTAGCATCCAGGCCGATTCCGAAGTAGTTGTTCATCACGCACTTCTCCATGTAGCCCTCTCTGTGTTTAACGGCAGAGAAGAACAGAAGGGAGGGTTGATAAAGAGGATGATGATGATGATGATGATGGCGATGAAGCGATGAAGAACTTGAGAGAGGCTCTTACAGGGAATCCAGGTCGGGGTCGATGAAGGGAGTGGCACCGAAGGGGTCGATGTTGGCCAGCAGCATTTTACTAATGATGGAGCTGCCAGCGATGGAGGCAGCCAGACCTGCCCGCAAGCCTGGGCACACACACACACACACACACACACACACACACAAAGATGTTATGTGTCAAAACACGGAACAAACTTTCCATCACCTGACAACAACAGACAAGAGACACACAAGGACACAGTCAGCGTGTGTTTACCAGGGCAGATGATGCGTGTGTTGAGCACGGGGAGGTTCTCCTTGCTGGTGGTGAATGGCGTGATGGTGAAGGAGCCGTAGGACTGAGTGCTGCGGCTCACCCTCCTCTCAGTCGGAGAACAGGGACTCTTGGCAGCTGCAGACACATCAGTGTTTTTTTTAATTCACTCTGACACATCTCTCTCTCTCTCTCTCTCTCTCTCTCTGCTTTTAATTTGAAGGAAGGCATTCCTTCTCTCTCGTTAGCCCTCGTGACTGCACGGCAGCTCCTGAACGTTTGGCGTTTTGGGGGTGACCATGGCAACACAGACTCACGACTGATCTATTTTAACCCTCCCCTCAATGTCTCTCTCTGTGCGTTTTTTGATTTGCGTCCAGGTCAGGAAGGAGTAAGGAGACGAGGAGAGGACGCTAAAGCTGACTGATACCTCCTGGTCGTCCAGCGGCTGAAAACCGCGCAGGCGGAAGGAAGAAAGGAAGGAAGGAAGGAAGCAAGGAAGGAAGCAGCCTCAAGATAAACAGGAAGAACTTCTGCCCCTAAGACAATAACACATATCCTGCTGCTGATGCACACGACGCCTTCACACCATCACATGCATGTGCACTGAGATGAATAAAGACAGGCGCTGCTGCCACAGTTTCCACAGCTACCGCCGCCGCAGACTGCTGTGGATACTAAAGATGGAGAGAGGGAATTGGTGCTGGTGCAAGTGGAAATGGTGGAGCAGTTTCCCCCGCTCGCTCCGAGCTCTAAATCCTCCCGTTTGTTTATGACAGGAAACATGATTTGCGTCAGCAGCCCCTTTTTTTTTCCATTAGCTGTGCGTTGGGTCCTCTGTGGTGCAGGGAGCGCAGTCAAATGCTGTGCTGCTTCTCACTGGATCTGTGCTACGTTCTCATGTTTTTACAAGAGTCGAACTTCCTCCTGCTCTCACAGAACAGGGGATGAAGGTGCTTTAACCACGAGGTGATGATGACATCAGCTGGACAGGCTGAGAGTTTTGGGAAAAGGGACAATGGAGGGAGGAGGGGGACATCTGAGCCTACACACACTCACATGGCAGCGCCTCCAGTTCCTTGGTGTCTTCGTCCTTCTCGCTGTCCCTGTTCTCCTCCTCGCTGTCTTTCCTGAACTCCAGGGGAGACGGCAGCTCCGTGTCGTCCGTGTGGGCGTTCTGCTCGTCGACCACTGAGCGGACAGAAACACAAGAAGGGATGAAAGCTGTACTTTTACCAGTACTCTGATAAAGTGTGTACTCTGTGTGTAGTACCTCTCTCCGCCTGCTCTATGATCTGCCTCACAGCCTTCTTCAGACTGTTGGCCCGCAGCATCAGCTGCTCCCTGCTTTTGAACAGCTGGTGTTGGGAGCTGGCGCATCCTCCGCCCTTCTCCGTCTCCTCCTCCTCCAGCTTCTCCTTCAGCTCCGTCAGGCTCTCTTCGCTGGCCTCCTCCTCCTCCTCTTCCTCCTCCTCCTGCTCCTCCTCCACAATCGGCGGAGTGGAGTGGGGCAGCGGAGGCAGAGCCTGGCTCTCGGTGTTGAGGGCGTGGAGGAGTGAGTCCAGCTTCTCGTTCAGGATGGCACACTGGCGGACACAGGGGACGAGTTTCCTTTCAAAGCACTGCAGGGACGTCCTGAGGTCCTGAGGCGTTTTTTCTTTTCGTGTTAGACTTACTTTGAGAGACATGGTGTCGCACTCCTCTGCGTTTTCTGTGCTTTTGTCGTAAGCTTTTCCCACTTTGGCAACAAAATCCTTCACCGTTTCACACAGGATCCTAAAAAACAGGCAGAACGCGTTAATCCAAGAAAAGATAACGTATCAAATAAAGTTCAAATCAAGTCCTTGAACATTTGAGTCTTCCAGTCACTCACTTGGCGGCGGAGATGACCACAGAGTGCTGCTCTGAGTTGAGGATCTTTGCGAGGTGGGCAGCTACCGAGTCCTCATAGGCAGAAATAGGAAACTGGAGAGAAAAACAATATCTTGATGTAACGTCTTCATTCTTCAGTCCTTGCTCCCATCACCTCAACTCACCTATTTATCATATTTTATTTGATTGTTATTTCTTTTTTAAATATATATTTAGTTTTTCAGTCCACTGGAGAGCTCCTAATCTTGATTTTTACCTATAAATATAATAATAAAGGCTTTCGATTCTATTCTGTTTTAGACTTTATCCATTCAAACTACAAGCAGAGGTTCTATTTTCTCTCATGCACAGAACCTGCAGGACATTTTGGATGAGTTTTTTCTCCATAGTCTGCTTCAGAACCAGGGCAGCTGAGTAGAAAATGTCAGACGCTGTTTGCGGCGGGCCGCTCTCCTCCCTCCCGCCCGCTGCTCTGATTGTACCCGCTGATGCGTGTGAACGTCTGTCAGCTCCTGTGAGTACCTGGCAGTCGTCGGCTCCCTCGGGCGTGGTGGGGCAGCTGTGTTTGGGCGGGATCTTAATCTCGTAGGTCATGATGCTCCAGCGGTCCAGCATCTTCGTGCTGGCCCTCTCCAGCTTCTCCAGGATCTGGGGCAGCTGGGTGTCGTCGTCGCATGACGGGCCCCAGCCCAGGACCCGAGCCAGGTCGTTGCCCGTGCCCAGCGGCAGCACCCCCAGCTGGCACTGGAACACATGCAGGGGGCTTTATTTGGCACCAGGAAGCCCGGAGCATTCAAAATGAGCTCAGTGTGCGTCTGTGCATGGCCGCCCGTGTGTGAATAATGAGAGCGTGTGTTTATGTAAGCCGGCCGGCAGCAAAGGCAAAAGAATCAACGGATCTCTTCTGAGAGTTTCTGCATTTAATCCATTCTGCACTCGGACACGTTCCACACGCTTGTGTTACCTGTTTGTGTAGATTGAGTTTGTCGATCTCTGAGAGGACCCAGCCCACGCTGCCATCGCCCCCGCACACCAGAATCCGGAAGTTGTCAAACTTCTGAAACAGTCGCAGACTGAAACGCACAGAGATGCTTGGACGTCACGCACTTGCAGGACTCGGTGATGTAAAATACTATAAAGTGTAATCATGTTTTATATCTCTGGCCCTTTTCCTCACCCGAGGTGTGGCCCCCCGTTGACCAGGTCGAAGACCTGGGCCGGGTTGAGGAGCTGCTTGAAGCGCCGCAGGAACTTCACCCCCTGGTTGTCGCCACTTTTGGAGTTGACAAAAACCAGGAGGGGACTGGCACATGACGGAGGACAGGTAGCCTTCCAGAAGCCTGGAGGAGACACGGCAACAGCAGAGAGACAAGTTGAAATCACAGAGGGACCCCCCCGAGGATCACATCCATCTCATCTGACTGATCTGTGCCTTGAAACGCAGCGCAGTCCCCGGGGAGCAGCAGCTCTGCTGGTGTGAAACTCCTCTGTCGCCGTGGAGCAACCTCATCGAGTGCGAGCGTGAGACTGAGCGGAATAACAACGCGGCTCGGCACGTGTCAAAAACACGTTTTTCTCCGTTGCGGAGCACGAACACACGTATACGCTCATCTGCTGTGGCTGCCTCCACTGAGCAGAATCTGCACAGCCCCTCTGTGCTGACTGGGGCTGGTATCCCCCTCTCCTCTCTTCTTCCTCCTCCTGCTGCTCTCTCATCTCTGTCTACCCTCTTCGATTTTTACCCCCCGCCACACTCTCTCTGGTGTCTTGTCAGTGAAGCATGGATAGAGGGAGGGCAAGTGGAAGGAAGGAGGAGAGACAGACCAAAGCGGGAGGGGAGGGAGGGGGAGTCACGACGCTCCGGCACGTGCTACCGTCTGCTGCCTGCCGCCCCCGCCCACCACCGCCACCCCTCCAGCCAATTACAACCGAACTCCCCCTCTTCCCAGCCTGCATTTGGGCAGAGGGAGTCTGGCACGTGAGGAGCGAGTGAAGGGCAGAGAGAGAGAGAGAGAGAGACAGAGAGAGACAGAGAAACAACGTTTCCTTATTCTGTTTTCTTCTTCCTTTCATCTGGATTCCCCATCTTTCTCTGCCTCGTGATTATCCATCAACCAATTAGTCAATGCCAGTGTGTGTGTGTGTGTGTGTGTGTGTGTGTGTGTGTGCGCGTGTGTGATGGGCTACAGTAATCCAGTCACGCACACTCATTTGAGTCCTTCTCGCAAGGTGCTGATCTCCATCTAGAATGAGTTTAATGCTGGCTCTGGCAAACACACACATCATCATGCAATCAGAATTTCCCTCACGCACCCTCCGATCTTGTCTCAGTAAAGGTGTGTGCCGACCTGTCAGACCATCTATTTTTAACCTCCTCCCCGTACGAGAAACCGACTATTTCCTGGAGTGCGTACTTGTGACTCGTCGCTTCCTCTCAGACCACATTTGACCCACAGGAAGCTCATAAGAAACTATGGATCTGAGGCCGAGGTCATTATTACAGGGAACTGACGCCGCGGCCTGTCCTGTGCGTCACTAGAAGGCGGGTGTCCACTCCGACCACGCAAGGTCGGAGGTCAGAGAGACGACATCAGAACTGATGGAATGAAATCCCATTTATCCACCTCTGAGACACGATGGCTCACAGGTGCTGATTGGTGCTGACCTCTGACCCCTCGAGAGACTCAGAGTGACTGCACAGGTGTGTGCGTGTGTGTGTGTGTGTGTGTGTGTGGGGGGGGGGGGGGGGGGGTGAGAGGCAGAGGGAGGGGGTGGTGTGGGGGGGGGGGGGGGGGGGGGGGGGGGGGGGGGGGGGGGGGGGGCGTACCATCTGAGTCGATGCTGTTGAGTGCTGTCGGAGGAATGATGGAGACTTTGCACTGACCCAGAGGACACTTGCGAGGGTACAGGTCCATACAGGCTGTGTGCACCTGGAACAGGGGGAAGGTTTATAGATTTCAAACAAAAACAACGTAAAGTTTCCCTCAGCTGAAACTGCTTCCAGAAAGCATCTCTGGGTAAAAAGCAGCCAATCATTTCTATTTATTTCACTGTATTCCTGTGGAGACTGTGAAGTGAATATGAAAATGCAGATGTGAATAGCACTTTTAATCCATGCAGCGTATACGTGACGTACCATGGCTTTGCACCAGAGGCAGCGCCAGTCCTGCAGCCTCAGCACGCTGCCACACGTCTTATCACACACGGCACACTTGGCACTGACAGGCAGGTTTCCTTCCAGCCACTGGTGAGGCATCGCAATCTGTCGGTTGAACACACACACACACACACACACACACACACACACACACAGGGTTCAAGGGAAGGGAAATGCTCGTCTACTTCCATCACTGCCCTCTGGAAACACTTGTCTCTGTCAGCTTCCTCTGAGAGTGGCGAGTGTGAAGAGGATTCAGTGATCGCTGCTTTCAATATTAAAATAAAACTCACCCCATCCTCATCCTCGATGATGTCCTTCCCTATGGAGGCCAGAGTCGTCCATTTGCAGTTGTTCGTGGCTCTGACCGCGCAGCGTTTGTGGGCTTTGAATTTGCAAACTGAAAAACAAACGTCAGACACATTAAGAAGCAGCGGATGGATTTGTTCAGTAAAAAAGTCTGATGAGCAGCTTGACTGAATTGAACAATACAAATGTAATAAACACATTTAAAACCTTTTTATAGATATTTTTTGCTCCACTCTGGACACTGATGTGTGATTCAGAGACACCCCCGAAATGAATCAGGCTCTGATGAGACGTCAGTGGTCGTAATCACTAACCTGAGATGCACTTATATGTTCAGTATGTGACTCACAGCAGTGAAGAGCTACGTCACACGCACACGCACACACACTGCAGCAGAGTCCCTGTCCGGGTTCTGACACACGGAGCTCTGTCATGGTCCGTCAGTGGAGCACATGTAACCTCAACACATTAGCAGAGCACGCTAATGACCATAAAACAAACCACATGACCGATAATGTGTGTTTTTCTTTCCACTGGACAGAACGATCTCAGCTGAGGCCTCAGTTCGTGTCAGGATCTGTTGTTTGCTGAGGACCAAAACTTAACTTCACTAATTTAAAAAAAGTGCTTTTACATTTTTAAATAGTTTATTTTCTTCTTTCACGTTTGAAATATTTGTTTTCAGTTCTTCTTATTTGGATTAGAGTTGTAATTAAAACTGTGAAACATCAAAGTTCAGTTACTTCATTCTCATCAGGGTCAGGTAAGGACTGACAGTTTGAAATATATATTTATACACAGCACATACACATTCACGATCGAAATTATTGTGGATAATTTTGGGAATCTTACAGCAATCACAAGTTAACTTTTGAAATCCCTGATGTGTGAGTGCGTATGCATGAGAGGCCTTTCCCTGAAACATCTCCCCCACATTGGATTTTCATGAGCTTAATGCAACTTTGCTGTGAATGAGAAATTGAAATGAGGGAAATGTAAACACAGTGTCTGACGGAGACGTGCAGACAGGTGGGCATCGCTCTCTGTCTCCATTAGAGACGAGGCACTTAGCTCGCTCATGAATAATGTCTGCAGCCAGCTCTGGGGAACTTTGCTTCCAGGCACTGCGCCCTGGCTCTCTCTCACACTCACACACATACACACACACACACACACACACACACACACACACACAGACAGACATAGCATTGCCATTAGTCAATTTACGCAAGATATACAAATTAAGTCAAAGTCATATCCGGGAGCAACAATCAATGTCTCAATCTCGTCTACCACTAAATGCTGTTAGCGAGCATTAGCAGAGCATTAAGAGAATTCAGAGGACATGATACCAGTGTCTGTTAATGGCCGAGCAGGATTTACCCTGAGCATTCACCAGCCAGACTAAACCAGTGTGTGTGAGGGTGGAGGCAGCAGGGTGCAGGGGTGTGTGTGTGTGTGTGTGACAGATCAATCCCCACTGTCTGTCCTGTGCAGGAAATCGAAGGAAACTTAAGCTGCGTTGATTGCTGTGAAACTGTTTGGCTGCCTGCTCTCCACGTTTAATAGAGACATTCTCCTTCTTTCCTTCATGCCTCCTCCATCAGTGGGCTCCTACTAGACGGCTCCAGCAGTGGGAATCAAAGAGCAGCTCATGATTACGTAATTTACATATTGCAAGACAATAGCAAAGCAATTAATCTTGCAGAAGAAGAATACCCTGTATACGTATGACAAAATAAATATTGACATTTGGCGCCAGCGTAGAGAGAACGGGACGCTGATCTATCTGAGAATAAATATTTTGTCCCAGCACATAACAATAAGGTCTATCGCTCAATCTGACTGCGGCTGAAGGTCAGAGCTCTGTCTCCGTCGACCTGGACTCCGCGTTTCGATGTTTCGATGGAGGCCCTGTTGTTTACATCGCGAGAGTGAGAGGGATCTCTCTATATGTCATTCTTTTGCCTCCTGCTCTGGATATGAGAGGGCCTCATTGGGGAGGACAATAAGTACTGAGTGGAGAGGCTCTTAACGCCCTCCACACACATACACACACACACACACACAACAAAGGAGCATTAGCAAAAATAGAATGAGCGGATATGCAGATGGTGCTCATTAAGGTCTTCTGCCTGTCACTGAGACTTTACACCAGCTAAAAGATGGCAGAAAATAGCATAAACCCGCTATGATAACGCCCACACACACCCCTCAGAGATCTGCTGACACCTCCTTCCCCTGGTTAGCAGATCTGTGCGAAACGCTAGAATAAAATCCAAACTCTCGCAGTGAACGACACAAAGAAGCGTGCGGTTCCAGGATGACATACGCTCGTGAGTGTTCAGCGCTCCACTCGAAGCTCGCAGTTTGACTGACATCCCGCTCCATCTGCTCCACTTGGGACTTTTTCTCACCGCACACACTCACAAGCCCCGATGACACCGAGTCCTGCACCTTCCACAGCACATACAGACGTCTCCTCTGTGAGCCAGAGCTGCTCTGACAGGCCCCAGATTAAAACCAAAAACAAAACAAACACAGGAGCAGAATGTCTTCCGCAGTTTGCGTGAGTTGTGTTTCTTACCTTCGCAGGAGAGGCCGTGGGACGTGACCCCTGACAAGCTGTCTTTGCAGACGTTGCAAAAGGTGGGCCGTGCGTGGGAGCAGGCGTACCAGTTGTGCATCCCTGAGAAATGTTCCACATTAAACTGTGCTGTCTGGCAAAGAAGAGGTGAAAACAGGTGGGCAGCATGGGGATGACAGTCAGACAGCATCATGATAATAAAGATCAATCAAAGATCAATGCAGATCACTCTTATTGGTTCACAACGACTACAGCTGTACACGTCTTCAGTTTCTCCTGCGTTAGTTTGCAGGATTATAAATACAAATGCAGTGTCCTCAGGGGACGGCTGAGCCTCGGCGTCCTCTTCTGGGTCCATGTGGATTAAATCGTACTGCTAACTCCCTGCCCTGTGCCTCCAGGCCCCAACCTGCAAACTGCCTGAACCCAGAGGAGCAGCCAGCAGCTTCCTCCTGCGCCGCTTCATTATCGCTTCACTATGTCGACACCTGGTCAGGAGAAGTGGCCTCTTCCACGTCAGTGCACGTTGTGCACGTTAATGTGGACTGTAGATATGCGTGGGGGTGTTGCAGGAGCTGGTGCGGCAGGTACTTCCAAACTAGGGCACTCAGATTCACCGCAACATTACACAAGACGATAATTAAATGCTGTTGTGTTGGCATCTCGGCAGGGGTGCGTGCGTGTGGGTGCGTGCGCGCGCGCAGTGGAAGCGCGTGCACACACGTGCGCACCCCGTGTTATGCGAGCTCTGGGGGTGCTGCTGCATTGCAGTGCAGTAAAGGGGGCGAGGGGATGGGGTCTTATATAAGACTTCCCTCCCAAATAAAAGCCATTAAAATGCGGCAGCGCTTTCTTCCTGCTTCTCTTGAGCGCTCGCACACAAACGCGCCGTCAACGCACAGCCCCGGTCTCCCTCGACAGCCGCTCTCCCTGACGGAGGAACGTCTTCAGCAGCGACAGGCAGATTTGAAGTCTTCGGTGTGTGTTTTAAAGAAAGAATCAGAGTGAATCAGTGTGTTGTCAGTCAGTCATCTTTCATGCCGTTTAATCCTGGTTTTGTTGTTCAGGAATTTGTTGCTTCTGCATGAGCAACTTGTGAAATCCCCAGGTCCCTGTGTCCTGCCTCACATCATCCTCATCATCATCCCGTACTGGGCTCATCACCGTCCAACCAACACTTTGATTAGATGTAATTCAAAAACACCAACAGTTTGATTCTCTCATGCTCAGGCTGAAGAGAACTGACAAAGCTAGAAACTGCTCCTCTTCCTCCTCTCCATCTTCTCGCTCACTAACTCACTCGGATCAGTCTCTGTGCCGATTTGGAAACAAACAGGCTCTTACCTCGTAATGCTCTCTGGACTGGACGGACTTCAGCGAACTGATCCAGTCCTCCATCTCTTTCCTGTTCTCGGCGCAGAGGATGAGCCGACGGAACGGAGTGATCACCTGGAGGGGCGAGCGAGGGACACGGGTGAAAACACTGAGACTGTGGCGAGAGAGAGGGAGATAAATGTTTCCAGAGCTTTTCCTCCTCAGCCTTCGCTGAGGGAGAGAGAGAGAGAGAGAGAGAGAGAGAGAGAAGGAGGGAGCAACCGTCTCTGTCTTTGAGGGAGAGGATGAGACGCCCCCTCCCGCCCTCCCTCCTTCTCTCTCTCTCTCTCTCTCTCTCTCTCTCTCTCCCCCTCATTAACTCCAGCTCACTTATACACCAACACCTTCTTGAGTTAGTCTTTTCCTTCGCTCCAGCATTTTCTCCTCCTCTCTTCCTCCTGCCTCCTCATGTGTTGAGGCAGATATGTGCTGACAGGCGAAGCGCCTCAGTAAAGGCTAAGAGCTTCTCCCCCTCCCTGTGTGTGTGTGTGTGTGTACATGTGTGGTTAAAACACAGCCTCCCTGCAGATAACCCCGCAGAGACACAGCACCATTTCAACTGCCCATCACTTATTCATGCTCCCACCTCTCCTCTTTCTCCTCGTCTCTTTGTAACTCCTCCAGTCTTAATGTTATCTCCGTTCACCTTGGTGAGACAATGACCACACACACACACACACACCCCTAGGCCTGACCCAAACACTACCTGAATCTTAACCACGTCCTGGTCACATTAAATGGTCTGGAGGAGTTTATAGACACACTTTGGATGATATGTGGACGCTCGTTTGATGGTTTTAAAGTTTTTACGTGCTATTCAATGTTTTCAATGATAGAAACCTACAGATCCTCACATGTGAAACAACAAGAAATGTGGATTGAAATGTGGTGAAACCTCTCAGACACATCTCATGCCATTTCAAAGAGCACAGGTCCGACTGCTGGACGTTTCTAAATATGTTTGATGGACTCAACCATCCATCAAACATATTTAGACTCAGATCAATCCATCCTGCTCTCGGATTGGTCTAAAGCGTCTCGCTCTTCAAGAATCAACCTGACAACTCGTTCCACAGTAAATCCTCTGTCTCTCTCTCTCTCCTCTCCTCTCGTCTTCTCTTCTTTTCCCTCAGCTGTTGAGCGCAATACATTTTCCACTGGAGCTACAAGGATTAGCATGTGTGTGTGTGTGTGTGTGTGCCTGTTTGTGTCTATGCACATGCCTGTGGCAAATTGATCCTGTTGGACATAGATCATCACGTCACTTTGCTGGTGTACTGTGTGTGTGCACGTGCGTGTGTGTGCGAAACAGGGTAGTGATAAGATTGGTTGCCAAGGGAAACAGGGATGGCTGTTTCCAAAAATGGCTCTAGGCATCCCTCAAGTGTGGAAAACCTCTACTGATGACTGACCTTCGCAGCTTAATATATCACTGTGTGTGTGTGTGTGTGTGTGTGTAAATATACCCAATATACAACTAAAATCTATTCTTTGCTCTACTCAAAATGACAAGAACATGTAATCATTTGTTTTTACTTTTGGCAATAATGAGACTAACTGATTCGCACAGGCATCATATGCGACAGTGTGTCAACACACACACACACACACACACCATCACAGAGCTGATGCATCACTGCTGCGACGGCGACTGTGTCTCCCTGAGTTCTCACAGAGTGGCTGGTAATTAGCGAGCGCGATCCAACAAACACGAGTGACTCAGAGGGAGAGGCGGTACGTCCCTGCGGAGCCTGAAATGAGTTTAGGGTTCGGGTTGGGCTGAGTATCCCCCCCCACCACCACCACCACAACCACCACCGCCGCCATCCTCCTCCTCCTCCTCCTCCTCCTCCTCCCTCCCTCCCGTCCCCTCCTCACGTGGACTTCAAGGTGCTCCCTCTGCAGCTACAGCGACTCATCAGATATTCACTGGCCAACCAACGGCTTCTGCGAAAACGTGGATGCCAACACGGAATGGATCACATGTTCATTTGCATGCACACGGACGGGAAACTCGCACACACAGTACCTACACGCATTCACAGACACGTGCACGGCCATGTTTTGTAGTGCTGGTTTGAGATGCTTTTCTTTGACTGATCAACACGTTAAAAGGATTCCACCTCGTGTAATCATGTCAATACTCCGTCAGGTGCTGGCAGGTCCCCAGGGGGTCCTTGGTGGAGCGTGCACGGTAAACACGCTGCGCAGACATCTGGGGACCGGCGAGCATGGATCTCTGAACGTGGCAGTGTGAGCGAGTCGCCGTGGCTCCATCACATCGTCCAACCGAGAGGCACCAACCTGCAGAGAAGACGCCAGCGGCATCCCTCATCCTCAGCAGAGCGACGGACAGACAGACGACAGCAGGAGGTCAAACACACACACACACACACACACACACACACACTGCACAGTCACAGCCAGGCTCTGCAGAGGAGAAGCTGATCTCCCCCTCTCTCTCTCTCTCTCTCTCCCTCCCTCTGTCATGATCACAGTGAGGGATGGCGCCCGGTCTCCCCCTGTCGACGTGCATGACCGGGTCTGGGCTGATGCGCATTACCGAGGTTTCGCATGTGCAGGTGAACTCTCATCTCGCACGTCACATTACCTTCGGTCTTATGCCTCCTGCTGCTCCTGCTCCGCCTGTCCAGTCCTCCAGCTCCTCTCCTCTCCTCTGCCTCCGTCCTGCCTCTCCTCGCTCGCTCGCTCGCTCTCTTTGCCCCCCTCTCTTTCTCTTTACCCCGGGACACAGTACTGTATGAGCCCAGTCAGCAATGCTGTGACATCACTCCAGGATTTCCTCAGCCATGTCTTTCCCCCCCTCGCCATCTTAGACGGCGTGCAGCCGTGCCCCCATCAATCACTGATTCAATATTCTCTCTCCCCTTAACACTTAACTCCTTATTCCTCCTCTGTCTCTCTCTCTCTCTTTCTCTTCTTCCTCCTCCCTCATACCCACCGTCTTTTAGGAATGCTGACGCTCACAGGGGCGCATCGAGCTCAGCTGCGACCCCTCGGCCCGTTTATTAACACGCATGTTCACAAGTGGACACACATGCTGCACGCACATGCAGCAGCCACGCGTCATCTTGCTTATGAATATGGCGGCGTTAAGCCATCCCAGGCGCTCAGTGAAGCATTGTAAGGGGGTTTCTAAAAATAGCAGCATGTTCTCCTCTGGGCACTGTTCTCCCCCCCCCCCACCGTTTCTTATTATAGCAACACTTGTGGAGGAGAGAGACATTTATAGAAAGGACAGGACACCACTCAATTTCCCCTGTCTGTTTTCATCCATGATACTCATCATATATTCGTGTTAACCGCCCCCCCCTCCCCACACACACACACACACACACCAGCTTGTTCTTTTCCAGTCACAACTCTTGGTTTCTCTCATGTACCGAGAGCAGTGACACACACACGAGGAGTGATGCTGGGAAACGTTTCAAAACATCGTCTAAATATAACCAGACCAGTCTGACATTACTAGGTGGACAACACGGTGAATCATTATCCTGTTCAGGCCAAATCCTATTTTCTCATAAACCCTGACGGATCTCCGTCCGAACGCAACGCGAGCATTACCAAGATTCATGAAGTGTTTTCATGACGCATCATTAAAACCATTCAGCACGCTAAGAATATGAGAATGACTCACATCCCAAAGACACTCAATCGACTGAACTCTCGAACCGGCGTGAACCAGGGGACAGACGTCTTTCTTTCCACCACTGGAAAGATGAAGCCAAACTCTTGTTTCACCGCAGTTAAGCCAAGCAAAGAAAGAACACGGCTATCGACAAGATCAATGGATTCATTTACTTAGAAAAAACAGCTCAATGGTCATTTCTATTATTACACTTGCACCATGAAATTGATAAAAGTAAAACATGGAAGAAAACCATGATTGAGGAGAGGAGAGAAGAGGGTTTTTTTTAAATATCATGACACCCCACTGTGGAGATATTGGTGTGTGTTGATTATATTAGATATAACTTTACTGATCCCTTTGGGAGGGCTCCCTCAGGAAAATTATGTGTGTGTGTGTGTGTGTGTGTGTGTGTACATGCACTTACTGTGAAGCTGTTGTTGACATTCTTTGTGCTGGACTCTGCAACACTAGCGTCCGACAGGTCCACCTCGTCAAAGATAAGGGACTTCAGGGAGGAAAGCGAGGAGGGATGTCCCAGAGGAGAACAGCGACAGACAGAGAGAGAGAGAGAGAGAGAGAGAGAGAGAGAACAAGAGAATTAACCCCTGGACTTTTCTTTTTTGAAACAACTTGACTTGTTGACTACAGCATGGAGAGAACAGTGAGGGGAAGCAAAGCCGGTGAAGAGTCGTGAAACAAATGAAAACACGGCCACTGCCTGACGATCAGTTTTAAAAAGGTAACGCACGCCTTTCTTTCTGATCCATCTCGCTGAATGCCTCTGGAGCACGGATGGATTCTGGTACTGAGCGCGGCGCTGCAGAGGCCCAGGGGATCAACGGATCAAGGCCTCGCTTTGGAGGCTTGTTGAAAGCTAACATAGGCCACTACAAAGAGAGACACCGCAGAGGCGACAAGCGCGACAACGAGACCCGGAATGACCTCAGAGGGTCGCAAAACAAAGTTGATATACCGCTGTGAGAATTCTCGAGTGGGACGAGCGAGTTCTCGGATGGACGGATGGAGAGGACAGCCGGGGTCTTTCGAACGGGAACATGACACCCTCACACAGCCGCGAGGCTGGGGCACGCAGCTGAAGGAGCCACAGGCCAGAAACCAACGGCGTCAAAGGAATGCCCTCTGACTGTGTGTGAGAGAGTTGCTGCAGCTGTCAGAGGGAATGCCCCGTTAACAACGCTCTCCCCAGGCCTGACTGGAGAGGGACACCAGCCAACGTTTACTCTGTGTGTGTGTGTGTGTGTGTGTGTCCCAGCATTTCCATGTATGCCTCCGAGTGTGTGTGTGAACATGCTTGTGTTGTGTCAGCCAAGACGGCCTAAGTATGACTGTCACGCCAACACAAACACTGCCCCCCGCCCCCCCCTCAGCCGTGTTCCAGTGCTCCTGGCTGACATACGCCTCCGTCACGTGTACAACATGTGTGTGATTGCTCTCAGTTCTTTTTCTGTCTCGCACTCACAAACTCACAGCTATGTGTGGGCGCACATCGCGAGGGAAGCTGTAATGAAAGCTGACAGTCAATGTTGGACAAAGGCAAATGTCCAGGGCCTCTGCTGCCCATAGATCCAGAGCTCGGCTCAGCGGCTGCATCTCAGCAAGACCTCCTCCTCCCCTGCTCCCCTCACTCCAGCTTGACTCTGAGAGGAGAGAGGAGCTGAGATGGAGCCTCCCTGGTGGATCAATGAGGAGGTTTCTTATGCACAGGGCAGCACAGCCAGCCAGGCCACCCTGAAGACACCAGAGTGGATGGAGATGTCTGGGATGGGCACTTATCTACAGGTCGCTGTCTGGCCGTAAGAGAGAGGACTCACAGTGTCCCAGTTGTCTTTGCCTCAACACACCAGCCAGAAAGGAGTGTTTAGAGGGTTTCCTTATGTTTCTGTCTCACTCTCTCAGCGCAGCCATCGAGCAACTTGATGCTGCAGGACGAGCAGGACACAGTGTAGGACGCTGAAATCCACAGTGGATTAGAGACTTCAGTGTCGGTGCACGTGTGCTTTGCTGCCCAACCTGGAGCTTTATGTGCATCTTTAACAGTGCATTCATGTCATAGTTGCAGCCTCCTTCCACCTACTCCACTGTCCGTGCACAAACGGCACAACCACAGGTGACTCCGTATCTATTTTTTGCATCTCCAAACGGTGGCTGTATGGCATGAACGCAGCTCTATCGTTTACAGGTGAAGCTGAAGTGTTGGACTGGCCCCGCCCCCGGCCCCTGGCAGTGCTGTGCTGACCCGGATTCTCACTAGGCCTTCCTCAGATCCGCTGGCACCCAGAGGCGGAGGGGAGCGGCGTGCGCCCGTCCAGCACACGGACAGGACTCGCCAGCACACGCGACTCCGGGACACTCTGCGCAGCGCCCGCTCCTGCCAGCGCGCCAAGGCACTGCCAGACTAGCGCGTGTGCAAACACACACACACACACGTGTTTCAGAGCAGCAACGGTCAGGTTGCCAGGAAAGAGGAAAACAAGTCAAGAAATGAAAATGCACTTTAAATTAAACAGAGGAAGAGAAGGAAGAAAATTAAGATAATTTTTTGAAGAGGGGTTAGGGTGTGTGTGTGTGTGTGTGTAAACCCACCTTGGCATCTTTGGCGTAGTAGAGAGTTCGGCCTCTCAGCTTGAAGTAGCGTTTTTTCCACCTCTGGAACGAGCTGGTCTGTTTCAACAGCAGTCCCTCCTTTATACTGGTCTGCAGGGGAACAAGACCAATAAGAACTGGTTTAACTGGGCTCCTTATCAGAGAATCACACACAGCTACGAACTCTCCAAGTCCAACTTGTTCTTGAATTTCTCTGCAAAACCGTAAACACGCATCACTCAAACAAAATGTGTGTGTGTGTGCGTGAGTGTCACATCACATCAAGTCAGATCACATGACACATCTTTACAACCACTATCATCTCTCTCTCTCTCTCCCACACACACACACACACACACACAGCAAACACTGCAAGACATGGAACAGTGCTCATGGAAAACATATACACACATGGAAATGCTGTGTGGGGGGAACATCACTCTCTCTGGGCACACAGAGAAGAGGTGGGGCATGCACGCACACACACACACACACACGCAGGGGCTATTTATAGCGAAGGAAGGCTGCTCGCTGCTCTCCAAGGGGAGAATTACAAACAGACTGAAGCTGACATCCTGCCCACCAGCTGTGTCAACTTAAAGTCAGAAAACACTGCAGCAGAATACAGCCTCGGTGTGCACATGCACATGCACACACTGGCCTGTCACACTGGATGAAGCAAACACGCACGGCGAGAGAGCGACAATCAAGATTACAGCCGGATCGTTTGTAACTGGTTTCCAGCTCCCGGGGCAGATATCGGCAGATCTCACAGTAGCTGCATGGTTAAATACCACGAGGAGAGAGAGAGAGTTTTAGTAATTTAGATGAAGCGATCCTCCCGATGAGGCCAGCAGTGATGTTGTGTTGGCCTTCACATGAGGTCTGGGACACAGTGGAGGCCGACTGAGAAGAAACAAACCGAATCACAGCAGCAGACACTGGGATTTCCTGGATTTTAGCCTCGAGCACTCTGAAAACACTGCTCCTACACTTCCCATGATGCACCTCCATATCACTGATTTCATCCTTCTTGTCCAGCATGCTGCTCTAAAAATGAACATAAGATCGATTCAAAACAACAGCACATTAACAATAAGAAATGTGAGTCATGACTTCAGCATTTCAAGTTCCAAAACTTTTAACTTTTGCATAAATGTTCCTGGTCTGGAACTAGAACTGTTCTGACACTACTAAATTCTTATTTTTCCCAAGCTGGAGATATTGTACAGACGATGACAGATTCACAAGTGAACGGCATTAAGGATCCATCAAACATCTTCATCAGCAGGGGACGGGGGAATTTTTCTGTTTCCCTCTTTCCATAGGTACGAGCATCTGAAGACACATTCCTGCGATGGATTAACGTGAAATACCTCCATGCTGACTGCCCTATAAGGACCTAGCTGCATGACTGAACACGGGGAGGATGAAGTCATCTCCTTGTTCAGAAGCTCGGAGGGGGGGGGGGGGGGGGGGGGGGGGGTGGAGGGGGGGGGGGGGGGGGTGGGGGGGGGGTGGGGGGGGGGTCGATTCTCCTCGGCAGGTTTTAATTTGTGCTTCAGGTTCATCATCCAAATATATCGACGCGATAATCCCTCCAGAAGTAAGTAAGAAGGGCTGAGAAGCTTAATGAGCATCTCATGACTGGAAAACACACACACACACACACACACACACACGTGCGCTGTGCACGTTACACTGAGGCCTTGAGTCATTGGACAGCAGCATGAGCTGAACTCACATTGACACCACAGGCTTAATAACCACTCACTTTATTGGGAACACATGCACACCTCTGCCTCTGGACAGTTATCCAATCAGCCGATCATGTGACTGCAGCGGATTTAAAACTTGCAGATTGAGGACAGAGGCCTGCAGAGACACTTTCACACTCGTCAGAGAACTTTTTCCTCTGTCGAGCCAGAGCAGCGGCATCGACTTTGCCCCAGTTGGATGGTCTATTTTTCTACTTTGTCCCTCCTTGGCCTCCATAGTTCCTTTCCTTGTCTTCATCTCCTTCCTGTTGCCAAGTAGGCCAGAAGTGATCTATAAATAGTCGCCACGCTCGCCTCGGCGCTCCGCCGCTCTCCTCGGCTTAATTGTGAGACAGGGAGCGAGTCCTGTGCCAGAGAGGAATGAGTAACCTGAGCACCATGTACCTTACACCCACACTCTGCCCGGCCACCGACAGAGTGACACACACTATAAACAGTGCACACACACACACACGCATGCCGATACAATGGACAAAGGCACAGACAGTCCAAATGAGTCCAGCAGCTGTGGCGGGTGGATAAGACAGAGCAGGAGTTCCCTGAACGACTAAATGAAGAGAGCAGAACAAACCTTTAATGGGACCCGGACAAAAAGCAGCTTATTCACGGAGCTGGTTCACACACGCCCAACCCTCCCCGAGTTTAATAGAAAACAGTAACGGTTCAGCCTCTCTCTCTCTCTCTCTCTTTCTCTGTCTCTCACCTAAAGCTCCAGGGCACCGTGTCCTAAACCAATTAGCAGCTCCTCCTGGGCCTCGCCGAGGTTTCTGTCCAATTAATCAGATACTAACGCTCAACTTTCCGTCTCCCCCTCTAGTTAGCTTAATTGTTTTGTAACTGCTTCAACGCGAAGAGCAAAGGTTACAGATTCTTAAAATATCGCCCAGAACGGAGAGGAGCGGGGCTCAATTAACTCTGTCCTCAATGCTGAGGCTGTGAAGCCAGGTTTTTCTGATGAGCTGGTTCAGTGGAGGTGGGAGGATGAAACTGGAACATCTCCTCCGACGCCTCGTGGATTATTTTGTGAGACACGTTTCCAATTGAAGGTCCAAGAGTCCAGGTGCCAATGCATGAAAGTCGTTTGAAATCCAAAGCTTCTTCTTCATGATCACACTGGAACTCTTCGCCCCTCTGTGGTTTCTTCCTACATAAACAGAACATGTAATCAATGAGCTTCACATGCGGCTGTGGGCTGACTCCACTCCTTAACTCTCTGAGCTAATGAGTCGCTTCCTTCCATCCCATCTCAGAGAAGAAGCAAAGAAACACGTGAATGAAACCAATCAGTTCAGCAGGAATCAAAGTGACTGGCCGGATTGTTCCGGAGACGCTAACGGGCAGCAGAGTCACCAGAAGGTGACCGGGGCGGGTGGTGGGCGTACAAAGCTCAGATTGTCATCAGCAGTGACCAGGGGTCTCATCCAGAGTCTGGCCTGTGGTCGGATTGAGCCAAGAAAAGCACTTTTGTTAAGGTCAGAGAGAGACTGTGGTTTCGGTTTTGTGCCTTTTCTGTATTAAACCCAAACCGCGATGAGTCCCGCTCCTGCATCTGGAGCTGTGAGAGTCCAAACATAAAACTGTTTGATAATGCTGTCGTCACACGCCTGGATATTTTACTGCGGGACCGCTCTGTTCCAAACACACAAACCGACAGCATATTTTGGATTTATTAATAGAAGGACGGCCGACCCTGTTTCTTCTTGTCCTACTGAGCTTCTGCTGGAACTGGAGGGACATGGCTCCAGATGATCTGCTGACTCCATATCTGAATCACCTGAATGTTCCTGTTGTTGTGAGCCAGTCGGACCGAGGCAATCTGCCTGCTGCTCAGTTCATGTCTGGATACAGCTCAACGCCGCCCTTGTCTGATAAACTCAACTCATGACCGATTAGTCAAAACTGCTGCGTCGGCAAGTGTCTGTTCCACAATAGACAACGTTTCTCACAGAAACCCCGGCGTCTCTGGAGCCCTCCGCTCAGTTTCACCTCCATCACCGACGCGTTTGTCGTTCCAGAGCCGAGTCTCCACATTTCTCCTGGAGCTGTCCCCTCTGCTGAATGTAATTGCACCTCTGTACCCTTCCTCCTCCAACTCCCACCACATGCTAAAAATTACACCACGTTGATGGGAAAATTACAATGCAGTAGTTGGGAAGGGGGTAATTCCCTTGTCTGTGATCTCCTTTGTGCGACCGGGCCACATGCACGTGGGTTTAGATGTGTCGGGTGGGAACGGGGCTTGTTAATTGATGTTGTTCAGGCCAGTAATTTACGCACAGTTACCTCAGTCGGATTCAGCCACAGCTTCGGACACGCAGCGACTCAACTGCACATTGTTTCAGAGCGCGGGGGGGGGGAGAATAAAGCTGCAAGAGGTTTTAAAAATAGGGATTCCCTCATTTCAAGCATTGTGTTCTTCACAACTTCTCGTCATCGCGCCGCGTTTAAAAATGTGAAGTGGCAGATTTCCTGTTTATTCTTGGTGCGATCTTTCAAAGGAAGACTAAGAAAAAGAAGCGTTGGCTCGCTCCACAGGAAGTGCAAGACATTTGTGTGGGCACAACACACCGTGCGCTGCAAGTGTTTCTCCCTCTCGTGCTTATTTCGGTCATGTGGGAGCATTATCAAATCAGCAAGTGAAAAAACGGCCCAACGCTTAAATCCCCAGCCGAGTATTTACACAGCTTTACTTCTCATAAATTTAAATCGCAGGCTGCGTCTCTATCGAGAAGCCCCAGTGCAGTAACTTGGGTTTAATGAATGACTGATTGTGTATGTGCTGGGGAGACGGTGGACGAAGGATGAACCTTCTCTACAGCGTCTCATCTCAAACCTCATCTGTCTGCTCTGGATGGTGTCTGATTCACAGCAGCACGCTCCAGGGCGAGGCCATGAGCTCCAGCTCGCACAGCGACGGCGTTTGAGTTGAGAAGCCGCATCTCTCCACCTACAGCAGCACAGCCTGAGAGGAAGGAGCTCCGAGAGCCGGGGGAACAGACGAGCAGAGGAGGTGAAGAATGTATTTATAGCCGGATTCTGGCGCTCCCAGATATTCTTACGCTGAATGTTATCACGCGCTCAGTGGATTAATACTAGAAGTGACTTCATGTGAAATGACAGCGTGTGGCGTTCAGACGGTGGACGCCCAATATTTCATCTCTGCTTCAGCCGCTCAATCGGCAAAACCAACAACGACCAGCGGCGTATTGATCTGCAGTGATGGGTTGGTAAGAGGCAATCAACAGAAGTGCACGTGCGAGAACTTAGCTACAAAGGGCGGTAATGATTTCAGATGCATCATGACCCGCACCTGCCCGGAGACTCAAGTCAAAACCCACAGCCGGCTCAGAGTCAGGGTTAATGGAGAACAAAAGCAACTCAAATATATTTAAACAGTTGTACGAGATAGAAAACAGCTTCCTGTTTGATTTACTGATTATTTGCCCAGAACAAAATGCTTTTAAAAGCTGCCACGCTGTTTTAAATTTGATGTTTTATTATATTTCCAGCAATAATTTTGCTTCTCCTCCTCCTCCTCTCCTTTCACGTTGATTTACTGAGACATCTTCCGCTTTTCCTCTTCCGAGGACTGAGACAAAGAGCTGGTATGTGTCCGAGAAGATGAACCGACAGATGCAGCCGTGCAGCACATGGGTCCCTGCAACCAAACCAGCCAGTCTCCCAGGCAGCGTGCTCTCGGCGCCGCCATGGAGCGAAAGGTTTGGTCGTCTGTGGCAACCGAAGAACCAGAGGCGGAGAGGGAGGGAGAGGTGCACATACACAACGTGATGGCCCAGTGTACACATGCATGTGCACACACACACACACACACACACTCTCACACATGTACATGCACACACAGTCCAGAGCTAAGCAAACAACCCGGTGGAACAACACTCGGCGAGGCAGAGCCTGCATGATCCATTAGTAACTCCCGCAGAATAAAAACCCACTGACCCACACGGCAGCAACCGCGAGACCTCTGCTAGCTCAGCGTCAACATGCTGAGAACACGGGTCGAGGGGTGCGTCGCTGTCACAGCTCAGCAGAACCCATCGGGTCGGAGTTCGTGTCATGACATCAACACAACTTTCATCCACTGTTTAACTCCTGTCGCGACAGGTGAGTCAAGAGCCACCTCGTGCATCATGGAAAAAGCCTCTGTGGATAAAGGGGCCTCAGCTGGATGTGTGTTTACACTTACTGTCTGCATCACACCACTGGTTAGACTGGTCTGTGATGGGCTGTACTGGGAATAACGCTGGGAAACAGACAGTCTTAATATGCGCGCGGGTTTGATGATGCAGAAAACAGCGTTATTAAATGTGAGCAACTGATTGCAGCGCTGCAACAGGTGGGGGTATTTGCATAAGAATGGTTTGACCCGGACATTAATCTGCCCTCCAGTCTCACGTAAATATACCCTGATGCTGAATAATGCAGGGGGAGCGGAGCAGTCAATAATTAAGTGCATCCACTGGTGTGAGAGCATGGCACTCGTTTACAGTGGAGCAGACAAGTGGGCCAAGAAAGCTAAGGTGTCGGAGGAGAGACTCGGCACCAGCGTCTTCTTACTGCGGCCGCATGCAATTTAGATGTATTATTTAAGTCGATAGTTGTTCTTGACATCCTGCAGTGGCAGACTGAACGATACACAGTCAGAAAAACAGATTGTTCAGGTTTGTTTTGACGAGGCGTTGCAAGGGGAAAAAAAAAAGAGTTAAATCATCTATTCAACTGAAGATAATGTGAATTTAGAGCAGCAACGATCAATAAGTCAAGTTATCAATCAGCTCAGAGGCCTCAACAACAACAACAAACATGAGCTGACACTAGTGAGATTTGGGGGCAATACTGAGAGCTTCTTGAATCTTTTAATAATAGATATTGACACTCAGTTTTCTTACTTTAACATGTTTTGAAAAAGTTTTTCTCTTGTACACATGTACATCAACAAGTTTGTTTTCGGGAGGTTTCCCTGTAATAACCTGTGTTTCTGCGGTTCTGGAGGAGTTAGGCCTCACACAGACCCACACAGGGTCTCCATGGGCCCGGTGAATCAGTGCCTTGCTCAGGGACAGCCCAGCAGGACATCGTGTCTCCCCCCCATCAGCCACATCTGTCCAGGCGAGTCAAAGAGTCTTACCTTGGTCCGGATCTGTCCGGAGGTGGACACTTTCCGGATCAGTTTCTGCGGCCCTTCCTGCTCCGCCTCGCTGTCAGACGACTCGTCCGCGGCCGCGGAGCCGGCGACAGCGCCCACCACATGGACGTGGATACCCGCCGCGGACACCGGCCCTTTCTCCGGCTCCTGTCGAGGGGAGGCACAAAACCAGTCGGGGTTAGTCGCCTTGCCGGCCCGCTCCGAAGCTCCCTTCCTCTCCGGGAGGCGAGAGCTGCCCAGCGGCCGGGAGCCGTCTCTCCTCGCCGTCATCTCTCCGCGTCTCCGTCCGTGTTCGCCGGAGCGTGTGTGGGCTGGAGCATGTCACGGTGGGGATGGGCTCCGCGGAGAGGACTGTTCGCTCCCCACCCCCGCCCTCCCTGAGCACGCAGCGGCCCCTCCGCCGGGCTGACGGTGGAGGCTCCAGCCCACACGACGCGACCAGCCCCGGAGAGACCGCCTCATCCGAGCGCGCAGCCCCGAGGACACGACCGTGCCAGGGCAGACCCTAGCGGCTGTTTGCTCACCAGCACCCCCGAGCAGCTGCTGCTCACTCCTCCGTACTCACTAAAACTGACGCTTTAGGATTTAAACAGAAATGGCAGGGTGTGTTCACAGAAGGCTCAATGAAGTGAAATGGATTTGCCTATATGACGTCTGAATCCACAGAAATGTTACATTAAAATCCATGTTAAACACTGCTATTACTTATTACTCCACTTTATTAAACATTACTACACCCTGGTGTAGATATAGACAGACTGAATTAAAGCCTTAAACAAATCTATTGGTGTTCCCGAGATGAAACAGAGAGGACTCTTTGATCTGAGAGCGAGTCAAGAGAAGTTTGATTGACTGGATGGTGAAGAGACAAAGACAGAACCAAACCCTGACCCCACAGCTCTGTGTCTCCTCTGGAGTAACAAAGTAAAGTCCCCGGGCTGTCCTCACCAGTTCCTCCCAGGCTGGGCTGCGGGTGAAGGGGTACACCTCCTCCATGGTCCCGGACCTCCGCTCTGTGCGCTGCGCAGGAGACGAGCACCGGAATCGGGGGAAGGTGGAGGAATGTGCCGCCTGCCTCGTCCCCGTGTCTCATACGGACTCGATCCTCCCTCCACCAGCACCGAGCACCGCTGCCACACCTCCGCCGCTCCACGGCTCCGCTGCTCCGCTTCTGCCTCCTCCTCCTGCTCCTCCTCCTCCTCCTCCTCCTCCCTCCCTCCGAGGGGCCGAGCCTCCTGTTTTCATTTCATTTCTTTTATGTGGATTCACAGATTTGTTTCATGTATCGTGCACGTGCATCGTGTAGTCAGTAAATCTGGCTATTTAGCTTTTTAAATATTATTTAATCACGTATCAATATTATTTTATATTCCAGTTGTTTTCTGTAAAGCAACATTTTTGTTTTGAATATGCAATAAATACTGTATATATTATAGAATATATCCCAGACATAAATAATTATATTACTCTCCTTTCTATTTTATTCTATTCTATTCTACTTTCTATCCTGAGGCAGTCTGGGGTTTTATTGTTTGACGTGGTGTGCTTTAAAAGCAAAACAATAACAGCAATAATTTATGACAATAATAATGGTGTGTTTTGGATTACAGTTTTTATATCGCGGTATTAATTTGAGAACATAAATCAATTTAATTCATAGAAAATGGAGACATGGGACAATGGGGCTCAGCACCTTGGCCCTCAGATGTGGATATTTCTAGTTACATATGATTATAACAGATATCTCATGAGTGGCGTGATCATTTTATTTGTAAAACTTATATTAGAGCTGAAACAGCAACTGTAACATTTGGGGTCGGAACAATCGAGCCTCTTGTCAACAATCCACTACGGAAGACTTTAGCGCCGGACCCGCTGTGTCCCTCGGGCGTTGTCTTCCGGTTTTCTCTTTCAGCTTCGCGCTAACACTCGGCAGGTTGGTTAAAGCGGAGGTGCCTGCTGGGTGCGAGGGTACAGCTCGGGTCTTTGACTCGAGGCGGACAGTAAGGCTGCTGTGTGGGTTAAAACCCTGAGTGTGACTGAACTGTGGCTGTGGACAGACCCGGCACGTCCCAGTGCTGTCCTCAGTACTGTCTGTGAGCCATGTCCTTTCTCTGCAGGAGACACAGTAAGGTCTCAGAACACATCGGGACCCGCAGCTTGGTCCTGTCAGACACAGCAGGTGATTTTTATTTATCTTTCAGAGATTAAACACAAGGTGATAGTGACAGGTTGAACAGGTTGTGTTGGGGTTTTGTTTACTAGTTTCAGACTGTTCCTCGTTGTCCTCTCAGTAACCGGGAAGTGACGAGGTATGTTGTTCTGTCCAGAGACGGACCTAAAGTGCTCTCCATAGACCAGGTAAACGTCTTCAAAAGCTGGTGTAAAACCTGTGGAGGCGACTCGGGGAGCAAATTGGTCGACAGGAGGAATATATACATGCACGATCATACAATATTTACATGTGCAAACATCCATTAACCAATGAGAAGCAGCAGAAGGATGGAAATAGAATGTGTGATGAATATGAGGGAGGATGTGATTCAGATGGTGATGCCTCTGAGGTGGTACATTTTGAAGAGTCCAAACCAGGCTGTGGCACAGTGGGTGAGAGTTCCTCCTTCCAGTTGCAGTGACACGTCTCACAACGGTGAGACACTCCCTCGTTCTCTTTCCTGCCTCGTTCTGGTCAATCGTACGCCCCCACACTCAGCTGATTTGGAAGTCCAGTAACCATGGAGAACTGCTCCTCATTACCCAGCCTGGTTTCCGCGCGGACAACTTTCTGTTCTCCAATTATTTCCAGTTATTTCTCAGGGATTTGGAAGAAAAGACGATGATGAAAAGACAAAGCATGAATCCGTATAACACCGTTTAAACCTTTCACTGGGCTTCCAGGAGCGAGAAGTGAAGAATGATGATAATAAACAGTTGCTCAGTCATGTCGTTATCTACAGATATAGCTCATGGCTTCATTTGTGTAAAAATTCAACAGTTCAAACACAAACACCATGGAAACCAGGGGAGGGTTGTTTTTTTTTTTTTTTTTTTTATTCTGAGACTCAACACATGAACCTGACTTTCACACGTTAATGGTCCAGGGCGAGAGGGAGACACGACACCTTTTATTAAGTCATCACAGGAGGTAAACTTCCTCCAGAGAGCTGCTCCACTGATGTGATCTAATAATCGAGCTCTGTCTTCAAAACTGGTTCTTCCACCTGAGACGAGGCTCAGCCACCTCCCACCCGCTCATCAAAATGAAACCAGGTGTCGTCCGTTTCCATGGTAACAGATCATGAATAGATACAGTACGACGATGTGTTGGCTCACGAGTTGATTTTTGTGCCGTGGGTGCAGTTAGTTGAGTACATGAACGCATCACCGTCTCCAACACCTATTCTGCGTGAAGAACCGAAAATGCGTGAAAATTTCCTCTCGATGAATATTTTCATGTCACTGTGTGTGTGTGTGTGTTTGTAGTGTTTCAACTAGAACAAGTACTCCTCAGGGCCATGCACTCATTTGGTGTCCTATATTCAGACTTATTTTAATGCCTGTTAGTGTGCGATGGGAGGTTTTTTCCTCACAGCACAGTTAGCGTCAGGTGGAACACAAAGCCCGCCTGTGCTTCCCCGTCCCTGGCCACCCTGCGTCACTTACATTTCTAACAATTATGTGATTGCAGCGTTGGTGCCCAAAATGGATCCAGAGTTAAATTTAGAGCATCTGGTCCCCACTATAGTTTTATGGCTCTGCTTCCCACACAACCTGCTCCGTATTTACATGTTAACCTAATTACATGGCCACTCGCGCTGCGGTCCACCCAGACAGCTCAAGTTTCCTGCCTCTTGACGTCAGACGTGCTTTTTGATTTCGGCAGAAATGTGCGTCTGCACACACTTACACGGCGAACATGTGTACACACGCACGCGCGGTTAACCGAGCTGAAGGCAGTTTGATCCCTAATTTTGGGAATAGAAATAGTCCTTCCTAAAACAGCTGAGACAGTTTGGAAGCTCGGTTTCTGGGCACAACAAGCCGAGGACATCCTCAGGAAAGGCTTTATGGCGAGCTCATGTTGTTATGAGAGCGTGAGTGGATGTATGAATGGTTTTAACTTCACACGGGGTCAAAGGCTGCGCCGGACAATAGAGGAGCACATCTGACCTGAGCTTGAACTGATTGCAGAGATTAGAGTTGAGCCTTAAAATCAAACCTTTCCTGATTTACCCCCCAAAAAAATCTAAGTTCACCGATTGCACACCGAAACCACATTAAAGTCTCTCCGTCTTCCTCTCCATCATGGCTGTCCTTCACAGAGACGTGTCTTACACACAGTCAGTCTTCACACTCAGACGTGTAAATCCAATGAGGGATTTGTTTTTGTACCTTGATGTATTGCAGGAGCTGCACAGCTGCAGGATTGTCTGTGTGAGTGAGGACTTTCTGCTCATCACTCTCACTCTTCCTGTTCCCAAGTACAAGAACGACCTGCTCTCGTTTCCAGGCCAGAGACATCGATCATCCACCAGCAAAATGGCTTGACCGCAGAAGGTGAGCCAGGTGAGCAAACATCAGTAATATTTGGAGGATTTCAAATATTTCACGGATTGTTTGATTTTTTTTTTTAAAGTCTGGAGCCATCTGACTTTATTTACTGGGAAAACACCACCGAGCATGTGATGTAATACTTTGTAAATAGCAGACAGAGCACTGATTTTTATGTGAAAGTTCCCAAATAATTACTGAGACACTCATGTCCTCATCTATCACCCGTCCATCTTATGACTTGAGAAACAAGCGATCATCTTTCCAGTTCATTCAGCATCATGAGTTCATAATATTTCTCTCATATCCGCAAAGTAAACGTAGAACCTGTGTCACTGGGGTAATTCCTATGTTTGGGATACATGTCTATTTAGTCATGCACAGTGTTATATCCTGTGATGTCACAAAGAACGTTTCAGCCAATGGGGGGAGAGGAGGGGCACGGAAATTGCGAACAGCGGGACGGGTATTTTTTTTTTTTTTTTTTTGAAAGGAGGCTTCTGAAAATAGAAACCACTTCATGAGAAGAAAATCTGATTCAGCCTCATCAGACTTGTTGCTGTGGCTTTGCTCATAAAACCCTTCAATCTCCTCATCGTCACTTTGAAGATACTTCACAGAAGAATATTCAGTGTAATCCCTTGTGAGGACAAACCAGACCAAGGACGTCCAGAGACGAGGGAGAGACACAATCTAAGAAAATGGCGGCATCCATACCATAGACCTACTGTTGCGTATGTAAACATCCCATAAACAAACACACTGCCACGGTGCATGTGTGCGTGTGTCAGACTGCTTCTGTGGAATGTAGTCAGCCGGGTGACGACCCCGCAGGAAGTGGCCGCGCTGCAGCTTTATGTATTAATGCATCATGCCGCAGCTTTTTTTAGCCAGCGGAGGTCAGGGGTCACTTGTGCTGCGGGAATTGCGGAATCCTTCGCCAGGCCATTCATCTCGTCAGCGCTGACAGCTCCGAGTTTTGGAAAAAGGAAGTGGCGTTTGAAGCAGGAGAGGAAAACAAATATTGAATCGCGATTCTGTGAAAACGTTTTGCTGATGTCAGAGCCACTAACCCACAGACCTAAAACAAATAAGTATCCCAAACTCTGCCGGGACTGGATTAGGATAAAGAACGCATAGGTTTGAGTAAATGTACTCAGAATGATTCCACTGATGTGATAATCACATTAAGAGGTAAAAAAAAAAGCAGCTGTTACATAACTGGCCAAATGAGGCCATGGTAGAGAGCTTTAACAACAAGAGGCATAAAACCTCCCAAACCACTGGGTCCACACACGAGGACGGACGTCTCCTCCGTCACTAAACAACCAGGGGAGAATGTTACCAGATGGAATCAAGTATTTATACATATTAATAAGCATTACATACGATAATTGAACTCTCCAGTGATGGGTGATAGACGAGCAGCTGCTCTGATCCACGGCATCATCATCATCATCATTATCTTCCTCTTCGTCCTCCTCAGCGCTGAACACAGCTCTTGTTTCTGATTCGATATATATAAAAGTCCTCTCGCTGAGGAGCAGCTCACAGTTTAGTCACTGCCTGGAACAAATTGTGTAACGCCGCATTTCCTCTTGCCTCCGCCCTCCGTCTCTGCCATGACACGCTGGCGTGATAGCGAATATGACAGTCTTGCCGTGCAGACGTTTCACCCGCGAACAGAAATGTGCCATTAGCTGTTATCTGTGACGGCGAGCTGCGGAGGCCAGCAGCAGGGCCGGATCATGTGGAGGAAAACTGGAAATCTAGTTTCTGATGACACGAGACTCTGAACTGGTCTTACCCGGTTTCACCAGGTTCTATGAAACACACAGAGCTGCTCCTGATCTCAATCGCCGCCCTCACATTGTCCCTTTCTGTCATGACAGCCCAGGACCCCGCCCTGACAGGGACGCAGCGCGGCGGCCGTCTGCGCTGCCCACGGCTGCCGTTGACCTTGGAGCCCCTGGCTGTGGTGCCAAGGTACTTCAGTCTGTGTATAGCATTGTTTAATTTGTGTGACTCCACACAGTACAGGGAGAGCAGGAGGGCAGAGTATACAATGTCTTCAGATCAGTGATGTTGCCATCTTAAGGCTCTGTGTCCCCAGGGGATGAACTTACAGGTGTGGAGAGCGACTGAAAATATAGTATATGAAGAGTAGGTAGTGTGTGTGTGTGTGTGTGTGTGTGTGTATTTGTGTGTTTGTATGTACACAATTGTGTATAAAAACCCACCTAAGCTGGCAGGAAGGATGTTTGTGGTGGAGCGTCTGGGCTGAAGTGAACCCACTTCCTCTTCCTCCTGTGGCTGAGACAAAGTGTGTGCGTGTGTAGTGTGTGTGTGTGTGTGTGTGTGTCTGTGTCCACCAAGATTTATTCATGCATTACAAAACAGGTCTCAGTTATTTTAATCAGTTCTCTAAAACAGTCTCAATTCTTCATGTCATTTATTATAGAGAAAACGGGACATTTACCGTCCTACAAGTGGCCAGGTGCGGTTTTAGAAGCCTTTCTGCTGCAGTTCCAGAACATTACTGCAAAGACACATGCAGACCGATGGATTCTAACATTCTGGATGGTGTCCAAGTTAATGCTTCCCATAGCAACAAACAGAAAACACGTGGTGGAGCGGCCAGACGTCACAGTGGCAGTGGAATTGTTTCTGTTTACCAATCGGATTTGAATTAGAGCTGTTTAACTTTGATGTTGAAATTCAATTTCTGCTGCTGGGTACATGATGGGACCGAACGCAGAGGGACAGACGGTGCGCGGTGGAGCCGCTGACAGCTTCATGTATGAACCTGAGTGCCGGTGGTTCACGCCTGTTGTCTCAGTGAGTCCTGTCCTGCTGCTGTGTGGGCGTCTCTGTGGGGTGATTGAAACGGACTTTGCTGTCCTCTCGAATCAAAGAATCACTCAGACAGCTGTCAAAAGTCATGCTGCTGTACCAGACGCTGATTGGATGGGACACTCACACACACTCATGTATCACACATCTGTGACAAACACCATGTGCACCTGCACGCCACGTCTACTTGAACACAGCATATGTCCTCCACTGCTAATGTAGAGGTGTGTTTGTCTCCTCAAGTCAATCTTCTCTGTCCACCCATTGGGCAGGTGCTGGCCCTGGAGGAAGCCCCCCCCCCTCGTCAGAGAGGCCACAAGAACTAGCAGTGTAGGTCAGTAAATCTTATAGCAAGAAAATCGCCGACTTCTCTCTCTCTCTCTCACACACACACACACACACACACACACACAGAAACGAAAAAATTCCATGTGAACTTTTACTTGTGACAGGTAATTACATGTCCACTGACATAAACATCTCAGCCGTGGTCTGACGCATGTCCGTCCAAACCAGCTCTGAAGCTGCAGGAAAACATTCCACTCCGCTGCTTTTTCTGAGTCTGTAACTGTAAAAGAACATTTCCAGGACACGACCCACACATGAGGGCAGAACTCTGGATTAGACACAATAAAGCATAATCCAATGACCAGTGTGTGTTCATCACTACACAGCATTCACATCGAGTAAAGTCGTCCGCCAATAAAAGCCCAGTCCGATCCCTCTCAGCTACAGTCATCCTTTTTTTTTTTTTGTTATTATTAATATCACTCTGTCCTGTGTGCACTGTTTGACTTTATTTCATTATGAAGGATTTTGCCTTTAGTTCTGGTATTAACTGTATTTCCCAAGGTCACGCTGTTGTTGTTGCTGCCTCAGAGACACTGGAGCCTCAGATCTCAGTGCTGGCGTGGCAGTCAAATCTGCCCCAACCACCAGCTGACCCGGGTCTGATTGGATAAGAAAGCAGTGTGACTTTGATTCTGAAAACGCTTGATCGTGGTTCACTTGTAGCTGTGCTCACTTTGCATCTTCAACAGAAAGAAGCAGACTTCACGCCCCTTTACATCTGTGTGAAATGGGACCCAGCACATGTTCACACCAGGTCTGAACGGGGGCCTCGTGATCGAACCACGGCGTGGCCCGAAGAAGAACCAGCTCAGGAAACGACACTCTGACATCTTCTGGCAGCACTGATGACGTGACATGACCCAGATTTATTTCTTCCCTCTCTCTCTCTCTCTCTCTCTCTCTCTCTGCCCGTCCTAATTTTGCCTCTTTATTCTGCTTGTGTGGGAGGCTGCAATAAGAGTGGAAGAGGGTGAGATGGGAACAGGGAGGATGCCCTACTTTCTGCCCGACCTGCTTTCTGTCTGCAGGGCGGCGTCTTCACATACAGACGCACACGTCGCGAGGAAACGTCCGTCGTTTCAGTGTCTCTGCAGCACGACGGAGGACATGCTGGGAGACTGTCTGTTGCGAGGGCACCTCCTCTTGGTGGGCAACCAGGGGAGTGACCTGTCGTCATATCAGATCTGCAGGGAACCAGTTGCGCTCGCCGTCTTGAAGTGAAGTGCAGTACGCCACACGTGTGTGCATCGTGTGAGCGTAGGGGGCTGGTTATGAAAGAGGCCCTCTGACCCGCCATGCTGGACGACGACGAAGAGCGGAGTCGAAGTGGACACGGCGTCCTCGCAGCCCAGAGGTGGTTGTGTGTGAGAGGGACCTGAGTGGGAGACGCTATCCGCCACGCCGCGCACATGACCGCGCCCGGGTGATGCTGGGACATTAGGAGCGCTCAGTGGGAGTCCCAGAGGAACTGTCCACACCCAGCGACGCTGTCCCAGTCCACACTGTCCCTCTCTTCGCCGTCACGAAAACACACCAGGATCTTTTCTTGAACTGTGTAGGTGCTAAACGTGGTCGTCTAAAAACAGCAATAACATTCAAGTTCTTCTAGTTTTCTAGTGTTAAAGAACAAAGCTGGTCTATTTAAGGGAGAACTGAGCTGCCAGCTTTTTCTTTATCACCCCCCGTCGGCCGTGGCCATCCCCTCTGAGAGAATCGCAGCCATTTTTGGTCGTCAGTTAATGAGGCCGTCACCAGAACGAGGGCTTCACACGCACGCGAGGGAGAGTTCGAAGAAGTCCTCATTAAGTCGGGCTCGCTGATTCAATAAATACTGGCACGATGACACCTGACCAGTCTTACCATTGAATGAATCTGGGATCAATCGGAGGCCTCGTATTGATCCCGGCACTAATAAGCAGCCGGCGTTTTGTTTGTCAACGACTGATGGGAAATGGGCAGCAAACAGAAAACCTATAACAAGTCTCCACTTGTTCAAACACGGAGCAACTCGAGTCAGAAACGTAGAAACGTAGAAACGAGCCGCCCCTGCCCTCCGCCGGCTCGTGTTTAGTTTGTCAAAGTCCTGTGAAAGTCGAAGCGGAGCCGAGCGCAGATGTGGCCTGGTTAGTTACTATAGCTGCAGCTAATATTAGAGCGGGGCAGAGGCAGGAAGATCGGTGCATGTGGCTTTTGGGAGCCTGCGACTGACGGCCTGCAGAGATGTGGCTCAGAAACGCGAAGCAGTTGGCCAGGAAGGAAACTGGGACGGCTCCTGGGTCACGCTGTGAGGTATCGAGGCGAGGGGGGGGGGGGGTTGGGGGGGGGGGGGGGGGGGGGGGGGGGGGGGGGGGGGGGGGGGGGGGGGGGGGGGTTTGCTGGTAGGCGGCTCGTTCAGAGAAAGAGGAAGGGATAATTTTGGACGCCACCAGGAGATCAAAGTTGTTGGAGCGATGCTTTATTTCCTGGCCTGTTGAAATCGAGCACAGTGTTATCAGACGAGGGTTTTCCCTGGCCTGCATCTTTGAAGGAGTAAAAGTAGATGGAATAGATGTTTTAACACACATCTGACTTGTGTGTTTGCAGGTGAACATGCATGAGTCGCATCTCAGTGATCGAGCAGGTCGACTCAGCTCCAACAAAAGTCCCCCTGAAGACGCACCATCATCTCAGGTACACACACACAGGCCAGGTACCAGTGGACCGTGCTGGACGGTGAACGTGCGACTCTCCCATGTTGTCCTACGTGATCGCACCAGCTGCTCCGTTCCTGAGCAGCTCTTCTTCCCACAGGAATGCAAACACAGCCCCGACACTTCATAAACACAACCTCAAGAGCCGCTGATGCTATCGGCACAGTAACACAAACATCAAAACTTTAGGAATCAAATCATAAGTCACGGGCGCCGTCACTCGCCCCCCCTCCGCTCGAGCGGTTGTCAACACCTCCAGGTGAGAGGGAGCGCTAAAGCGTCCAGATCGTCCAGACGATGTTTATGCTTCAGCAGCTCTTCTATCTTCTCAGGTTTAGTCTCAGATGATCTCTGAAATCAATAATTCATAACGAGCATGTGACCCTAAGGGTGCACTCCTCGATGTTTTAATAATGCACACGCACACTTTAACGTGTTCTGTGAGGTTTCTAATCCGGTTCTGGTCCCATTATGTTGGAGAAAGGTCAGTGGTGAACCTCTCTCTGTCCTATGGAGTTAAATTTGTGCACATCAGGAGGAGTCAGCCGAGGGTGGTGTTCTGCACCCACAGATTCACGACGCGCCACCACTTCCAACTGCAGCAGAGTTCTGAGAGCAATTATGGTCGAGTGGAATTCAGTCTCTGATCATGACAGTGGTGTATTTCATGGTGTGTGTGAGTCTCATGCTCCAGTGGTGAAGTGACACTTTTCTACAGGAAGGGGAAGGATCAGTGGAGCGTATGGTCTCCATGGTTACTGCATTGCTCTTTTAGCTTTATTGCTTTCCTCGAGTAGTCTTCTCCAACAGTGTGTAGCACACGCCCACCTTCACCTCTGCTCTCCTCCTCCGCCTCCTCCCCCTCATCAGCATCAATAGGCTGCTGGGCCACATATAGCTGCCGGTACCATCCCTTTGGAAACGGGCACCATGGTCCTTTTCAGCCTGTGTGTGTGTGAATCGAGTCACACTCTGATTCTGTTTATTTTTAAGGAGCGGGTGTTTGTCGCGGCCTCCTCCCCTCCTCACAGTTTCAGAAGTATCGGCGAGGACCCCGGAATAACTCGTCTTGAAGAGGAGCAAGATTAGGATTGGAGCTTCCACCCTTGTCAATCAATAATTCAGTGCTCGGGGACGAGACCTTATGTTTGATTTCCCTACTGGCCCCCCTCTTCTGACATTAATCACCACAGCTATTGACGTGTGCAGGAGCAGGGCAGACACAGGATCATTTAGTTGAGGGCTAAATTGCTTCTGTGGAGGCGCGGGCCAGTGTTGGCCTTAATGACCATTCACGTCGGGGCATAATAGCACCTTCGTGGTGAATAGAAACACAGATCAATACGAGCCACAGGATCTATGATTCAACCAGCTGGGATGAGACTGTTGCACTGACAGATCCAGGGTTGTTTAATAATCTTGTCAGTTTCGTATGTATAGAAACACTCCCTGTTCTATATTACTGCTCCCACCTCTTTCTGTTGGACACCAGCCGGGGCTGGAGACATTGAGTTGTGTCGAGCTGCTATCGAGTCAGATCCATTCATCCGTCCCCCGACAGTTGGATTAACGGTAAATGAAGATGGAGGACAAAAGTTATTATTTACAAGATCTCTGGAATCTTTAGAGCTCAGCGGCGTCTGTCTCTGCTTCGCCATCACGGTGTCTCCTCCTCTCTGTTTCTCTGCCTTTATTGCCCATTTGCCAGCGTATCACCATAGTTACTGGACAATACGGGAAATTTATTGCGGCAATATAGAGTGTATGTCTCCGATTATGTCACAGACGCAATAATAAATCCTGTCAAATGCTGAGAAAGACAGGGACGACTCCTCTGCACTGATTTATCCCGCAGGTAGTGGCTCGTAGTCTCGGCTGTGCCCCGGCACCAACCTCTGTCCAGGACCCGTAAATAATATTAACATCCTCGGACTCCATTCGTCTGTTTTTCTCTTTCCCTGCTCTTGTCTTCTCCTTTCTTCTCCTCTTGACCACCTTCATCTTCTCTCACCTCCAGCATCTCCATCATTTGCCTCCTTCCCGTTCTACTTCTCCCCCACCCTGCAGAAACTCCCTGGCGAATGTTTAGGATGACACACACACAGGTTAAGGTTAGAGTCGATTCAGTTCATTTTCATAATCACTGCATGGAGCAGAAATGATCTCTGAGCTTTTATCCAGTGATGGAGTGATGAGATTTGGCCGTCACTCCGTCCCACGGCTTGCAGAGGTCAGCTAATTGCCCCTCCAGAGAGGACGTGTCCTATCGACAGTGACTGCCTCTGTCCTACGCTGTTAAGCATCGAGCACTAAAGAGAGAATCCTCATTTGTCTTAGTATTGTCTGAACCCGTTGTCATGGTAACTTTAGAAATCTATCAGAAGCTTCTAATTAATTATAGTAGAGCACTTTAACTATATGTTTTAAATTTTTGTGATGACAACACAAAACCAGAACTCAGATTTTTGCCCAGTTGCTGTTGATTTTATTATTTGACAATGTTAAAAAGGAAAAGCTTTGATGTTACTGTTATGGAACCTCCTCCAGAGGCTTGTGAGGGGGTCAGTGTTTCTGGGGAGACCTGTCTCCTCCAATGGAGGATCCATTACTCACGTTGTCTCAGCTGTCCTCTGAGGGGAGACATGATATTCTGACACCCACCACGCTGTCACATCATGTGCAGCTGCAGGACAATCTGTGTCTCTTCTGTCTCCTGTGCTTTTATTTTCATTCATTCTCCTCTCCAGAAAAACTCTGGAGAGCGAGTATTCTCCTCCTTTCAGTGGACGGCCTGATCCATTATGTCCGTCCTTACATCATCCGGGCTCAGTGGGTTTCGCGTCTGTTTGGACCGTAAATCTCATCTTGAACAGTTTATATTGGACTAGTTGTTTTGCCCACAACATCTTGTTTGCATAAAAGCTAAATATTTTGCCTGTCGACTCCCAAGTTTGGGCATGGAAAACCAGCAACCGTTTCTCTTCTGCGTCTCGCTGCTTTTCCATTCAGAGAAATATTTACGGTTGGCAGATCGTCCGTCGTCCAACCGTTTTATCCTCCTGGAATTTCCTTGTTTTGTGGTCGTATTGCATTTTCAATCCACCTGCGGCCAATAAGCCTGTGGCCACGGTCCAGCAATGACTCTTGGGAAGACTAGTTAACATCTGGCAGTGACTCAGAGCAGGGACACACTCACACACACACACACACACACACAGTCCTTTATCCCATATAAATTGGTTTTACCCTTTTTGAATCAAATTAAAACCTTTTTTCCAGAAATCTGATTCAGAGCAGGGAGAAGGGATGAAGTGGCCTTTAAAAATAAGTCTATCAACAAATATTAGCTTCGTTAGCGTGAGTAAGAGCAGTTATCTTTCCATTCGGTTAAGAGTTTAATTGCGTGTTCCTCATGTTGCATGTTCCTGTGTATCCAGGGCTCCGGGTTCCTGCGTGTTCAGAGTTCATCCTGCAGCCGGCCGGAGAGCAGGGATTTGAGTTTCGGGGAGGAGGAAGCCCACTGGCAGATTCCCACAAATGAGGTCACTACCATCTGTGACGTCACCACCAAGGACGGCACACACCCACACACACACACATAGAGAACATGCTATTACTTAACGATCTCGCTCATTCCATGACGTTCGATTCAGTGATGTTTTTCTTAACCCAGTTAATAAATGGGTCTCTGTGGAATTGACTGAGTATCAATATCTCAAAGAATTTTCTTCGCATGCCCTTGTTTACTCATCAGTGGAACATCGACTCACACTTATGCAACTCTGGTATTTCACTGGGGTTTTTTTTTGTCTCTTTGGTGGAGGACCACAGATTCCTCTCAGATTGAAAATAGAGTTTAGAGTTCCTTAAAATTGCTCGGCGGTTAGCGGTTGTTTTGCTGTAGAATCTCTCTCACCCCGTCAGACTGGGCCTGTGACAGCGGAGCAAGCATAAGACAAGAACAATGCTTGTTAGATTCTCCTCGGAGCAGAACGCTTTACAGCTGCTGCGTATTAGGCAAGAGGAGCGATTCTAAAAATACCTCCGCGATGGATCGTGTTGCGTCTGTCTAAAAATGAAAAGGTCCAGACAACATGAGTTCACTCACAGGTCAAACGGCCTTCCAGGAAAACCAGGGAACCCGTCATGCACACACTCACATACGCAATGCATGTTCGACAAGGCCGTTCCACCTACACACACACACACACACTTGTGGGTCTGCAGAAACAAAGTGGAAGACACAATTATGTGTGCAGCTTTCCATAACTCACACACACAAAACACGGCAGCCTGTCAGAAGACACGTCCACATGGGCTCACACATGTGCACACTCAAACTGTGTGTATGTTTAGAATCAGGAAATGAGGCTTTTTTGCTTCTCGGAGCAGCTCGGCGCAGCACTGTGTATGTCAGGAACTGGAGGCCATAAGGAAGCCATTAGAGTGGAGCAGGGCAGCCGGGGGCCGAGGCCGGCTCCCCTGAGGCCCCCCACTCATAAAACTCAATTGAAGATGAAGTTTAGTGCGTCACAGACAGTTCACCCACACACACGCACACACACTTAGATATCTGATATGAGTGAAGTTATCACACAAACACACATGCACAGTAGGTCGATCTAAATTGGATTGAATGGAGCTGCAGTCAAGTGTTCACATTAGTTTGAGTCACCTGGCCAATCACGCACAGAGGCTCCTGGAGGAGAGCGCCCTCTGTCGGCTGGAACTGGCCATGAACAGTGTGCGTGACGTCTGTCAGTCAGCAGGATCAATCAATGACAACCACTGTCACTGATACTCAGAGAATGCCTCATGAGTTGTGATGAAAAAACTCATATTTATGATCTTAATTTGGTTCAGATCCAAATTAAAATTCAGATCGAGTGACTTTAAATGTGCTTTTATAATGGACCTGTTGGAAGGAGGGCTTCAACCCAAACAACCATTACAAATTCAGTCATTCATAAATGAATAATAGTGCCATGTTACACAGATTCAGTCCAGAGGTAAACTCAGCAGCTCAGCTGTTTCTGTGCAACAACAGGATGTTGGATCCTCTAACTCCAGCTAATGGTCAGAGGAAGTATTGCATTTGCAATACTTGCAAACTTAATTTAAAAACTACTGTTGCAATTTAATTTGTGCCACCAAAGATCCAGTTTGCACAAAGGGATTTAACACAGTGGCACACCAATGTCAAACACAGACGATCCACATTAACATTTATATAGTAGTGGAATTAAAATATGTTGACGTCCTTTCGATGAATTTTGTTCTAACAGTGCCTTTCCTCCATGTTTCTTATTGGCAGGTCATTGACAGTGTCTCCTAACACCAGCTGGTCGTCCAACTGTCTGTTGTCCTCATTGCTCCCCTCTGCTCTGGGGGTGTTGTCCACGGGATATGGGCGAGGAGGTGCAGCTCTGGGGGACAGGATTGGACACCCTGCAGCAACGGCTACTGGACCAGTGGACAGCAGGCCCGTCCAGGTAACTTGTGTGTAACTTCACCATTGTACCGTTGAGCTCGTGCGGGGAGAACTGTGCCAAAAGTCAAACCAACCCTGGAGCCTGTAGTTTCTAACCAGACCACTGAGGGGCAGTGCTGCTTCAGGAATACAGTGAACTGAATTAGCAGTGGACCAGTTCAGTTAAAGAGTCTCACTCCATCAGCCTGCTCCTCAGGCTGCACAGAGGAGCGTTGAGGGTGGTGCTGCAGAGTCATCCCGATGGGCAGAACCCTCACGGTCACTGTGACACTGTCTCATCGAGTCGCTTCTGTTGAATTGTTTCTAATAAAAACAGATTTTCAAAAAATGCATTCATTTTAAGATTTTTATATGTTTAAAGATGAGACTCTTTAACGCTGCTTACCACAGAAGAGGAAGTGTTGAGCAACAGATACTTTACCTTCTGAGATCAGAGCGTGCACTGCTATGATTAATGAGAAGACGCACACACACTGTGCTGAAACTGCAGGTGATAAATATGTGCTTCGGTTAAGATGCTGCATTGTTTTAGAAAGTCCCATTGGTATAACACGTGTACACATGCACAGTGCGCTTTCTGTCCATTTTTAAAATCTGTATTGTTTATGGTTCACACACACACACACACTGTGCGTTTATATTCCTGTGAGGACACAGATCTCAGTCTAAAGACACTTTCACTGGAAGTAATGATTTAGAGTCACTGGAAAAGTTCAAACAGTGAAATCGTTCTTCGGCGTCTCATCGTCTGTATATTCAGTGTGTCGTCATGGTAACACACCGCATACCTGCTCAGCATCATCTGCTGACATCTGCTCTTGGTTCTTGGTTTCTTCACACAGAGGAACGTAAAGTGCAGGTACTCGAAGAAAGTTTATGTTCTGAGACGACACAGACATTAGTACGAGGAGGAGGTGACCTCTGACCTCCCAGCGGTGGAAGAACCTTTCACCTTTGTAAGACGGAAAGTGCAGAGCTGCAGATGTGACAACACGGCTCCATTCTGCTGTCCAACAACTGTGTGTGTGTGTGTGTGTTAGTCAGCCCCTTTATCATTAATACGGTTGGCTTGTCATAACTGGGACAAAACAGAACAATAGAGCTGGAACAACACACACACACACACACTGTAAACCTCTGTGAAGCCCAGTGAACCTTCAAATAAGTTTCCACTGCGAGTGACCACCTTCACAGTGTGCCACAGTTTTCCCAAAAGTATATCTCACGTCTTTATACTTTGTTTGATTGTACTGCTGCTTCTCCCACAGTCACCATGGGAACAACGAACAGGAAGGATAAATTTGAACTTTAATTCGGGATGGTATTTACACACACACACGCACTTTAGTGATTCATGTTTCACATTTGACCTCAGTGTTTATCTGTGGGCTCTCATGACTCAGCTGATTTACTGGAACTAGTTTTCCGGGCGTATTGATCCGTTTGTTGTAGTTCTTGTCCTCAGCCTGGTCTGTCTCTAGGTCTTCACACCTCTATCCTCTGGATTTATCCTCTCTTGTCCATCTCATCTTCTTAATCATCTGCATTTGGCCTCTTTCCCTCGCTGCCTTGTCTCCATCCCTGACCTCCAGAGCGTCCAGATGTCTCCGCTGATATTCACTGGTGCAGATTTGTAGTAAATTGGGGATTGATCAGATAGGACGACACCTGGGGCTTTATGAGCCCCTCTTGGTCTCAGGGCCTGTGGGTGGTTAACAGCTTTGTGGGATTTGCTCTTAATTTGGCCTCAGATTGAGTCGTATCTCCCTGTCTCCGTCTTTTTTTAGGTCTCTCGCCCCTGGACAGAACAGCTGTTTTGCTCCAGAGATGTCGTGGGTCCGTGTTGCTGTGGCGATGCCTCTAGTTACGCCAGCTGTTCTTCTTCCTGATGTCAACATGGCTACTGGCAACCCCCGATGAAAACAACAAAACTGTCATTAACGTCGTCTCTACAAGGGTTCGTGAAACCTTCATTTGCATAAAAGTCAAATGTCTGTTTATGTGAAAGTCACAAAGAACATTTACTTCAACACTTGAGTTTATTTATTCAATGTCACGTTGGAAATATAATAATCCAATAATTTAAAATAATCCAAAACTTTTTGAAATTAAATATGAGATTCTATAAATCGCTTCAGTTGAGACATAGCTGAGCTGGTGGGAAGTGACTTCACTGTAACTGTAGTCTCAGACTGGAGGTCACCGCGCTGCCCTCGAACTCACAGGACGTCCCCTTCCTGCCATTCTGCCGCACATCTTGTTTGTTGATTTCAGACGAGAAAATAAACAACAGGAAGGGGATTTTGGAAACTGGTTGCCATGGAGCTCTCTCTGTCTCACACACACACACACACAGAGTGCAGCTGTCAGCTGGGGGAGAAGACTTCCTTGTTGTGGAGGAGAGACATGAATGAACAGTGAGATGTTGTGAGGACGACATTCAACAAACAAGTTAAAGGTTCTTGTATGAGATGTTTTCAAAATAAAACAGGAAATAGAAAATACACAAACTGCAATAAAACAATGGCTCTTTGTCCTTTTCAGGAATAATACATGGAAACATCAAGTATTTAAACTGAGGACAGATGGAGTGGTGACTGCATTTATCTCCATTAGAGAAAAACAACTTAGATGGGGCTTTCCTCAGTAGTGTGTGTGCATGTGTGTGTGTGTTGCTTTCCCCTCCAACAGAGGTGAAGGACTGAACTCTCATTGCGACGGGAGGTCAGCATCCAGTACTTTTATTTTGACGTCCTCAAACCGAGGAGGCCTTGACTGAGGTCAACTTCCTGTGCTGACGTGGGGGAGGGAGGGAGTAGCGGATACAGAAAAGACGAGTTGACATCTGTCGCCGGGGGCAACTGCTGACCAGAGACGGATCACACAAGGCTTGACTGTGAAAAAAAGCAAAGAGGAAGTTCAGTGCCATCGTCATGGTTACTGAGATTTCATAACCCAAACTAGCAGAGAGGAAGCAGCGGTCAGGGTGCTGACCTCTGACCTCTCACTGTGCTTGACTCATCATAGGCTGTACATGAAGTGTTTCCCATCACAGAAACAGTTCCTCAAACTTTCTAATACACAACAACTTTGCTCCTAAAAAACATGATGACCACATCAGCCTTGTCATCACTGATTGTCCCCGAGGACACACGTGTCTGACCAAGGGAAGATCTTCCCGACGTGATGGCGCTTGTACAGATGGAGAGACTCAGACTCTTTTTCTTAGATTCTTGAGAAACAGCTCAACTAAAACGTTTGGGAACTATCTCTTGCTCATTTGGGAGAGTCCGCGGGGGAGGGAGTGACTCAGCTAAATTCTTAATTCCAGTACTAGACTCATGTCTGACTACATGGTCTCCATCCTAACAAATATCGTGTTAAATTTTCGTTTTGAGTTTAAACCAGTGTGGAATGTACAGAAGGACATTAATGAGGTATTTTTTACTTCACTCTCTTCAGTTAATGCAATTTATATTTCTTGTCTATTCTTTTTAAAGTTATTTATTGTACTTTTTCCCCACTGCCGGCCAAAGGAAAATAATTAAATTCTTCAGAGTATAAAAGCTAAATTGGTCAAAAGCTGAAATCTTATTTCCTCTCCTGTTATTCACCTCATGACTCCTCACATTCATCTTGTGACCTTTGGGAGGGGCAAAACCACTGGGTTCATTTATAGACCTTTCATTTGCTAGACTACTTTATTCTACTAGTTTTGCAGTGCAGTACGTTCACTTGTGATAAAGTATTTTTTGTGAAAGTAAAGAATCAGAATACTGCATCACTGTATAAAAGAAAGCACCACTCACAGCTGTAGTAGATTCTATTTTTAATTTTTAGAAATTCAGAGTACATGTGTTGCTCTTTCATCTACCTGGGGTCCCTGGTGTGTGTGTGTGATCCTGGAGTCAAACACAAACACACGCACACTTCTGTGTGGGTAGAAATTAAATGTCCGCCTGTAACTGCTCTCTGTTGTTGAAACCACGCCCACTCTCTTGACCTTCGCAGCCTGAGGAGGGCGTGGACGTCAGAATCTGTGGAGCCCTCTAATCTGAGCGGAGAGGAGAAATGAGGGGGAGGAGGAGGAGGAGGAGATCTCCAAAGATGAAGCTTGAGCTGGAACGGGGGGTGTCCAGGAGCGCTCTGATGATGTCACCCCTCCCCGAGGGGCCTGGGCCCTGTGATGAAATACGTGCGCTCGTGACCGATAGAGAGACAGAATTCTGAGGACAGACAAGCTGAGGGGACAGACGCTGGGAGTTTTACAACAAAGCTTCATGTCAGGAAAGAGCAGAGCTGCCCCTCCAGCTGAGTCGGTTAATGAATCATCAACAGTTGGAGACCAGTGTGAGACAACCCAGCTGTTAATGAGTGTGTGTGTGTGTGTGTGATGAAGCCACAGTACGACATCACACTGCTCTCTCTGTTTTACCACTGACATCATTTTCCATCGTAAATGAGGTTAATTTTGGAATGAATGAAAAAAAGAGGATCTGGGGCCCAGAGATGAACAGGGAACAGGGAATACATCCGTTTTTTAACCATGTCTCCACTTTGAAACATAGTGCGAACATACAAACTGCATACTAACCGAGGTCCCGGTCACAAAGACTCGGGGCAAGGCCCAAATGAACCGACGGGTCCGTCAGTAACTCCCTGTGAGAGAATGTTTCTGTGATCATGTGACCAAACTCATCTCCACATAAATTGTGCTACGGTCAACACAACCCTGACTTTGTTCCTCCTCACGAGCACACAGGGACACACAGCAGCCCATTAGAGAGGATTTTACTGTCAACCCGTTAGCTTCCTTCCCCCAACACACACACACACACACACACACACACACTACAGGAGGTCACAGATAGGAAGACAACAGCTGGATCGAACACACAGCCTTGTCCCACACTGGTCTGCTGCCAGACAGGAAAAGAATGTGTGTGTGTGTGTGTGTGCGTAGTTGTCAGAGATAAGCAGGTCAGGACCACAGAGAGATATGAGGGAGGGAGGATAAGGCTCCCCACCCCTCCACAGACACACACTGGCTCTAACGGCTTTTTGGACCAATCGTCTTTTAGCTCGTTAACAGACTTGGTCGTTATCAGCTTCCCTCCAGGAGTGACTTTATGTGCACCTCATTAACATAATTAATTGAGGCTCGTTAGTGTAATGAAGCTGCAGGTTAACCGGCTGAACACAGTCCTGGGTGTTCGGGAACAAATGACATGAAAAAAAAAAAAAAAAAAAAATGCTCATTAAAAATGCGGCGGTACAAAAAGTGTTTAACGACCGGCCGAGGAGGAAACACGACAACACACTGTATGTTCGTCATTTCATTTTCTCGATCTCTTATCAGAGCCGTTGAAATGTGGAGGAAACGCTTGTCCAGGCTGTCGCCACCTTTTCGTTGGACTCCATCTCCAGCCTAATAATAGTGCGGCTGGTGTTTTGTCTGTGTCCTCAGACAACGAGCGGCGTGCGACACTCCCTCCATTGTTGCTCCTGCTGATAACCACCACAGAAGGAGGCGCAGGGACGGTTAACCCTGATTCCAGCTGCTCGATAAGCTGGAGAAACTCACACCTCAACAGGCCCCTTGACCACGCTGCACGTCTAACACTTGACCTTCAAGTAAAGTTTGTAGGATTGGATCGTCATTTTACTGCTCCATATCGCTCAGGTGGCGCTGCAGAGATCACATGATCTGGGCCCCACCCCCACCCCCCGATTCCCCATTGTGCTCCTTAAAATGTCTGACAACGATCTCTGAGGACGCGGGGCTGATTCAGAGTGCGTTGGATCACTGTATCATCTACCTCCTCCTCCTCCTCGTCCTCTTCGGCTCTGAGCGGTGCTGCTGGTGAACAGTCTGTATCTCACACCGCTGTGAATTCATCTGATGACTCTTCCTGTTGAGCCAGAGTCGGAGCGCACTGACTGACCCTCGGAGGGAATAGTGGGCCGGGTCGGTGGGAAGTGCACTTCCCGGCGAGCACAATGGCAGTTGTTTCAGACAGGATGTGACATCGCCGTCAAGGACTCTGGGACAGGATGGAGCTGATGTGGGTGAAACTCTCCTCCTGTAAACTGGAAGAACACGGAGCGTCGTATCTGTGCGTTCGTTTTCTGCTCCCCGTCTGCAGAAGTCAGGCACGGACCTGGAGCAGCAGCAGCCAATATCTGGACACAGATGCACGTGTCATACTTTATCAGGCCATGATTTGTTTCCAGAGAAATCCTGTTTACATTCTTTCCCTCCCTGTGTGAACAGAGAACAATGACGATGAGAGTTTGAGGAACTGGTTTTCAGTTTGTATGTATGACTCAAAACACAATTTATCCCAGAAGACATTTTCTGGGCCAGTGTAACCTAAATAAATGGATCGTATGCCCCCTCCATGTTAGCAGACGGGACAAGTCAAAGAAGTAGAATCGATTTCTCTCTCCCCTCAGTGAAATAGATGTAAGTATAGACCGGGTTTGTTTATTATTTGTAAAACTTCAATTTCTTCTGCGCTATTTACGTACTCTGTGATATATGACACGTGGTGTTTATTTATTTGACACGGGCCCTTTTGAAACCCCACTTCTCCAGGTCCTCGTGCTGCTGCTTGCTGGAGTTCATTCGTCAGGCGAGACATGAAAGACGTGAGGACGTCCCAGTTGACCGATCGCAGCCCCCCTGCAGCACTCGAGTGTTGTTACAGGTTTGACTCTGCGCACCAGCCACACCAGCATAAATCCTCCTGTGTTTAGTTAATAGTGCGACGGCTCAGGAGACGCGCTCCGCTCGTCCGTCCAGGCCGAGTACACACACCAGACGTCAGATACAATCCAGGCTCTGTGACGTCGTCATGGTTCAGACGTTCAGACCGAGGAGGAGGACTTTGTTGAGTGACGCTGGTTGAGCTGAATGAGCTGCATCCTCATCAGTTTCTGATCTCTAACGTTTTACTCCTTGTCGCTGTGGCCGAAGGATATGAAGATAGATGTCAAAAAGAATATTTCAGCTATGTATGACATCATTTTCTGATGGTGACAGACTTTAGAAATTTTGTTTTGTTTTTCATCAGCTCCAAACGTTAATCAACTGATTCATATGAGACCAGCAGAAAGCTTGTGGTTCATGTCAATGATCTGTTCCCTTCACGAAAAAACCCAACAGCAACCGAAGTTTCAGCCAGGCATTTTGATACAGTCGACCACAGTTTCCTGTTTCCTGTTTCCTTCCAACCATGAGCGTGAGCCTCACCTCCGTCAGCTGGGTGGTGCTGTGTTTATCACGACGATCACTCTTTTCAACCCCGACCTCATTTGGCTAAAGTCAAGAGATTTATTTAAATCTTTGATTTAAAATCTTTTTTCAATGCATGAAGATGATAAACGGGTTTTAGTGTAAGAGAAGCTGACTCAGGCAGAAAAGACTGAGGCCTGTGTGTGTGTCCGAAGGCATCTTTTTCAGTAACAGCTTGTGCTGCCTGTGGGACAACACACACACACACACACAAACAGTGTAAGTGCCGCAGGCCTGTACCTCATTACTGATTCAACATATGGCTGCACGCGCACGCACACACACACACTGCAAACAGTCTTATTCTGATCTTGTCAGTAATTACTGTTGCATTGAATTGAAAACACACTAATGATATGAACCCTGGCCCTGTTCACTGGACCGAGCTTGTTTGTGCTCACTTTCACAGTGGGGACTCGTCCTCTTTTTTTTTTTTTTAACCGCTCTTCAGTTTGAACTTTTCGATCAGACGATCATTTCGTAGATGATGAACATTCTGCATCAGTCAGGTTATAGTTTCCGAAGATGTTTGTGTTTCTCTTTGAGATGTTTCTTCACCTCTGCTGCCTGGTGAAGTGGACAGATGTGTCCACGTGTAAAACTAAGATGTACGACATGGCAGCTCCCTCGAAATGAAGCCAAAACATGGCGGTGGCCCCCTGGTGGCTGGGTGCGGTGCAGGTCACAGATGAACGCCTCTGATGTCACCTGGGTGTCGTTCACACGCGGCGCGGTGTGAATTGGTGTGGAACCACCTGAAGGTCAAGAGGAGGTGACAGACATGTATCCTTCCTCCTCTTTTGTTTTTTTTACTAACTCTTTTGTTAGTGGCCGGGTTCGATTTTCTCTGCACCGGTATGGTGTTGTTGTTTTGTCGACTGTCCAGAAACGTCCTGTCTAAAAAACAATGCGATAAATCAGGGGATGGTTTTTGATTCAAACTTACGTGAAACACATTTTCAGGGTTTGTGTTTAAATGAGTTTGCTCGAGTAATGATTACAATGACAGAAACAGAGCACACACACACACACACACACACACACTCTGAGGCCTGATGGAACCAATTAGCAGACGTTATCATGGCCTGGAGATGTCACAAGCTGTTCAGACACCCCAACCCTCCCCTTCTTCCCCCAGGGGGTCTGTGTGGGAGAGAGAGAGAGAGAGAGAGTGTGTGTGTGTGTCACTTCACATACATCACTGCTAAAATATTTACAGTCCTCTCTGCTTTACAGTTTATATTACTGACCTACATCCCTGCGTGTGTGTGTGTGTGTGTGTGAGATGTCGTGGCCGACTAACTGCTAGTGACCTCAGCCACAGGAACACGTCCATATAAGCACACAAAGCTTTGCGGTGCTGCAGATGATCAAAATCAGAGATCTGTGGAAAAGTGTGTCTGTTTACGCCGCTGCCAAGAAACGAGCTCGGCCTCGGTGCTGACGTGTGCAGGTACAGCCGAGAGCAGCACGATGGCCGCGTGGGAGGTGGACACGACCCCAGACCCCCTGGATCGCCTTGAGTCTGATTCAGTGGAACAAAAAGCTAAACAACTGTGTTAGGAAATACAGGGATTGCTTCAGGGTTTTTGAGGCCAAAGGCACATTATTGCTTTAAGGGAGGTTAACTGCTCCTCCAGTTACTGTGACTGACTCCTCTGTCCCACAAACACATTAGCAGTCGATGATTGGGTCACTGGACTAGATTGCGACAAACCTACCAACGCTGTGGACAAGTGCGTCCTTCCTTCCCCGAGCCAACGTAGCCATGGAGATACAAAACGCCAAACGTGCCGACTCAACCGAACAGGGCGATAATCATGTTAAAGTCATCGGCTATCTCGACATTCCTGTGTCCCCCAATTTCCATCACGGAACGTTCTCACATCCTGTAGCTTCACACACATTCATGAGCCAACCAGGAGCATTTTTAAAGATAGAGAGACGCAGTTTCTAAAACTTGAATTCACAGAATTATGAAGCAAGAATATGCTGTTATCAGATATGGGCAGTATTTGATAGTGTGTGTGAGTGAGAGGGAGTCTGGGGAATAAACAGTAATTTCCTTCCATTTTCAGTAATGTCAGCAGCCCCGCCCACCTCCTCTCTATCTCCTCTTGACCCTATACTGCCTCCTCCTCTCTCACACACACACACACAGACACACACACACACACACATGAAAGCCCAGTATCTGGATCTGATCAGACTAATCTGTGATCAACTGATGTGAACACAGCGGGCATCACCAGTCTATTAGCATACCACAGATAACACACACACACACACTCTCTCTCTCTCTCTCTAATCTGTGAATGTGTTTGTTTTCACGAGGGACTCCATCACACAGACTCTGCTGCTCATCTCAGGCTGAAAGTGCTGCTGAATCATTCAATTCATCATAGTTTTACAGCCGAGTGTTTCATTTCCATCAGCGAGGATAAATCACACTCACATAGAGCCAGTCATTTTAAAGTAGGACTCACAGCCCGGGCGACCTCATTATTAGTCTACGGCCAACATAAATACTGAGTACACAAATGAACAAGGCCGGCTATGTTTTGTTTTGTTTTTGGTGTACGATCGTTTTCACACATCACCTCGAGACGATGTTCTCAGCGTCAGGAGCGTTAACAAGAACACAAACACAGTGTACAGTTCTGTCCAGAGCAACTGACCACAGCTGATGCATCCCTCGCATGTCACATGTCCCTCTGGAAAATGAGAGGTGAGCGAGAGAGAGAGAGTGAGAGTAAAGAGTTAAAGGTGGAAGTTGTCCTCTTAACTTTGCATCCACACGTCCCCCCACGCCCACTCTCACTGGGAGGCTGACGTCATCATTCATGTTAGACTCAGGTCTGAAACAGAGATAAAGTGTAGCTGCAGAGGACGGAGAGGAAACGAAAGAGAGCAGAGGAAGTGTCCGAGCTGCTCGCTTCGCGCGTACACACACAGATTATTTACATGTGTGAAACTATCCTCTGAACTCAGTCTGGATTTCAGAACCCCTCTCCTTTTTATTGTCTTCAGCAGCAGAAGCATGACATGGACACCTCGTGTCTCACCCTTTATCTGCTTCACATCTTCTGTCCTCCCGTCCATCGACCCCTGACCTCTGTCCTCCTAATTGACACACGGTCAGCGTGACCTCAGTGGGACCATCACACAGCTTAAGGGATGTTGGAGTTAAACATGTGAGACAGACACTTTGGTTTCTCGCGTTTTAACTGCTCTAAACATGTGATGGCAGCTGATAACAGCCCCTGGATAATGAGGCCGACCGTCGATGACCTTTCACCCCTGGACCCGAGCGCTCGTAGTCCAGTCATAGGTTACAGCCTCCATCCCAGAGCAGTAGGTCAGGATACAGTCTCAGCTAACATTTCAAGCACCACTCGAACAGTAGAAGTGCTGTTTGTCAACGCGTGCCGGGGGATGGTAGAAAGGACGCTAGGCTAACATTAGCATCGCTGCCCTTCAGCAACTCCACAAACAGTAGTATTAGTCTGTTCCTGTGACCTAATTCAGATGGATCTATTATCGTTTGTTGCTTTTCGAGGGAAGCAAACATCTTATTCGGGTCACGTTGTTGCTCGGGAAGCCAGCAAGGCCTTGTGGACGTGTTTGCGAAAGACAAATGGTTCTACAGGTGTTCTGGGTTTCAGACAATAACCCGCTCGGAGGAGGAAACGCGTCTCTGCTTCTTACCACGGCGTCTTTTATACAATATAAGGACACTTATAAGGAGTGAGTGGGAGGGTGGGAACAGTAGCTGGTGAGATTCCAGAATAATAACTTGAGGGTCAGTGACAGGAAATACCAACAAACAGCGCAGTGCAGAGTTCCTGTCGGACATTTAACCAAACAGTCTGCCCCTCAACTGTATTTCTGTCTGGAGCTATTTTTATCAGTTTACAATCTCGCTGATCGGCCGAAGTCGTGGTGAGACGCTGACAAACAGAGATCCGAGATACAAAGAGCTCTCTCTGCCAACGAGGACAAACTTAGTTAGAAAAAGGTCCTGTGGATTCCTTAATAGGATTATTTGTTCAATAGTGTTTGGAATCCAATAAATGTTTTCTGCATTCTTTTTCTTTGTGTCTCTTTGGTTTATTTACTGGCTGAAGATCTGGGAACAATCAGAGCGGTTAAAGTGCCTCAGTGACTCTTTCAGGACGAATATTTTTCCCCCCGAAATTGAACTAAACACAGTTAACGCCAGCTGTGCTCGACTGGCTTCAGACAGCAGAGTGCTGGAAGCCGTTGTTTATTGAGGCGCTGGTTTACGGCACTTTGAATCACATGGAGTGGCTTTTCTCTGGAATTTATTTCAGTGAATATTCTCAGAGAACAGGACGAATCAAATGATTGAACGCCGGCACGTTGTGAAATATTAACATATCTTTCATTGACACATCTTTTTGTCGGATCTCCTCCAACTGTCGAGCTTTTGTTTTGTTTCTCTGGTAACGAACACACACGGTGGGAGTGTGACAGTGGTTACACAGGCGCCCGCAGCTAAATGCTATTGCCAGTGTTTTGTACAACCTTTATTTAATTATGCATTCTCATCCAGATCGATATCTCTCCTGCTGGAGACGGCTGAGGACAGCAGATGAGAGGAAACAGCCTGGATATGATAGCGTCCCATTAACAGGCATCACAGTTAACGGTTTACACGTGGGAGCAGACGTGCAGGAGTTTATAGCGTCAGTGTCTATATCGGGTGGTTGGCCGATTCATGCCAAGCTAATGCAGATCTGAGCACAGGCTCAATTATACTTTGTAATTCGGTTAAGATGTGGCTGGAATTAGAATTTCAACACATATTAAGAATAAAAGGCTTTTGTCTTCTTGGGATTTGTGGGCCAGCAATCAAGAAGGTCCTAAGATCTATAGATGAAGTGGAGAAACATCGGCTCCAGAATCTGATTGTAATTGTGCTCGGGCACAGAGGGTGCTGCACCTTGTTATGAGGCCCAGTGTAACCTCGTGGTTATGGTCTGCACAAATCAGATGTGAGTGAGTTGATGTGGCACGGGAGGAGCTGGCAGAGGACGTGATGTCTGGGAGGAGAACAGCTTCAGCTTCAGCCTGAGGACGACTCTCCTGAAGCTCTGCTTAAAAACACCATTTAGAGCAACTGACTCCATCCACACTGGGCTGATAAGTCAGGAGGAGGAAACACCCTGAGCCGCTTGCACCGCGAGGGCGGAGAGGAAACACCGTTAGGCGCGTGCACACACTACCACACACGTTGTCCTGAGTCACATGTGGGGACATAACACACGTGCAGAAAAAAAAAAAAAACCACCAAGTCAACCACTGAAACAACATTTGGGTTTGGGTTACCCGGGGTTTGAATTCAAACTGAAAACACTGACCATTATCAACTGGTGGTCACACACGCGCGCGCGCGCACGCACGAGCGCGGAGGGAGGGAGGGAGGATCTCCGCGCGCCCACTTGTGAGCTCCATTGGCTTCATGCTGGAGTTGGCCCTGGTCTCGTTCCCCTCCTCGCTGTTTTAACTGGGCTCACTGGTCGCTTTGGGTCCAGCTCGCTCCCCGGACCCTCGTGGAACATTCACCGGAGGTCCACGCGCGTGTTGGACGGCGCGAGGCTCAACAGGAGGTTTGAACGCGGCTCCCCGGGAGAGGAGAGGATTCCCCCCCGGACACCTCCGAGACAGAGCCCGGCTCCCCGCGTCATGTGTGCCCGGTGCTGACTCCACGTCTGCTCGGTACCGACCGGAGCCACCGCCTGACCCGGAATCTCTGCGCTGTGTGTGACGGTACCGACACTTCTCTGCTAAGTCTTCAGTCATAGAAACTCTCCAGAGATTTTCTTTATTCCTCCTCAGCCTTTAGAAAAAAGTTATTTTGAAAGTTCGAGCTTAAACTTCAAGACAGAATCTGAAATAATAATAGCCGTGACGCGAATGTTAAGGGTTTAATTCACTCTTCACCTCATGACATCAGACTGTTAACTGCTAACTGCTTACAAAGTAAGCGGGCCAGGGAAAGAGTTCATGCTGTCCGTGGGCCCCTCAAAAAATGAATCTGTCTGATTTCACTTCAGCACATTGTCTAATACAAAAATAGCATTTAAAGAAGACTTTAATCTGTCATATACTTATCATTAAATTCATACTTGGTTATTCTTTCAAATTAAAATGTCAAAGTTGAACATTCTAATGTGGTTAAATGTGAAAATTGTATTTTCACATTTTCAGTCTGATTTCTCTACCAATTATCAATATATCTTGGATATTTAGTGAACTATTTAATCCACCTGACCCCAGATCTGCCCTGATTTTGTGTATTTGTAAATTGAAGATCTTGACTGGTGTGTTTGTAGAGACTGAGATGATTGTTGCTGCATTTTAATGTCTGATAAGTGTCTCTCCGGTGTCTCTGCAGTTTGTCCTCCATCATGTCTCCATCTGCTGTCAGCGTGTGTGCACGCTGTAGCCTGGTCCTGGTTCAGGTCCTGGTCCAGGTCCTGGTGCTGGTCCGTCCTGCTGAAGGATATAATCTGGATCAGGAGCACAATCTGGAGTTCCGAGGTCCCTCCTCCTCCATGTTTGGATACTCCGTCCTGCTGCATCGCCACAAAACTCACAAATGGTTTGGATCCACATCTTCATCTGATATTGAGTGTGTGCTTGTGCGTGTGCATGCTAACGACCCAGTTCTCCCCAGTGACAGAAGCTCTTTGATGCTACACACAGATGCCATTTAGACACTGAACAGATCCAGTGTGACTCTGTTTCTCTCTCTGTCCCAGGTTGGTGGTTGGAGCCCCTGTAGCAAATTCATCCTACAATCCGTCAGTTCAATCCCCAGGAGCCGTTTACCGCTGCAACGTCACTTCAGAGACCCAGCACTGCCATCACATGCATGCCGGTGTGTTCCCATTCACCATCATTTATTGGAAATTCAAATAACCCATCAAAGAAACAGAAATGCTTCCTTCCTGTTATTCCCTCTTGTTGAGGTTTAACATGTGATCTTTAAATCGTTAGACGTGTTGAGCTGTGGGAAGACGTGTGAAGCAGAGAGCGATCACCAGTGGCTGGGAGTCAGTCTGTCCAGACAGCCTGGAGACAATGGGGGACACGTCCTGGTAACACACTCTCACTTTCTCTCTCTCTCACACACACACACCTCCATTGAATGACACTGAACTGTCATTACCCATCATCACCTGTGTGTTAAGGCTTTAGCACCACAAGGTGAATACACAGATAGACAGGAGATGTATGTCTTTCATCAATTCAAGTTTGACACAGTTTCATCGAGGAGCAGAAGCTAAAACTCCTTGTTGAGGGAGGCCACTGCAGAGGGAGACACCAGAGGCCTGAGGCTTGGATGCTGTTTCCACAAATCAGACTAAAACTATTTCACTCTGGAATGAAAAATGGAGAATGATATAAAATTGGTGTTTCCTTTAGAGGACCTTTTCTGGAGTGTTCCAGCCTGTGAGATAACCCCAAACTGTTCCTTTTTCATATTAACACTGTCCTGACTGGTGTGTCCTGTGTGAATGAAGCCACTGTTGAGCCTTCCACCACTGAAAGGAGCTTTCAACTTAGTGATTACAGCATCAACTGTTTTCCTCACAAATGGTCTCAGATAGATTTTTACTGCAGATTCTTTCACAGTGTCATGGGAATAACAACACTGCTGCTAACTTGTGATAGTGTTACTGACACTAATGAGCCCACGTCACATGCTGTTTGTGTGTTGCTTCCTCTGTGTGTATGTGTGTGTGTGTTCAGGCGTGTGCTCATCGCTGGAAGAACGTCTTCTACTCAAAGAAGGACAGTCAGAACAACAAGCTGCCTAACGGAGTGTGTTTTCGCTACGGCAGCGACCTGAAACACGGGCAACACATGATCCCTTGCTACAGAGGTACACACACGTCAAGTGTTACTGGCTCCAGGATGAAATCATGGTTGCCTGAGTTTCGAATTATTATATTTTAGCAAATTTAACCCATGAAATACACTTTGAAAGTTATACTTTTTTTATACTTTTTTATTATTTTTAATTTAAGACAATATCATGGGGGTATACGCCATTACTGTTAAATAAATAAATATATTATTCATGACAGAAGGGAACATGGGAAATATTTCCTGGAACATACTACAGGATTGTGAAATGATGAATTACACTTCCTTCCATTCTAACCTACCAGGGAAATTCTCCTTTAGCTTTCGGTCTCAAGCCACTTTTGTTGAAAGTGACTCACTTCTGCCTCGTGTGAACTCAGCAGCATTTGTTCAGCTGCAGCAGGAAATCATTGGTTTCTTCATATCTTCATATGTGTTTGTTAACCTTCACCTTACAACTTGTGTGTGTGTGTGTGTCTGTGTGTTGCAGACCACCAGAGGAAGTTCGGGGAGGATTACGGGTCATGTCAAGCTGGTATCTCAAATTTCCTGACAGAGGTCAGTAACACGAAGTCCACACGCTATTTTAAAATCCTGTTTGTCTTCACTGCTTCCACCGGCAGACTGAAGATGGTTCTTCGCTGTCACGTACCAGAGTCCTTCTTCCCCATTAAGACATGTAATGAAGGATGTCCTCTTTAGATAAGAGAACAAGACCTGAAACGCTGCCCTACGTTATTTATAAAGCAGCAGGCTGCAATAGTGTGAAGTTTACGAATGCGTCACTTGTGTGATTTTAACATAACAGCTTAAATAGAAAGATGCAGTACTTTACATCACGGAGACATCTGGCTCTGTCCCTCAGGACCTGATTATCATGGGAGCTCCGGGGACGTCTTACTGGACAGGTTCAGTTCTGGTCTTCAACACGTCCAGTCGAGGGATGTCGGTGTACCTCGATGATGAGTCTGGAACAGTAAGCTTTGGAAGCTACCTGGGTAGGTAACACACCAGCTGCTGTACACTGTTGACTTACTGTTCTACAGATGAGGAAACACAACCATTAGAAATCAATCACTATTAGCACAGTTGAAGTTTTCTGCCTCCTCTTCAAAGCCCAGCGTTTTTACGGTCCATGCAGAATCATTAACTGTGGCTGGGACTGTTTATCTCCAGCTGGCTGTTATGCTGCAGCCCAGGGGTGACATTAAAAACAACAAAGACCTGTTTTATTGAGGTTTATTTACTTTTAAGACTCTTCTGTGTCCAATCTTCTAACATGGAGGCGGGGTTTATGACCTGTACTGCAGCCACCAGGGGTCAGTAAAGACTCTCCTTTATGTCAGAAAGTTACAGATATGTTTGCCTTTGAGACTGAACATTTTCTGTTAGTCCGTGCTAACGCTAAACAACTCATGTTCGGCCCTGTGTTTAGACTTCTCCGGGGATGAATATTAAAGAGGACGCAGCCGCAGTGAGCTGCTTTAAATCTCATCAGTGTAAATGTTTTTCACTCTGACATGCTGTGCTGTGAAAAACCATCTACACTCTGCCAGCATGACTTTAATTACTGCGATCACACACGGCTCCGCTCCCCAGGATTGTTCCCGCCTGAGATTGAAAAACGTCTCCGGGATTAATGACGCTGCAGCTTGATGAGAGCTCTGTCTTTTTTTTGGTTGGATGATGTGGAGCTAGAACACTTTATGTCTCAAGAGCAAGTGATGAAACCAAAATTTCAAGCTTAAATAATTTATTCATTTTAATTGGTTATTCGATGTAGCCATACTTACACAGGTCAAGGTCAAATGAATTTTTATCAATTATATCGTTGAGAGTGATTTACTTTATTGTCTCTACTGGTTTCCATTTAAAAAAAAAAAAAAAACTTGAATTGTGTGTGCTACTAAAAAAAAGGTTATGCTGTTGGAGCTGGTCACTTCCTGGGTCCTGCTACACTGGAGGTGGTGGGAGGAGCTCCGCAATACAGCCAGAGAGGAAAGGTAGGAGCCGTTCACCTGCAGGGCTGTTCACTGACTTACAGCCAAGTCTGTTTTTACCAGTGTGTGTGTGTTTGTGTGGGTTGCAGGTCTTCATCCTCAGCGTAGACAACAGTTTGCTGCGAGTCGTCTCTGAAGTGTCTGGAAAAGAGGTCTGTAACCACTTAGCATCCTCCTCCAGTCAAACAGCAGACAAGGTTGTATTTACCGTGTGTGTGTGTGTGTGTGTGTGTGTGTGTGTGTGTGTGTGTAGCTTGGATCATACTTCGGCTCCAGTCTGTGTGTGGTGGATCTGAACGCTGATGGTTTGTCAGATCTGTTAGTTGGCGCTCCCTTGGCAACTGGCGCTGCCAGGGAGGAGGGGCGAGTGCACGTGTACATAAACCAGGGCCAGGTGAGTGCACGCTGGAACATCAACTGAATTTATAGTTTAATTATAATAATGATGTAATAATGTGATTCTTTATCCTCAATGAAAACTTGAAAATGAAATCGTCCTCAGGCGAAGATGTTGGAGGCGGAGTTTCAGCTGACTGGTCGCGACGCCTACGCCGCTCGGTTTGGGGAGACCATTGCTGACCTTGGCGACCTGGACGACGATGGTTACCATGGTAATGCCTACACCTGCACGGGCTTTTTTATTTTGGTGAAACCATTGCAGCAAATACAACTATTGATCATACAAATTTACAGGATTTGCAATGATTACTGCTGAATATAAATATATTCGTATCTTTATACTACTATATGTCCTCTGCTCTGTACACTGGTTGTGTGTTTTAAGGGCGCACAACCCAGCAACACCAACAGTAGCTGCCTCTTGGTGTTGATTAAGAGACACAACTCTAACAGACGCCCTCACCATCTGTGTGTGTGTGAGCGGTGTGCTGTGAGGAGTGGAGTGTGTTATTAAGTTCATTAAAACTGTAATGACAAACTCTTGCTGCTCTTTAACTGAACCCTGAACCTGCCTTCTAATCTGCCACAGTTAGATAAAAGTTTGTGTGTGTGTGTGCCTGCAGCTCACCATTTAAAAAAAACATGTACTCGCTTCACATCTTCAAAAGCCTCAGGTTAAACATTAAAGGAGCATTCTGCTGTTTTCCCATGTTTATGTACTAATCTGATCACTTTCATCCTGCTGAACATTTTCCCACTGTTTGAGGAATGTGAATGATTCGGGTCCAAAGTCCGACTGAACAGACTCATTTGTTCACTTGAGGAGGAAGGTTTGAAGCTGTGCCAGACTTAGGCCAGAATACAGAGAAGGTGGAAAAACCTTGTTGAAAAGCAACATGAACTAATGACCTGCTGGAAGGAAGGAAACCAGCCTGTGGGTGAAAGGTTGCGGTTAGGTCGATGTCATGGTCCTCATGAATAATATTAACTTTGTGTGTGTGTGTGTAGATGTGGCGGTCGGTGCCCCACATGAGGATGACCTGAGAGGAGCTGTCTACATCTATAACGGCAGGAAGGAGGGAATCTCACCAACTCCATCTCAGGTACACTCAACACAGAACAACTGTGTGTGTCAGTGATACGCAGTACTAGTCATATTATGGTTTATTTTAGTTCTTACTCTGAGTTAAGATGATGGATAATCATGAGTCATGTGTGTATCATCAGAGAATCACTGGATCCACCTTGGGTCGCGACCTCAGGATGTTTGGCCAGTCGCTCAGCTCCAGCATTGACGTCGATGATAATGGCTACCAGGGTGAGCCTCACTGTTGCTACTTTCACTTCCTGTGTCACAGCGTTGACCTCGTTACTCTGCATTAACCCGGTTCAACTGTCTGTGTGCGCAGATGTGGCGGTCGGTGCCTTCCTCTCGGACGCAGCCGTCGTCCTCAGGTACGAAGTGTAATCCTGTCGTACTCCGTGAAGAGGAAGTCAGCCACATGACCCCGATCATTCCTCTGAACGTGTCCTCTGTGCCACAGGACCCGACCGGTGATTAAGGTGAAGGCGTCCCTGACCCTGCCCGAGCATATTGACCAGCAGGTGGCGCTGTGCACGGAACACAAGACTCCTACCATCTGCTTCAACGTGACCGTCTGCTTCAGTGTCTGGTCCAGACATTTCAGAGGAGCCACCGGTAAAACCCGACTGTGGGCGGTTTGCCACCGACATGATTCACACTTGATTGTTTGATTGACCTGTGTCTTATCGTTCTCCGCCCCTTTTCAGATCTCCAGTATAATTTGACCTCTGACCTCCTCCACAAACCGTCCTTCCCTCATCGTTTCTATTTCCACGGTAATGGGTCGTCCAACAGCACCAGGGGTCATTTGAGAGCTCGACACGGACAGCTGACTTGTACAACACACGTGGCATATCAAAGGGTAACACACACACACACACACACACACATACTCATAGATTCAGTATTGGCCTAACTACATGTGAATGACTGAGAACAACGTTCACCTTTTCCTTCTCCTGCAGAAAGACGTGAGGGACATTTTTACTCCGGTCAAGTTTGAAGTCTCCTATGGTCTCAGAGAAACCAGCACCCACAGAGCCTCCTCCAGAACCTTCCCTCCCTTAAAACCCATCCTGCAGCAGGGCCCGGGACACCAGAACACCATCACCAACCAGGTACTAACCAGGTTAAACACCAACCAGGAAACAGCTCAGTTAGAATTACAGCTACAACTCCTCTCTTGTCCACGATTCACCAGCAGGACATACAGGACAACCAGTTAGACTGAGAGTGATGTGACAACACTGTGAATCGTGTCTGTCCATTGCCAGCCAGAAAGGAAGGGAAGCATCTAATCTGGCGCCCGCTCCTCCACACACACAGTGATAAGACCTTCCTGCAAATCCAGATGTGTTTACAGCTGCAGCACATTAACTGCCATTAGTCCACTCATCCTGTGTCCACATCACGTCCCACTGACTCACAGACACAGGATGAGTGGAGGAATGTGCAGCCATGTTAATCACCTTAGGGACGGGGGCTCAGGCTCAGAGAAGTCACAGGTGATGTTGTTGTTATTATGATTGTCGTCATTATTTTTTGTCTGCGGCCGTTAACCCTTTGCTGCTTTCTCTCTGTCAGACTCGGTTTGCTCGCTCCTGTTCTCTGGCGAACTGCTCCACCAACATGCAGCTGTCGGCGGAACTAGTGCTGCCTGAGTAAGATACACAAACAGAGAAAATAGGAGTAGTAGTAGTGTACTTTCTGTTAGGACAGTAGTCGCACACAATTCATAGTTCTGACAACTTTTGTTGAAAAGTAACACACAGCATGAAAGTTGCGTTTTAGCTACTGACTAATTTAGAACATCAGTTATCTGGGCCTGAGCTAGACCAAGCTGTGACTCTGTGCTCTCTCCTAACACAGCCAGCAGCAGTACTTTGCTCTCGGCTCTGGACAGACCATCACGTTGAAAACCTCCATGGTGAACTCTGGTGATGACGCCTTCCTGCCACGGCTGATGCTGTACTTCCCAAACAACATCCACTACATTAAAGTTCTGCAGAACGTGAGTCGATCTGGTGACATATGAAAAACGCATCAGTCAGTGCTCCAGTGTCATCTTCATAATAAAAGCCACCTGTGTGTGTGTGTGCAGCAGGACAACCTGGTCAGCTGTGATGTCACACAGGAGGTCAACAGCACGATGGTGCTGGTCGACTGCGGCATCGCCGGCTTCCTGCTCCCGGCACGCAGCCAGGTAAAGTCCCTGCCAATCACAGAGCAGCTACAGCCCTGCTTGACGAAATCACATGACATGTCCTTTTTCCTCTAGGTAAATATCAACTTCCTGTTGGACGTGAACCAGAACAGCACGCCCGGTGACGTCGACATCCACGTCAACACCAGCAGGTACAGACACGAATATTTAGTTTGTTAAAGTGCAGCAGAGAGAGAGAAAGAGAGATATGATATAATCTATTGGTTATAAAATATTGACTGTTTTCTCTTCAGCGATAACTACGAGAGGGAGGAGTATCTCCATGACAACGCCATCAGTCTCCGCCTGCCTCTTAAATATGGAATCAACATCAACATCCACGGGTGAATCAGCAAATATAATTACTACAAATAATCCTCTTTGTTCCTCGTTAGTATAGTGAATGAGTATCTCCGCCTGTTACGCGGAAGACTGGGGTTCGATTCCCCAACGAGGAACCACCTCCAGTAGGCTCACCACCCGCAGGAGGTCTCAGGTTACTGGTGCAATGTGATCTGGGTGGCAGCCGTGGGCGGGGGCCCCTACTTAGACTGCTACCCCCGCGACCCGGTAACGGATAAGCGATTGGAAAATGACATGACATGACAATCCTCTTTGTTTCGTGGGGCTGCTGGACTCAGTCTAGAAGTCCCACTACCTCTGAGATCAGTTCAGTAGAAACAGTCCAAATGTTTCCTAGTCTCACAAAGTTGAGGAAGGAGACACAGTCAGAGACGCCTCTGTCTCTGTGTCCACAGCCTCCTGAGCATCAATAAGAGCTTTCATGTGTCCCTATGCCGTTTCTAATGCCTTTCTCTTTGACTGACAGTTTTGTGAGTCCAACGGCGTTTGTGTTTGGAGACAAAGACTTGACCCCAGTCGACTGCTACACTGAGAACTTTAACTACACGTACAAGGTAAAAACCGAGCGAGGCGACTGCAGACGGCTGCCTGAGGGAATGCTCAACATAAACACGTTGTAGATTCATTGTTAATCTAAAAATATCATAATTAGTTTTTTGTCAAGTTGTGTGCAGTGGTATATAAAATAAATATGATTAAATAAGTAATTCTGATAGTATTTCCTATTTTTTGTCATATATTTGCTTTTACTGCCAATTTGCCAAAATTTAAACAAGTCTGGATGCCATAGGCTGAAGTTGTAGCAGCAGTCTCTGTGACATGTTTACCACGCACACTGTGTTCCTGCAGGTTCTAAACTCTGGACCCAGCCGCTCTCCAGACACCGTGGTTGAGATCGCGTTACCGAAGATCCTCGCTCCGTACCAACACAGACTGCTGCAGGTCATCGAGTGGCAGGTACGAGCAGTGACGAGTTAGAAACTGGAGATTTTATTTTGATGTCGACGGTAGATGGAAGTTTCTGAGCTTGCTTCGCCAGCAGATGTCAGGCTTCACCACTGATGCTTGTTTCACTCCTTTCTTATGATAAGGACATGCTCTCTCTCTTTTACTTTTCAAAAGGAGAAATAAAATACTCTCAGTGCCTCGAAGTATTCGAGAATCCATGCTTTGTGTAACGTGTTGGCAGAGTTGTATTTTTATGAGATGTTCCTTTGGCTCAAACACGGTGGCTGTTGAAGAGGTTGAAGGATAAGTGCAGTAGAAGTAGTAGTAAACCTCAGAGGTATAACTGTGATAATGTTTGTATTACTTCCCCACAGACTTCTCACGGCGTGTGTTCCTTCAGTGACACGACGATTTCCGTCATCGAGGACTGTGACGTTCCTCAGGCTTCTTTCATCAAACGGCTCATCTTCTTTTTCTCCTCCACCTCCACCCGCAGACTGGTACACACACACACACGCACACACACAAGGGGGAGTAAGGGTTTACACCAGCATCATGGTGATGATACTATGTGTCTGTGCAGTTCTGTGGCCGTGTCGATGAGCTGTGTGAGCGACTGGTGTGTCGTCTTGGTAACCTGGAGGCAGGAAGAGAGGCCACCATCCAACTGGAGACGAGGCTGAACCCTGCTGTGCTGCTGCAAGCTCCGGTAACACACACACACGCGCACACACACACACACACACACACAATCCATACAGTTGATCCGATTGTAACGAGTCATGTCTCAGGGTCGTCATGGAATCATGAGGTTGGAGAGCATGGCGATGATGTCATCGCCCAGGGAAGATCCTCACACCATCCTCATCCAGAAACAACCTGCAGCTCAGGTAGACACCCTGCAGCCAATCACTTTGTTCCAGTACAGTATTGCTATGGAAATACAGGTCATGTTGTTGAATGTAAACAAAGTATTCTGACGACAGTTTACTGTGTGTGACGTGTCCAGGTGGCGGTCGAAGCCGTTTTTACCCAGAAGCCCACTACCTCAGTGAAGGTGTTCATCATTGTGGTCAGTTTAGTTTTGGGTCTGATGATTCTGGCTGCTCTCATCTGGTGTCTGTGGAAGGTAAATCTAGATATCTGATGTGTTTACTGAATAATAAAAGTACCTGGGGTGTTAGGTGTGTACTGCAATATAAGTTATCGTCTGACTTGATGTTATGATACTGATCCAAAATGTCCTTGTAATACTGGTAATCTGCAGTACATAGTACTCATCACAATATCCTGCATGTCTCTGTGTCCCCCAGGCTGGGTTCTTTAAGAGGAGCCTGCAGAAGAAGGAGGAGGAGTTCAGGAGACACAGCTGGGACTACGTTCCAAAGAGCACCGACAGAGAGAGCTTTTCATAACCTCTGCCCTTGTGACCTTTGAACTCCGGCTGAGAGGTGGTGCGCACATGGTGACTGCGATGAGCCGATTGAAGACAGAGATGTACTCTTCCTGACTTCTGACTGTCATCTTTAAATTATTTTTGCCTAAAAAAAAAAAAAAAGACTCCGGCTGCATTTGAATGGAGGATTTTTGAAAAAAGGGAAGTTGAGCTGCAAGATTCAAATCTGGACCCATTACAGGATCGTTTCCTGTGAGTGTGACACCGCCATCGATGGCCTGTCACATCAAAGGACACTTCCTGTACTCTCAGGGGATTGGAGTGAGGCCTCTGGTTGGCTCATATCTCTTGGAAAGGGCCTACTTTTTTTTTAACACAGTATTTTTATTTACCTGCTGACCAACGCTTGCTGCACAGGTGTCACGCGTGATGTCATCCAGACAGAGGACGTCAGGCGTCGGCAGCTGAGGAACATCCTGTTTGTGGAGAGAATCATTAGCGCTGCGTTTTTTTAAAGCATATCTTTAGACTTTTATTGGACAGAGACAAATGAGAGAAGTCAGTGAGAGGATGGGGGACATGCAGCCAAACTCCTGGAGTAAAAGGGTTGATGGGAAATTCCTCTGTGCTTAAATAGGCCACCTCACAAGGTGGGTGTGTGTAATCGATGCTGGTGGAGAATGATCTGTGTCACATGATTGGATCAGCGCAGCCTGAAGCTCGCTCCCTTTGGTGCTTTGTTTTGAGCCTCAGGATTTTTCTGGATCTATGACATTAATCACATGTTTCCTTGATGAGCCACGTTGCACTTAAAACGTAATAATCTGTTCATAGACACAATATTTGTCTTTCTACAGTGAAACAGCTGTCGTTTGTTTACTGCCTCATGTGACAGTTACTATTCATGGTGTCATGTTTCCACAGAAGCCCCACACAATCAGTAAGATTAACTTTAAAGTGGCGTAATGGTCCTTTATGAATCTTACAGGATTAAATATGGAACCATTAACATCCACAGAAAGCCCAGGATGAATTTTCTCTGGTGTGAATGTTTCTGGCCTCCAGGCCCTGAGTCTGATTCCACCGTTGGAACTGTTGTCCTCTTGTTTTCCACTGACTCACTTCAGGAAAACAATCCTTTGCCAAAACAAACCTGAGAACAATGTTCTCTGCAGCGGCAGTGACCGTCTGTTCATCCCCTCAGCGAACAGATCATGTGACATCAGGTCCAGCTTGAATCCTTTCTGCTGCGTGACTCCAGTGGCGTGTCTGTCCGAACACGCCTACAGGACTTATTTATTTAGCGACTTTAAAGATGCTCTGAATTCTGCAGACAAGGAAGAACTGAGGGAGGGGAGGGGTGTCAGAGGAGGTGTCTCAGGTGAACTCAGGTGTGGATTTTCAGTTTTTCACCTTGGTTTAACTGAACCCAGGACAGAGCAACACATTGAGCCACAGGGTTGGATTGTAGACCACTGTTTGTAAATTAGCATTTTAAAAACGTTTGAGTTGTTAAAAGTATCACAAAGCTTTGTTCTGTCTGTGCTCTGTGATCACAGACGTTTATCTGCTCAGTACAAATGCACACCACACAGAGAAGTTTTTAATGTTTTAATATTGTGTGTTTGTTCATGTCAAGTTGTTCTGCACTGGAGACTCTCACTGTTTTTATCAACACGTCTATTAAAGAGAAAACAGATTTTCTATTTAAGCAACAACGCATACATTTATTTTTTTTAATTCTAAAAAATATATGCTCTCAGTAACAAAGCTTGGACATTCAAACTGTTTTTAATTCATTTAAAAATATGTGAATATTCCTATGTTGAATATTTATTTCTATATATTTGAAATTATTAACTGTAATTGTAGTTTTACAGGTTAATGCTACAACTTGAGGCAATTTAACATTTAACATGAGTAAACAATTGTTTTTAGAAAATTTGAAAAATTACACCAGAGCTCCTCATCACGGAACCAAACACTGAGCGAGACAAATTTAAAAGTCAAACATGTAAAAAATAAAACCCAATACAGCACAAATTACAATTAAAAGAAGCTGGCCGCCTCATTACAATGTAGAAAAATGTAAACGTTCATTTAAATATAAATCATTTTGATTGATTAAAGAAGTTTAAAAGTTAAGTTAGTAAAAGGTCGCTTATGAATCAGCATTTATTTCATGAAAGCTGTTGCTACTTTTGATAAACGTGGACAAAAGTTCTGCTTGCCATTGACAACGCAACAAGCTAGAGGGCACTGCTGAGTCACTGTTACCATGGTGATGCAAGCTGCTGGGATCAGATACAGCTGCAGGTGATGGTTGTGTCGGTTTCATCCACCTCGTCCCCGTACAGTGTGATGAGCCGTGGATGGACCCTGAACACACAACATCCATGAATATAGATTCTATAATCTAAATACGGAATCTCTATTCTCCTCGTACCTGATGAGCACTTCGTTAGCGATCTCCACCAGCTCCCCATCGATGTTCCAAGGGAAGGCGGTGCCCTCTGATTGAATGATGGGCGTCGTTTTGGAGTCGCCCTCCTCCTCGCTTTCCTCCTCCAACCAGCCCACAAGTGAGCGGGGGCGGACCCTCACCGCCGACACGTCATGCGTCTCCACAAAGGAGAAGCTGAACTGCAGAGGGACGCAAACGGACAGTGAGACAGACAAACTGAGCAGGACAGGAAGACAGTGTGCGTGTCAAAGGTCAGCAGAGGTCAAGGGCGCTCGTTAGGATCTTTATTAAGCATCCTAATCCTTTGCTGAGTTCCTTCCTGTTTACGGCCCTGCAGTCTTCACTGTAGCACCATTACACTCCAACAGGGGGCAGCACAGACCAAAATAAAGACACTGTCTGTCCTTTCTCTTCTGTCTGTCTGCTTCCTGTCCTCAGGGTTTTCTTTCTTAAAATGAAGCTTTACACTGAAGTCCACAGTTGGACTGGAACTTAACACAGTCTCACCAGTTGTGATTTATTAACTTTACTTGTGTATTTATATATTTTTCTATGTATATTCCATGGCACTGCAATAGCTGTAATATCAATCTTCTAAACTTCTAAGTGGACGTTTCAGACTCTCTCTCGCTGGGGTTGTCATGGTAACCCCGACTTGATGCTGAGCCGTCTGTCTGAATGGAGGTCAATGAGTAAACAGTGTGTTTACTCCTCAGGACAGTGAACGCATCACTGTAGTTAAATTTAGTAAGTGGGTTAGTGTGCGGTCTCACAGGCCAAACCAGGCCACGCCGAACCAGGCTAATCTCCTCGTTAACCAGTTAGTTTAGTTTAGTTTTTCCACCTGAGGATGACGAGGTCACAAGGAGGAAGAAGGTGGAAGAAGTTCTCAGGATTTTATGAAGGAAAAGTACATTTATTAGTACATGGTGAAATTTACACACACAAAAGTTTAGAGCAGGACGTTAGACAAGAGGTGTTAGCAAAGGACGGGTTGTCCCGCGTCTCACCTGTCCACCAGAGCTGCTGTACCTCTTCAGGTGTTTGACGAACTCTGACCTGGAAGTGTTTCCCACCGCGATCAGCGCCGCGCTGCCATTGGCCAGACTGCAGCAAACAGAGGAGGAGTTTGACGTACAGCCTGCACACAACACACAACAACACAACAGCAGGAAGTTAAGAGACAGTGCACCTACCTGGTGCTAGGAGCCAGTCCTCGAGGGGCATGTGGAGTCAGACAGGGGATGGACATGATGCTGATGTTCAGATACAGGCCCTGGTTGGTCGTCCAGGTCTCCTCTGGATCCGAGTCCTCGTCTCTGAGACACAGACGCAGTCAGATGAAGCTTCCGCCTATTGAACTGATAACTAGTCTTTATGCTAGGCTAAGCTAAGCTAAGCTAGCTGGCTGCTCTCTGCTGCTTCATATTGGACATATGTGGACATATGTCATCCTTACTGATCTTCTGACGGACCCCCGGTTGGTTTCCTCGCTGGAAGGAAAGACAGCTGACAGTCCTCTGGTCTGAGCGAGACAAACGGACAGTGACGTTGATGTTCTCTAAAGTCTTTCATATGAATCTAGGTCAATTTAGACCCGAGATTAAGATAGGAACATTCATGAGTCTTTATAACTTTAAAACGTGTTACTTAAGTCGTGCCAGCGTCTTCCACAGGGCGTATTCTCGTCGCCGTGATGACGGCATCCACCTCTTCTTCTCGGCCCTCGCTAAGCTCCGCCCCCCAAAGCCAAACATGGCGGAGAAACCAAAACAAACCAACTGACCGAGAGACGAGAAGCTGCACATGTCCACCTGCTGCTGGTGACCTGGTGAGCACAGATGTTAGCCAAAGATCTCAGAGAGGGGGTATAGTTATTACACACACACACACACACACACACACATTCCTGACCTCTTTCTGTCGACCATATTTGGAGTTCTGCTTCTCATGAATATGAATGAGATTCCCATCATAAGTCCTTCTGGCCTCCTTACAGACTGTGTGTCTTAATATCTAAAAATGTCCCTCAAATTTTTTTTTTTTCACGTGCAAAGTGAGATGTGTCTGAAACACAATGTGGACAGAAACTCTGATTATCATCGCAGAGGCCACGTGTATTTCTGCGGAACAGACGGCGCATCCAGTGAAAGCAGAATAAACACTGAGTGAAGCAGATACTCATGAATATGAATGAGATTCCCATCATAAGTCCTTCTGGCCTCCTTACAGACTGTGTGTCTTAATATCTAAAAATGTCCCTCAAATTTTTTTTTTTTCACGTGCAAAGTGAGATGTGTCTGAAACACAATGTGGACAGAAACTCTGATTATCATCGCAGATTCCACGTGTATTTCTGCGGAACAGACGGTGCATCCAGTGAAAGCAGAATAAACACTGAGTGAAGCAGATACTGTTTGTTATTTTCCTACCGTCTGTGAGCACACGCGCACACACACACACACACACACACAGAGCGTGCCATCTGGCCACATACCTGCTGTAACCTACTGAACTGATGTCTCCACCTGTCTGTCTCACTGCCTGCCTGTCTGTGTCTCTGGACAGAATCTGATTTCCTCACCATATGGCATTTCGTCAGTGTGTGTGTGTGTGTGTGTGAGGATTAAAGCTGTGACGGTCACTGTGTCACTGAGCTCAAAACCTGCTGCTATTCTTTAAGGTGCACCTCATTCAACAGGAGCTCACACACGGTTTATTCATGAGATGAATTAAATCAACCACCATGATTATAAATATTTTCTTGTACCAGATCCTATATTTTGCATTTCCCTCTGATGTTGTCTGTAGGCGATGACTGTAGGTCTCACTGTGTGATACTGAAGAGACGTGCAGTGACATCACCCCACCCAGCCATACAGTGATCTGACAGAATTATAACTCCAGGTGTGTCGTGAATACAGCTGACCTCACCTGGTCTCCGTGGGAACAGCTTCCTGCCAGGGAATCTTACATCTATTGTTCCAGAATCAGACTCATTAAATCCACAGAATATGCCCATCTGTCACACACACACACATACACAGCTTCCACTGTTAATTTGCGTTAATGAACCCCCTGTCTCACAACAACCTGTCATTCAAACACAACAGCCATCCTCGCTGCCGGTTGATTGGTGGGCGGGTTTACCTGAAGAGAGGGCGGACTGAGGTGCAAGGGGCGTGGCTGCAGTGAGTAAACCTGTGATTGGGGGTGAAACTGATTCTGCTGTTAGACATCTGCCCCCCACCTCCCTTTTCTTTTGTTTCTCTGGCTTTGCTTGGTCTTAGACCTGCCTGAGCCAATCACATCCAACCCCGGCAACAGCACTCGCTCCTGATTGAACTGTTTAAAGCCACATCAGATCCGTAACATCAGACAGAACATGTGGAACTGACCCCAGTAGAACCCACCTATGAGGACAGAACTATAAATGTCCCAGCTATAGACTTGGACCAAATAGAGCCCACCACAGTGACGGTGATGATGAAGCTGGGATGAAGGGTTCATGGTTTGATCTGGACCAAGTAGAACCTACCCAGGACAATGTGGAGCGCAGCTGTGACCGGATCTCTGACACCATGCACAGAACAGGAAACTACGTCTGTGGAGCCTGTGGAGATGGACACACACAAAGTGAATGAAACGTCACATCTATACCAGGGTGTGTCCTCTCTCTCACCTGCAGGAATGATCCCCAGTGGCAGCACTGGTTTCACTGGTTTCTCTGGGGAGTCTGCATCCAGCTGAGCTCTGAGGACCAGAGCGTGACAAAGCTCCGCCACCGAGCCATCGCCGCCAACACACACCACCCTGACAGACAGACAGAGAGGCAGAAATTATTTATATCTTGAACATCCAGACCAACAGTTAAAATTTTCAAAATTTTTGATGGGCCGATATCATCGAAATAGGATAAATTATTATAAATGATCTCTTTATATTATATATTGTTTCTGTATTTTAGCCACAACAGTAGAATTGAAAGAAAAATATTTTAATTTGTTTTGTTTTTTTTTAGAATTTTTAGAATTTTGTGGGAAGCAAGTTAAGTGCGTTTCAGTAGTAATGGGTAGTAGTAGTAGTAGTAGTAAACATGAATATAAACAGTTATCATGAGTGAACGTTTTTGGGTCCAGTCTACCTCTGAAGTTTCGTCTGCAGAGTTTGAGGGGAAGTGAACAGACTCCGCCCCCCTCTCCCTCCTCCTATGTGTGGGATTACCTGAAGCTCCGGTCGCCACGGTGACAGCCAGCCTAATTGGCAAATGTAGGTTTCAACCAAATCCTCACCAGAGCAGCCTCATGCAGGCACACACACACACACACACGCACGCACGCACACAGCAGCTAGCTTAGCAACGCTGAGCTAATCTTCTCTAAGCACATTAAGCTTTATGAGGGCTGAGCACAAAAGCTGCTTACACACACACACACACACACACACACACACACACAGTCTCCATGACTTCAGAGGACATTGACATACGTTTCTTCCCTGGAGATGTGCACGACCCTCCCTTAACATTTCACTCATACTGGAGAAGTTAGCTCAGCGTTAGCTCAGCGTTAGCTCAGTGTTAGCTCGGCGTTTGACCTCACCTGTCTGTTTACGTGTGTGTGTGTGTGTGTGTGTGTGATCAGTCTGGGTCAGTGTATTTCAGTGTCGGCCCTCTGACAGTAAACTGCTGCTTTAATTATCCGGTTCCGCTCCGTCTGTTACGGGAGGGATGATGCAACAGTTTGAAGGTGAACGTAGCTTTAGCTTTAAGATATTAGACTTTACTGGACACAGTGAAATAAAAGGAAGGCTGTGTTTTATTTTCATATTCTTTCTCCTGAAGGTCAAAACAACACGTGAGTGGGTTTGGTGAAGATTCACACTCACTCAGTTAAAACATGGTGTGGTTGTTTGTTTATTAAACTGGATTCAGCCCCCTGACCATTTTGGCAGGTACAGAGACGTGTAAGCTAAATGTTATTAAATTAATGCAAAAATGCAAATTTAAATAATTATTTTTTGAGCATTGGATTTTTTTTTTTGTGCACATCCTGATCCTGATATGGGTTTAAACAACAAATATGATCATTTGTCCACTTTTTGAAGAAAAAAAAAAATACATTAAACATGAACAGCATTCCACATAATTATGATTTAAAAAATAAAACTGGAATTGAGATAACAGCATCTTTACTGAATTACTAACCCATCATATTCATCCAGTTTGCATTCCTTCATCACTGAGAGAGCATGACCCTTTCTCTCCGTCACTAGAGAGAAAGAGAGAGAGAAGGAGACAGATGGAGAGACATTGAGACAGAGACAGTGTTCATGCGTATGTGTGGTCACATGTACACGAGTGTGTGTGTTCGCCAAGAAAAAGTCAGACAACGGATATCACACCATCTGTTGGGAGGAGGAAAGAGAAGAGAAGAGGAGGAGGAGAGGAGGCAAGGATAAGAGAGATGGTGGTTTGAAAGGAGAAGAAGAGAAGGAGATGAGATAAGAGGAGATGAGAAGAGGAAATATTCAGAAAAATAAAATAATGAAAGGAAAGACAAAGAAAAGCAATAGATAGATGGACAGAAAGTGATTTCTCGATTCTCAAGCAGAAGAAGTCAAACTAGGAAAGAAAAGGGACAAAAAAGGGAACAAAAGGAGGAGGAGGTGGAGATAAGGGAGGAAAAAAGGAGCTAATATACAGAAAGGAAAGGAGGAGCTGAAGAGGAGGAAATGAGAGAGAAGAAAACTAGGAGGGGAAGAAAAGTGATGGAGTGGATGAGGCAGGATGGGAAAGGAAAGGAAACAGCGGGAGAAGAAGAAAGGAGAGGAGGAGAGGAGCAGGGTCTTCTCCCTCTGTTACAACAGATGGGCTTGGCCTCGCCCCCTGTATCAGGTTACCTAGCGACCAGGGACTGCCATTAACTCTGACCTTTGGACCTCACACACACACGCGCACACACACACACCCCATCTTCTGTGATGTCGATAAAAACGTGATCTAATATGCACACCGTGTTCGGTGCGATGTGTCTGAGGTGTAGCGTCGCAGAAAGCTCCGCCCCCACTGATCAGGACACAAACAAACGGACTGACCCGTGATGTCGGTGCGGACGTCGGCCATCTTGAAGAGCGGAGCCACATGTTCCCTGTAGATGTGCACAGACTCCTTCTTGTGGCTGCTGGGGTTGATGAAGACCTTAAGATACCTGGGACGACTGAAAGCTGCATACACACACACACACACACACACACAGTTTATAGATGGCATCATAATGTCTGCCATAATTTCTCAAATTCTCTGAATACTGATTGTAAATTACTTGTATTCTTGTTTTGATTTGATAGTTGCTCCATTCAACATCTGTTTCAGTGAGATGAGAACTTTCCAGGTATTGTGCAACAGTTGAAGCTCTGATCGTCGCTAATGAATCAACAATCAACAAATAGCTGTTGATGGAAAAACATGACGTGAGGCTGATCAGAGAGTTTAGTTTGAATCTGTTGCATATAGTTAAACCCCTGAACTGTGATGATGTTCACGTTTGAAGGACAATAGCGTGTGTATGTGTGTGTGAGGTTACATGGTATTGACTTCTAACTACAGTCTCACTCACACACACTCTAACCCCCTGTACAGCTCATCATTAGGCAGATTTAGAGACCGCATTATAAATCCCCATAGACCAGCACAGATCAATACACACACAGACACACACAGGCTCCATTATCCAGCTCATTACAATAATCTGCTCCCAAAAGGCCATGACCTCGCCCTGTTAATGACCCCCCCACACACACACTGCACCCCCTGCCATAACCTCACCCCACAGGTCTGACTGGGCTCTCAGGAGTTCCAGTGAGCTTCCAGTCACCCCCACCACTCCTCTCTACTGGACCCCCATCATTACCAGAAGCTCCCCCCCCACCGGTCCATCCCTAGAAGTGTGAGGATGGTTTCCAGTAAGAACCCAAAGTGCTGCAGCATTTCCCCCCATTAAGACGTGTGATGGCACCTATGACCTTGTCCAGTGGTTCTAGTGTCAAGGACCATTACACCGGACAGACACTGAATTAAAACATCGAAAATAAAAGATCACATGTAACTTGTTCCACTTTATTCATCCCTGGTTCATGATGGAAGAAAAAGCCTCTCAATCCTGATCTGGATCCTAAAACACCCCCTCCTCCTCTCTCTCTCTCTCTGTCGCTCTTCATGATTGATGCTCCCTCGCTCTCACAGGACATGATGTCATTCAGTTTGTTGATATTTCTCTCTGAGGATAAAGCAGAGCGACACAGAGATGCAGAGGGATCGAGTGTCCATCAGATCATCTCTCCGCCACCGGCCCGTTGCTATGGCGCAGCTTAGGCGTCACCATAGTAAACAATCCCGGTGTTGTCAAAGCGGTGGAGACAGAGCCACTGAACGTCATTTTAAAAACACAAATGAGCGCCTGAGCAGGAGGACGCACTGAAAGAACAGAGGAAGATGAGGAGAGCGCCGGAGAACACTCAGGCACTTTGAGTTAGAGTTATAATGTTTGTGTTTGAAGTCCCGAGGCATCGCTCGCTGCCACAGGGTGAGAAGTTAAGAATGACTTCTACAATCAGACTCCTCATTTTGTTCCTGCTCTCAGCTCAAGTCAACAACTAACTACTGTATCTCAAATGGAGCGGTCAACAGTCAAGTTGCATTATGGGTATTGTAGATATGTGGTCATATCTGCTACCGTGATTTTCATGTATGAAATCACAGCCTGGTAGCAAAGATACTGATAGTGAAAAAGAACAACAGCTGAAGTATTGAAGAATTCTAGTTTAGAGTTAATGAAGAACAAGACATAATTTAAACAAATCAATCGTCAGGAGTTCAGCCTGCCTGTCTGCTCGCTGTGAGCTCAGCCGCCACCGCCGACCTGTCAGCCTGTTGTGCTGTTAAACAAGTGCAGTCGGCGCACACGGTCGTCTGAGAGCGTGTATGGAAACAGACTCTATACAGCGTCACCGCTGGCCTTTTGTCGCGCTGACTGCCATTCACCCTGCGCACAGTGTAATGCAGCTGCTTCCCACAGCGAACGCCACAGAATAACGCCGTGGCGACAGGAAGGGTCTGCTCCCTGCTCGCCATTGTGTAGCTGAATGTTCGGACCCGGAGGTTAAGAAGTGGCAGTGGACTGCCCGCTTCGCAACACCACGATTCAGGAAACAAAACGCTTTTCACACTGACCTCTAGCTGGAAAATAGGCTTAATGTCCACACGGCAGCGGCGCAGCCCAGTGTGTGTGTGTTTACCTTCCACTCACACACACAGGCTCCTCCGCCGTGGCGAGCAAAGTCACAAAATCACAAAAGCCGTCACAGTTTGATGAGCAGTGTGACCATGCGAGCTGACACGCGACCTGCGAGCCATTCATGTGTGTGTGTGAGAGTGAGGCCACAGACAAACACTTAAAGAAGTTGTGACTTTGCTGCAGGGCCTCATGGGTAATCTGGTTTGATGGACGGACAGACTGACGGACAGACAGGTGACCGGCGATAATGTGTCAGACTGATGCCATGGTGACAGGGCGACGGTGGCGTGTGTGTGCGACCTTTGACCTTTTCATTTGTGGAGTGCTTGTAACGTCTCTGTCTGAGCTGACATCACCGGGTGAACACAGGCGACCTGAACTGTGGAGTGTGTGTGTGTGTGTGTGTGTGTGTGTGAGTTAAATCTATACACCACTCCAACATTTCTATTGTGTGTTAAGTGTCAGCCAGGCGACGCCCACTACAGTGCACCTGGGAAACCAGCGTCTGGGAACTTCAGCCTCCTGCAGCGTCCACAACTTTGTTAAAACGGGTCCTGTGAGGACGCGGTCATGCTCGTGGTCGTGTCGCTGAGGTTATGTTAATTCATGCAATGTCCAAGAGATGTGAAGCAACCAATAAACAGCATCATTTAATGGATGTAAACAGCAGCGACGGTCCCGGCACGTTGTCATTCAACTTGAATTAAAGTGAATATGATTATACAGACAGAACCTGAGCTAATCTCTCTCACAGACGCCATGATTCAGCTGCTGATGCTGTGTGTGTGTGTGTGTGTGTGTGTGTACATCTCTTTGTTCTGCTGGATTAGCAGATTAGCACCTCTCCTGTCTGATGTAACTGTGACTCACCTCATTCAACTCAGCGATGAACAGACTGAGAGGAAACAATGGGATTATAATCTGCAGCTCACACCTCAGCTGTCTTGACACGGAGCTGACGGCTCATGTCACCAGACGCCGCCGACGGAACCACGTCTGTGGCGAGCTACGCTTCAATGCAACTTCAGCTAATTACAATCTAAAACATCAGCTCTGATGTTTGGATAAATCCAACCCGCCTTTACTACTTTGCAAATGTGAGTGTGAGTGCGAAATCATCTTCCAGTATGACGCTCACAGAAGTGCTGAGTCATGTTTCCAGTGGATCTCAGCTCTTATATAACAGTGAGTGATCTCCACAGCTGACGAGAGATTTGTTCTGATGAGGAAGTTAAATTCACAGTACTTTAAAACTTCGTTCAGGCTGTTGTCTGGCTCTTTTGTAATAATAATACTGATTACTATTGTTACTTTAATTATAATTTGATCTCTCTGGGAGGTCACCACTTGACAGGCTCACCTGTGAGCAGCTCCCTCAGGGTGTTGTACCAGGTCTGCGTGTGCTCTGCGGAGGCGTTGTGCAGGTGAAGCGTGTCCACCTCCAGCTTCCTCCCCCGCCTCTTGCAGCAGAAGAGGGCCACGCCGAGTACGGCTCCCCCCGACTCCTGGCCCGCTGCTCGCCGCCGCTTCACCTTCACGGCGTAGACGTCCTGCAGCAGCAACACACCTGGCTGCGGTGCACACGGCTCGCCTGCGGGGGGGAGGGGAGGCACGATGACACACGTCACGTGAACAGGACACGAACAAATATTATCTTTCTGTATCTGATTTTTGATAGACGTTCGTGTGCTTTGAACTTTGTGAATGACATCATCTATTCAGCCTGACTCATGAAAGGGTCCACATGACCTTGTCCGCCCTCCTTGTCAGTCATATTAAGATGTGCATGTAGCGTGTAGCTGCTGGATCGCACGTGTTCAGATTGCGTAACATCGTTAGCTGTATTAATCACTAATCCGACGATCAGCAGAACGCATCGCAGCACCGCTCATCGGACAGGAACTCTTCAACGTGATTGGTCCATTGTCCGATTCATCATCCAATCTTCTGAGGATCTTAGCGAGCTGAGCTCAGAATTACATAACAGACACACACACACACACACACTTTTCATACCGTGTTTGTTAATAGTGGCCGAGGAAAACAGCCTCTACCTGTAGGTGTCCACATGTGGAGAACTATCTGTTCAGAAATGCATCCATATAATCCTCACAGTAGATCTGCTTCCACACATCAGATTAATCAGAGAATAATTATATTTGATGACGGCTGAAGGGCCCCCCCGCTCCTCTCCCTGAAACACACTCCTGCTGTTATCAAATATCACATCACAACCACCGACCCCCTCGTCCATATGTCGGGGTCACAGTCTGCTGCGGCTGCTTCTTTCTCAGCTCAGTGTCCACATCATCCATGTCCATTTTATATAGCTGTAACCACAGGTACACACACACGGTCACGCTGAAATTCTCCCTCTGCCTGTGCTGTCCTAAAATATTTACATTACATTACTCATTCCTTCACACGCCTCATTGGTAATAAATCCTCCAGAGATACATTACATACTTCAAACATGTACTTAACCCAGGCCGGTTCTTTGAGTGTGGAGTGAAGGATATCCATGATTACAGCTCTAAAGTAATACTGAACAGATTTGTGTCCTCCTGTCGGCTCAGGTCTCACCTCTTTGAGACAGAGACAGACAGAGGGACAATCCGGTGGATGAGATGATGAGATGATACATTCATGTGTAGAAATAAACAACAACAGCTGATCCATTTATATAGAAATATATAATCAACGCACACACACTGCATGCTGACAGGCTGACTGTGCAAGTGTGTGTTAATCTCCTCACACTGAGAGACTCTAATAACCCCCCACGGGCTGAACCAACTGCTCTCTATACTACAGCCAACACACACACACACACACACACTCAGTTCTGGCATAATGACATTAGTTTGGATGAAATACAACAAAACAGATTGAGGCATGTGGACACACACACACACACAGTATTTACACCTTCATCCGGCTCCACTAACCAGTTCTGTCTGAATGGAAATTACCCCAAATCCAAAAACTAAAACACCAGATATTTTTAGCTCTGTTGTGAAGTTGAAATAAATCTGTGCATGTTCAAATATCTGTGGTTAGTTTTTGTGATTGTATTGAGCATGAGCACAAGCTTCTGATTCTGTTTGTAATCACAGAATAAAAAAATCCTCTCTGACACATTTTGGGGCTTCACTCACACACCCCAAAAGTCAATTTTTATAAAAGGATAAAAACATATTGTTAGATTGAATCAGTTGTTGATGCAAAACATGATTCAGCTCTCTAACATGATGGTTAACTATCTGCTTTTACAAATTGAAATGTATAACATCACTGATGTCTGACTGTCCTCACACAGTAATGGACGGAGCTCTCCACAAAATCAATTACAAATAACCTGAAGGCGAATGTCATGGTGCATTTAGGGCCTGTGGGAACCAGAACTACATGTTTTATGGTTTATCGCTTTAATTAAAAGAAGATGACTCAACAAATGAATTGAGCAGTTCACCCTGTCTATCTACATCATCCTGTTTTCTGACTGTTGGTGTTCTTTAAAAATGATAACAGAAAAGCATCATGAGAATCTGGGCCTTGGTTTCCTACGTCTTGATAAAGAGCCACAGGGAACCGCCTGAACTGTCCCCTGAGTGGCGGATGTGTGCGTCCAGATGTCAACTTTCAGGTGGTCTCAACATGAGAGAACTTCTCCATTACAGCACCAGCTGCCCCGACACACCCGCGGTCTGTCCACCTGTGAGCCACGGTCACCAAGGCAACCAGGCGCCGTGGCGACTGACCTGTGGGGGTCTCTGGCGTGATGGGGGTCCAGGTCAGTCTGGATCGGGTGAGCAGGACATCGTGACTCTTCTTCCCCAGTCTGAAGATCCCGTGCAGCACCACACATTCGCTGACACACACACACATGTAGATAATTCAATCAATCAGAGGTCAAACAAACAAATAACAAACACTGATCACTGAACTCATAATAAAAACAATGGACTATTATCTTTGTCTTTAAAATGAAAACAGATGAAACATTATGTTATAACAGCAGCTCATTTCACAACACCCGGCCAACATAAAACACTTTTATTTTGATAAGGTTCTGATGACAGGGTTCTTATTTTGAAGAGCCTTTACCGTCTTACACAAAATTGTTATAACAACTTCCTGCATCCATGTTGGATCCTGGTCTGCCAGAGTAACTACACCTTATTTCACTTTCATTCTATTATTCCTCTGCTCACCCTCTGTCATTAACATGTTGTTACTCCGGGGCTTTTACTTTGAAGGAGCACTGATCGATCACTAACTTGTATGGAGCCTCCTCTGAGTAGAACCTCACTCACCTGTGCTCCTCCTCCTCCTCGTCCACCTGCTGCTCCTCTTCCTCCTCCTCTTGCCGCCTCTCCTTCAGCTTCTTCTTCTTCTCGCTCCGCCTGTCTGTCGTCGTCTTTTTCTTCTTCTTCTTCTTCGTGCTGTCTCTCTGCTCCCTCAGCTCCTCCTCGGGCTCCGACATCTTTACCAACAAACAAACAAGTAAACAAACAAACCCCCGAGAGGTGAACAGAGCAGGAGATGAGGGGGGTGAAAGAGCAGTGGTCTGATCACGTCCAAACTCAGCCCGGGCAGGTTAGGGTTTATTTCCGGGGTCTTGTCGCTATGGAGACGTCTCGGCATCAGCTCTAACCCTGGTGACGGCTCGAGCACGCGGCAGACGGGCGGCGCGTTACCGTTTACATGCGGGGGCGCGCACAACGTGAGTAAACCTCCCATCGGTTTGTGATCGATAATCGACCGGATGTGGTGACTGAGGTATTCACACCATGAAAGTACAAGTACTGTGAATATTATAGTTTAGGTAATAGTACTGGTATAACAGAGATACAAACGTTTCAATGTTTCCAGGAACATGTCCCTGAAGTAAACTCATTTTTTAGCTTTCAAAAATGTATATGATAACTAACAAGTGAAAGAATTATTTACAAAAAAAAATAATGAATGAATCTAATCTTTTTAAAAGGGGATTTATCCAATTAATCGTGTTGTAAAATATGGACCATATATTTTTGTCGAGCTTGGTTGAGTTCAGTGTGCTAACAGTGTAAATTGTTTTCTCAGTATATTCTGGTCTCTTGCCATCGTACTGTAACACTGTACTGAACACCTGCCAGCCAATCAGAACGCAGGATGGGTCCGGCCTGGGGTCTCAACGCCATTCAATGAGCCTCAACCACAAAGGGAGTGCGTGTTAGCATATGGCTGAGTTTAAGCTGCTTTATTTGGAGTTATGATCAGCCAACAGTGTGCAACACAGAACCTCATCACACAGGCTGCTGCCATAATAATACTCTGTAATACTCCCTCTGCTCCTGGAGCTGAGTTCAACATGTGCAAACAAGATTACACTTTTTATTTTTATTTCAAGCAAGTTCCTTTAAATTTCCTCCAAATCTTGATGACATCTATGTATTGACTGATTTTTTTGTAAAGCAGCTTTTGTTTGTGCTCCCACTAAGTATCTTGACATTTGTGTGCGAAGGTGTTAGAATACATTGTGGAAGTAGTTTCTCCTCATGGACTTTTCTCTCATTGTTATTCCACTTTAACAGGGAGGCTAAATGGTGGGATATGGCTACCATATTGTCCCTTTTGACTTACACACACACACACACACACTCAGCAGGGCAGCAGTATGCATGGCGGGGGGGGGGGGCCTGGGCTCTCATGCATAAACAAGATCATTTTCATAAATTAAAGTCTTGCCTGCAGAACGAACATCTGTGCCCCTCTCTCTCTCTCTCACACACACACACACACACACACACAGACACACACAGACACACACTCCGTAATCCTGGTTTTGTCCTTCAGTCGCTGTGATAATGCTGTTAACATGTTAACAGGGTTTCCTCTGTAAGGAGATATCCACTTTAAAACACTGCTGTTGTCTCGTCTCTTTTTTTTTCAGTCTTGTCAATTTTTTGAGGAGATCCGCAGGTTTGTGAGCTGGTGCATGTTGAGTTATGTGATGTGTATATATATTTATATATTGTATATTCATGGACAAAGCCTATGCTCATGGTAAAATAATGCTGTGGTTGTGTAAAGTTAAAAAAGGTCTTACCATCATGATGAATCTGCAGAGGATCATTGACTCACCTGTGACTGTGGTGCAGGACACTGGGAACCATCTCATCAGACTGGACTGAACTGGGCTGCTCTGCCGCTCAGGAATGAGTCTCTCAACAGAATCATGTTGAATTCCTTTTAATAAAAGGCATTTATAAACATCTATCTTATAAAATATGAACAGTAGTCACATGTTAACAGGACACTACAGGAACGTTATAAAAAGCATAAAGTAAAAACCACATGAACAACAGGAACACTCTGGCCCGCCCCCGGCTTCAGAACCGGCCCGACGCTGGCCTGACATCATCTGCATGACACACTGACCCAAAAATAGAGAAATCTTTATTCTTTAACATTTGGAATCATCCGCTGAGCTGGGCTCAGGTTTTTAACAAAATTGCATAGTTTCTTCCAGATTATTGCTTGTTGATTATTTTTGAAGTGACACTATATGATAACAATGAGACATTCAGAGAGCGTCTCCGCAGTATGAAGCGTTACAAAGGTTACACCAACACGTGATATCATTGCAGAATCCCCGTCCTCATGACCACAGGGAGTTGAAGGAGACAGGAAGGACAGAGAGAGAGAGATATTTCATGATCTGTCCGTCTGTCTCAGTATTTCAATCCTCCGTCCTCCTCTTCCTCAGGAGTCATGGAAGATGGCGTTCAACTGAGCGTTCATCATCCGCTCATGGTGCGAGTGTCCTTCAAAGCCCATCAGCCCGTCCGCCTGCAGTTCCCCGCACCGCTGGTTGGGCCCCCCGCCGCCGTAGATGGCAGTGTGTCCCCCAGCTCCTCCTCCTCCTCCTCCTCCCCCATAGTGCACGCTGAAGGAGAAGCTCTTGTCATAGTCAGCGGCCGCGACGGCCTCGTGCTTGAAGGACGAGGAGAAGTTCCCGTTGATGCTGAGCGGCGGGCTGAGGGGCGGGTCAAACGCTGGACCGTCCGAAACCAGGACCCCGTCGAAGAAGGGCTCCAGGGGGCCGTACGGCTGACCTTTGACCTGGTGGAAGATGTGGGAGGGATCCATGGTGCCATAGGGCGGGCTGGGCAGGCCGGCTGTCAGCCCGGGGCTCTGGTAGGAGTAGTGTCCAGGATAGGCGGTGGTGCCGGCCGGGGGGAGATGAGCCGGCAGGTCCGGCGTCTGCTCCGGCAGGAAAGTCCGGGGGTTCAGCTGCAGACAGCCCGCCACCAGGTTAGTGGTTGGCTGGGACAGACCTGAGGACGGAGGGACAATTATCAGTCAATGCTCATTAGGGCTAACTGGTATTTCAGTGTCACATGATGTGGTCACATGATTTCCTGTTTCCCAGTCAGGTGGTGCTGACCTTTGCAGAGCGCCTGGACGAAGCTCATGAGGTCGGGCGCTTTCCCGGAGCGCAGGATCTCGCTCAGGGCCCAGATGTAGTTCTTGGCGAGGCGGAGTGTCTCAATCTTGGACAGTTTCTGCGTCTTGGAGTAACACGGGACGACTTTCCTCAGGCTCTCCAGGGCGTCGTTCAGCCCGTGCATGCGATTCCGTTCCCGGGCGTTTGCTTTCATCCGGCGGACCTTGAACCTGCGGGGGCGCACAGCGAACTCACCATTAGCCAGGTTCTCTGCAGCCAAGGGTAGCTCACAGGTGTGTGCTGAGCACAGGTTATTACTCTGTGTCCATGACAACTGTGGAAGGCAGCTTTTAAATGTTTATGAGTTCCCCAGAAGATTTGTTCAGAGCAAGCATCACACCATCACACACGCTCATAATAATTAATGATAATTGCTGCTATAAAAATAAAGTCGAGTATGAAGGTTTGTGCAGTGGATTTTATGGGGACAATCAAATCTGTCTCCCTCACCTCTGGATTCGAGCCTTCGTCATCTTCTTCCTCTTCGGCCCTCGCCTCTTGGGTTTGTTCTCGCCATCTTCCTCCTCCTCCTCCTCTTCCTCCTCCTCCTCATCATCCTCTTCCTCTTCCAGACGGTGGAGGCGTTCCTCCTCTTCCTCTTCTTCTCCTCCTCCTGGGCTGTGGAGCTCCAGCTGCTCCTCTGGCTCCGCTGACCCCTGCTCCTCCTGCACAGACCTGGTCATGACGCTGATTCTCTGAGGACCAGAAGAAGAGTGTGTTCGTCAGAAAACGCTGAAATCACAAAATACGAAATAATGTGATTGTGAATTAGGGCAGTGTGTAGGATTATTAAAAACTTTAATGCTTCAGGGGTGACTCGCCCAAATCACTGTTTGTTTCATATTTTGAGGAGAAGGTTGAACTTACTTAACTATATTTACACACAACATGCAACAGCATCATTTCAACACAATCCAAATATAGAATCACCAAACATTTAGCTTTTTTGGATTTGATCCCTTTGTTTATCTTAATTGTAAAAAAAATTAAATAGGCAGCATGACTATCACTGACAGTTTAACAGAAACTATGGTACTTTTTTTTGTCTGTGTATTCCGATAAATCCATTGTAGTGAATTATTAAAAGTTTTTCTCCCGTGAGATCACACTCAGAATGTTAGAATTGATCCTTAAAAGTAGAAACAAATTCAAAACAGTGAAGAGGATTGGTGAGGCTTGAAAAAGAGAATTATAAGATATAAGAAGAATCAAGACATAAATAATTAAAACAATTCTCTTTGATGAGAACATTTCATCTGAATCAGTTCAACTGTGTGATACCTCTTCAGCGTGTGCAGGGAAATTAAAAATCCGCATTGAAATCAATTTGATTCGGGGAGTAAAACGAAATTACTGAAAGACGTACACTTAATTTAATTTAAATGAGCGATTGATTTTTATAATACGACTAAACGTGTCGTTAAAAAAAAGAACCGCGAGTGAGACAGTTTCAGACTGTCCGGACAGAAACGGAAAACATTTTCCATTCGGCTTAGTTTTTAAATTTCAGCTTCAACCAGTGAAATTCAACATTAAATTCCAGAATAATCAGAATATTACATGTTTTTACATTCACAATCAAGATAAATAAAAACTGAGGTAAAAAAAAAAGGACTGATAATAAAGAATAATTCAACGTCAGATGCGTGAATTTTATTTAAACTACGCGCTGTTAGAATGAGAATAATTGACGCAGTCAGATCCGCTCTATTGATTGCTCAGTTTCCCGCTGAATTGCCCCGATGAATAAACCACAGAGAGACAGAGACAGGTGGAGGTGAGCGGACAAACAGACACTAACCGCTAAATAAAGAATCGACAGCTAAACAAACGATCTAAATCAATCAGAGTGAAATGATTCCCTGGTTAAATTATTATATCTGGATATATAAAAGATAAAAACATTTTAGAGAAAGTATAGAGGTTAAAATTTATCATACAATTACAACACTGATAACAAATTGCAAATCAGAATTTGGAAAATATTTTATCTTACACCTGCTGATTCAGAGCTTCAGTCATGAATTCATTAAATTAACATGAATCACATAGTCACATATTTATTATAAATCTGATCAGAAATTCAAAAAAAAAAAAAAAAAAACTTACTTGTTTTAATGAGTCCGTCAGATCGCGAGCATCCCGTGTGCTCTGTGCGTGTGTCCGTGCGTGATTGTGCGTGACCTGCTCTGAGATTTCTGAGGGGTGTGCGTGGGATGCTGCCGCTTTTATACCTATCTCTCTAACACACACACACACACTCTCACGCTGGAAGGAGGATGGTAATTAGCATATCTGTGCTCCGCCCCCCGGCACGCGCCATATGGTGCATACGTCATTAAAACGGTCCAGGGCATCACGTGACAAATCTTCCATTTGTACGAGCCAAAGAGTCTCTCTCTCTCTCTCTCTGAAGAAAAGTTGACCATCTGTCCACTCACACGCATGCGCACACTCAAATATGATGAAGATCATAAGATGTCAGGAGGAACCTGTGTGTGTGTATGTGTGTGCATGCGTGCAGGATTATGTTATTGAGGAGGAAACTAGGAGGAAACCAAAATAAATAATAACAGTAAATGGGATCAAATCTGAAGTTCTACTTGGACCCATCCCCCATCTACTGACATGGAGGAGGCAGGATTGATGTCCTATACAGCAGGTGGCCACCGGGGGGCAGTCAAGAGTACTTTGGCTTCAGTTTGGGAAGCAGCCATGTCGTCCATCTTTGTGCACCTTGACGTAGCCTAGAAATAGGCCTGTAGTCTGATTTGATGGCAGGTGACCAAGGAGACAAGGACAAACTGAATTTTAATAAGTGGGCATTTACACGGACTGTCTCCCTCCAACACACATTCAGAATTGTGAAATCATTTGTGATTTTCTGATTTTCACTTTCAATTTCTTTATGGATGACCACAAACTCTTCTGCTTCCTATTGATTATCATTTGAAGCCAACACACCATTTCCTGTCCTGTTGCACTTCTGGCCACACCACATGAGTGGATTTCTCCAGGTGGCTTCAGGTGTGAGGCATCACACGTGACTGCACTATTTCTGATCCACAGGAAAGACACAGCGGACTTTGGACCAGACCGATCGCTATGGTGACAATGAACCGGTTGCTAGGATGTTACCGGGTAACATTGGAGGACCCATGTGTCCGCCCATCACTGAGGATCCTGGGACAGCTAATGGTTAACACAAAATCAATGTCAGGTCTGATGAATATAAAACTGAAGAGTGGAGAGGAAATTAACTTTTTCTGTTTAAATACATGTTTCTGTGTGAGGTTGTTTCCAGAATAAAAGCCCAGATAACAAATGAGATGTTTGTGAGTTTAATCAATCCAAACTGACCTCTTTTCTCTTCTTTTTTTGAGCAGTGATGTTCCCTGGGTTCTCGAGCTGTTTCATATTAACCAGATACATGAGAAACTGCTCAGATGGGGGATGTGAAGGAAAACTAAGACTCAGGACGGCTACATATACAGAGGGTTATTTTTGACAGGTGGTTAACATTACATCGTTTCTAAACACAGATAAATACTCAAACCAGCTTTTAAAATGAAAACATACTGGTCAGTTGACTGCAGTATTCCATATTTCTTTGTACTAGGTTCAAAGTTAAGTTTTAGTGTATCAATCAAAAATCAGAATCACTACATTTTAATTTGTATACCTGTATTCACAAATCAATATTTCAATGTCTCTTGAGGATTTAAGCGGGTGAGACATCTTCTGTGTTAGACAGCATTGGACATTTACAATCAATCAACACATCCAGAAAAAAATAATATTTCTACCAAAGAGAAGACAGCAAAGCAACTCTCTGATGAATACAGATTATTATTCTATACTGCAGCCAGTCTGTGTGTGTGTGTGTGTGTGTGTGTGTGTGAGTGAGTGAGTGAGTGAGTGTAGAGAGAGAGAGAGAGAGAGAGAGAGAGAGAGAGAGAGAGAAGGTCAGATTACCCTATTCATACAAAGTGCCCCTGCTGAAAACTCACACTTATCACCATAGAGACAGAACAGAACCAAAAAAAGCTGAGCTGGATTGTCTCAGTGAAAAAAATGTATCAAATAGTTAATATAGTTAAGATAGTTTATATTTATATTTTCAGCAAAGAGGATCAGCAATACGATTCAAGAGGCATATTAAAAAACCGGTGTAGCAGTGTCAGATATGTAAAGATGTAAAGATGAATATAAATCATTCAAAATTTAAAGAAAGTCAACCCCCCCTCCTATCTTTACTTTAATAAACCGGGATCATCACCAACAGATACACGGTGATTGGCAGTATAATGGAGTTTGGGCGCCATCTATTGGTCATATGTAGACACTGCAGGTCGAGTTATGGTCTCCCTGAACAGGGACACCACAATTTACACAGAGGGGCCAATTCCTGGATGATCAAGAAGTACACAGACAGACTGTCCCCAGACCAAGCTGCACATTACTCCTCTTCACATCACATGAAATGTTTTCCTTGTTCAAAGTGAACTTTCCTCCAATACTTGTATTTTTTTAATCCTTAGAGCATCCTGTTTCCAATCAGTGAAAACGTTTTTTTTTTTTTATTTCTGGACTGAAGGGGACCACTCAGACATTAGCTCCGGACACCCCTGGGCTCGCCCCTGGACTCTGTCTTGAGTGAAGGCCTGTCTCGCGGTGTCATGTAATAAACCGGTGTAATTACACACACCATCCAGGAGGCGTCGCCGTTTCTCCGCCGCTCGCCGCGGCTCAGGACACGCCTTCTCCGCCTCCACGCTGCCTCTGCTGCTGGTTTCAGGAAGCGGAAGCAGGAATGTTGAGTGTTTTTATAAAAGTTTGGAGCCTCACTCGGACTCTTTAGTCAAGATCCAGGACTCGAACAGCGGAGAAAACATGACGGTGAGTGCCTCAGAGCTCCGACTCTCCTCACAACAGCCATCAGGGGGTTTGCTCCTCTGCTGCTGCTGTTTGGACACTTTTCCCTCCTCTGCTGTCAGGGCTGTCCTGCGTCTCCTGCGTGTCCAACTAAACTGGATCAACAAGACAACTCTCTCGTGACACATTAATGTTTGAACAACACTTGGGTTTTATAGCAGGAGCCAGAATTCAGCTTTTTACTGGTGTTGCGGTTTCTCACCGCAGACGCTGAAGTTTCCTCTGACTTCAGGACTGTCAGTGTGTCAGTGGAGGAGGAGGATGTTGTAACCCATATCTGTGTCAGTGTGTGGACATGACAGGTAAAACATGACTCTCCATAAATGCTCTTACAGTGTCTTTTAACAGTAGTATATGTTATACATATATATGCTTCGTGCTTTTGAGTATCAAAATACATCATTTATGTAGAGCTGTTTCATATTTCAGATCCTTCCAGACTTGGTGGTAATTGTGATTATATTCCTAGTCTGTATCCACTAAATAGTTTGTAATTGAAGTTTAAAAATGAGTTGTTGAGTGAAGTATTTTTTGTATGTAAGTAAACTAAAATGTGTTTCAAACAAGTTCAGTCAGTGGTGGGGGATGATTCAGATCTTTTACACTTAATACTTGCAGCATGCAAATATACTTCCTTATGGAAATGTAACTGAAGATTACGAGGAACACATAATAATATTCATAATTTGAATTTATGTCGCGCCTCTAAAGGTACCCAGGGCTATTTTCTGGACTCTGGAGTGGAAAAATCTGAATAATAAATTATAATAAGCAAATAATAATTTATAATCAAATTACAGTAGACTTACAAGCTTTGGACTAGAGAAAGTAGCTTTCGGACACCTTTGTGAACTGGTGGGTTTTGGGGAATGCTATTTATTTTATCTTCAGTGTATCCTTTTTATAATGTGTAATTTTAAAAAGAATATTACTTAATTAACAACCTATAGTAACTATTAAACTTGAACTTTTTCTGGGTAGCTGCTTATTTCTCAGTGTACCATAATTTTTGACAGTGTTCATTTGTCTAGTATCGAGTTTGTAAAGCAACTTAAATTAAAAAAAAAAAAAAAAAAAAGAATTATTCTAGAAAATATTGACACTATTGTTATGCATTTGTTAGTTCTCTGACCTCCGTTCTGCTTCTGGTTTCACTAAACAGTTTGTGATGACTGTTGATCACGGCTGCTTATGAATCAACAAAAGAAATAAAAAAACAATAATAATTGGAGCCTTTGTTTAGTTCTTCCAGTGTAGTCTGGCGGTTTTCAATAGCAGTGATGTTGCGTGCGTGTGTGTGCGTGTGTGTGCGCGTGTGTCTGTGTCTGTGTCTGTGTCTGTGTGTCCATCCTACTTTCACACAATGTTGTTCGACTGTGTTTGCCGAGACCTTTGTCTGTGACGTGATGAGTTCAAATGTCAGAACAGTTGAGGGTTTGCTGTGTTCAGGCTCCAGGAGACACTGACAGTGTGATTTCATTCATATCGACGTGACCTCTGAGGCTGGCTTGTGTCAGAGCTGACAGCTAAACACGCAGTCAGTAGGTCAAGTGTCTCGGAGACTGTCCGTTTACATTGACACTGAACAGGGAAGAAAGAAACGTCCTTCTTTTGTTGCACTTCATCACAGAACTGCAGCAATAAGTCCATTCAGCCATTAGACAGAAAATGTATATGTAAATTGGTCACGTTTCCCTTGGGGTGCCTTAGCTTTTCATCATCATGGATTCAAAGTTATAATAATGACGAAGTACCTGCAAGAGTGAAGACTGTGAACATTCTAAACATTGTACCATTAACATATCATTACCATTAACAGCTTATTAACATTTGGCTCAAAGCACTAGGATTATCTCAGTCGTTAGATGAATTCTTAAATAACCGATGCCAACTTGAACACAGGTGTGATCTTGGCGAGCTGATGTGCTCTCCTCACTCCCTACACGCTGCCTCTCTGAGTGTGTCCCATATTGTTGTTGTTTTTTTTCCATTCCTGTTTCTTTTGCATTTTTAGGAGCATTCTAAAAATAAACGCCTCCCCCCTCCTCCTCACTCCCCCGCCTCTCGCAGACAGGAAGTTGTTGTGTTCTCCATTCTAAACACTTGTTTCCTGTTTCACACATTCTCATTTACATTTGGCCTCCACTCCTCTCTTCATCCCCCTTTTATCCCGTCTCAAGCTTTCACTGATTCCATACAGCAGATATTTTTATTTCTGTGCCGCTCTGCGCTTCAGCTCTCTCCACACGTCACTGTTCAGACGTTCATGTTGATTTTTATTATAGTAATTGTCAATCAACAGTAAATCCATCCATTCCTTGTGGACATCTATAAGATAAATCATCTGGGGACTAAGAATGTCAAAGAAAAACATTGAAAAATTACTATTCTTGGGGAAAAAGTAAGTTCTTGGATATTGGAAGGGCCTTTAGTCCTGTAGTCATGTCGCCACACGTTCTGTCATGAACTGCTCATTACCTCTGCTAATGCTCCAAATCACAAATGCACTTTCAGATCCTTCCAGACTTGGTTTGTTTTCACTTCTGTGAAAATCAACCTGCATAGGCCTGAAACAGTAAACCATTAAAGGCAACAATAAGGCAACTATTATTTCTGTCAAGTCATGCTGTGATCGTGTGATAACACGGTTGAAGGAAGGGACATGTTGGAAAGTCCCTTCTGGTGAATTGAAGAAGCTAAAATTTTCACCATTTTCACCAATTTATGAACAATTGTCCATATTTACGTTGATCTTTACAGCATCAATGTTTCTGGTCAGTAACCATAGCTGCTGTTTGACTAGATCCCCATCCTCAGTAATGAACAATCAAAGCTCATTTCTCTGCCACTAATGTTTATTATGCGTAGCAACATGGAAATGATTTTCTGTCTCCCACTCTGTCTCCAGGCGTGTTACCTGTTGCTGATGTAACCAGAGAGCTGTCAGTCCTCTCTGACTGACTGCAGCCAACCAGTCACACAGGTTGGTAGATATGGAGAGTGGTGCTCTGGAAATGGACACAAGCGCTGCTGCAGGTGGGTTTTCTTACTGCGACGGCTGAAGTATTTTAGCCTAAAGTAACAGTGAAGCGGAGACACGGTTCGTGTTACTCATGCAGGAAAAACATGAATGTAAACAGTTCACTCCTGAAACGTGTGTGTGTTGTCAGTGAAAGGGCCGATGGAGATGTGAGTCACTGCTTTAGATGGAGCTGACGCATGGTTGTTTGAAGATGTAAATTCTCCTGCTCCACGCAGATGTAGTTCTCCATCTGCGCAGTTCTTGTTGTTCGTTCTCAAACCGGCAATTAAAAAAAACAAAAAAAACAAAAAAACAGTTAGTTGACCTATTTCCCGGCGGAGCGCTGTCACGTCTGATCACTCAGCTCCATTCTCCTGCTGTGTGTGTGTGCTGCTGTGCTTCTGTCTCTGTGAGGACCATTTTAAGCCATTTTTACCTTGTCCTCCGCACCCTTCACTGGTTACCAGTGGCTGCCCATGCTGTGAATGGACCAGGCCAGGAAATGGTCAAACCCTTACCCCAGCCAGTCCACTCCACTCTGCCCACTCAACAAATCCTTAATGGTGGAGCGAGCTTAGTTTACTAGTACAACTTTGCAGTTTTATTTTATGGATTTGATTATTGATTTGACTTGATTGAAGCTAATGTTCTTACATTGTTCCTTCTATTCTGTATTTGTCCCCTCAGCGTTGAATGTATCAGCTAAATGGCGTGTATGTATGATGTCATCATCATTTCTGGATAGGTATCCGGGGATTGAGGTCAGAGTAAGAGGATGCATAATGTCAAAGTGCGTCCGCGCCAACGTGTGCACATGCGTGTGTGTGTCTGAATCAGTTGTAGTTTCTGTTTGTCCCGTGGTATACCTGCCAAACCTGATTGATGGCTTCACACACGTGGGCTGACAGACATTTGCTTCATTGATCCTCAGATCCCAGAGAGCCGTCAGACTGCAGCATAGCCTGTCTGCGGCGTCGGGCCTGGGCCCAGAGCAGAGACTCCACCTGGCCCGAAATACAACAGCAGCCGTGCGAGCCCCAGGCCCCCCAGCAGAGCCAGGGAGGCAAGGATGAGCAGGGGCCCTCAGAGGAACCAGGTTAGACTGAGCTCAGCTGTCATCAGTGTTTTTTAAATGCCAATGTTTTAAAAACCAAATATTCACCTCCTCACCTTAAATGAGTTCTGAAACAGTTTTATCTCCTCCCAGTTATATCAGCATATGTTGGCTGACAGGTGGTATGGTGCATGTAAGTTATTTTGGAAACATGGGATGTGACAATACTGCAACACTCTGATTGTATCATAGAGAAAACCACGACTCCTCTGAAACTCTGTTTATTATTTTGCTAATTGATGAATTGTTGAAGGAATTCATCCTCTCTCAGCTGTTTTCAGACATGTCCCACAGTTTACCTTTTACATGTGAAGAACACAGCCGGTCAGACATGACATAACAATGACAAACAGAGAGAAGCTGACAGTTATTTATTTGAGTCTGTCAGCAGTGTAATGGTTTTACGGTGTGCTGTAATCACTTGTTGCATGGAGCTTATTGCTGCTAACGTATCCCTTTAACATGCTCATCTGTCTCTGCCAGGGCGAGTTCCTAACAAGATCACCAGCTGGCTGATCGAGTGCAGGTACAGTCACCGCCGGCTTCAAGGACCTTGCCTGTGCATTTCTACTGTCCTGTTGCAGCCTGTTCCCCACGTATCATTTAGGGTAAAACCGTGCAGTGGTTTCATCAATCCGTGCCTCGTGATGCATCAGAGTAAAGATGACTAATTGTTGACAGTGATGGATCATTTCTCGCAGCCACTGTCAAGTCTCTGCAGGTTCACTTCCTTTAAACGAGTGAAGCTATTAAAAAAAAAAATATATATATATATATATATGAGCTGACGGATGTTTAAAAACAAAACAAAGATCAGCAAGAGAGGAGGTTATTCAGGCTGCGAAGAAGAAGAACAGGTAGCATGACTGACTGGTCAAGCAACAGACCTTGTAACTGGTTTCTTAAATGGTGTATTGATGTGTTTTCAGGTGTGTGTGTGTGTGTGTGTGTGTGTTTAGCAGTTGTGTTATCAGACACTGACGTAGGACTAACTTGGGGGCAACGCCTAGACTTACAACACACAGAACAAACACTCACACTCACACTGAGCAGACCAACGCCCAGAGATAGTGCACATAGAGCTGTGAACGAGAAGTGGGGGGGGGGTGGAAAGGAAGGAGCTGACAGAAGACGGAAAGGACGACAGAAAAAAGAACAGAGGGCAAACAGAGGAGGGGTTCCTTCTGCTGAGTCAACACAGTTATCGTGCACACACACAACACGCACGGCTCTGACGTGACTCCTGTAACATCACCGTGGTGACATGCCCGGCAGAATCAGAGTCACTGGTCACCCCAGCAACAGCCGCTGGGCAGTGGCCAGTGGCCAGCATGGCTGCCAGCTGAAAGTGGGAGGACTTGTGAACGTTGCAGCTGCGCACTGTTACACAACCATCCATCTGTGTGTGTGTGAGTGAGAGTTTTAAATGGAGGCATGAAGTTTGTCCCATTGATAAGAGCTGCAGGTTGTGTAACGGTTCAGTGTGTCCGGCGTCCGGCTGCAGCTCACACCCGTTAGCTTACCGCTACTGTAACCTAGCCTGAGCTGTCAGCTGGTCATCCTGGGATACCTAGTCGGGTCAGTAGAGCTTGTAGGATAGAGGACAGGATTTAGCCTGGCCTGACCAGGAGTTAGTCTGGGATAGTTTACATGACAGCCAGTTAGCCCTGGTTAGACAGTCTTAACAAAACTTGCAGTTAGCTCGGGATATGTAGCCTTAGCCTGGATAATTAGCTGTTAGCATACTCAGGAATACTGCAGGAAAGTGCTGGCGGCATAGTAGCCTGTGATGCTAGTTTATGATGTAAAGCATTGATTCAACCATCTGTGCTTGTACACTGGATTAGGTACCAGTGTGTGCGACAAAGCATTTTAAACTAGCTAAGTCTATGTAAATAATAATTGTTGTCATTGTTCTAAATGTAGGGATGACATGGCAGTTTGATTGGAAGTTTTGAAAAGAGGGTATTTCTGTTTTTGAGCTGACCTCAGTGATAGAGGGTCTGTTGGATCTGTATGTTTTGAAGTTGTTTATGTTTATGTTTATGGTGTGGGTTGATGTATAACTCCGTCTCCTCCGTCTCACTTCCAGGACTCCTCTCGGAGCGTCTCTAGATGATCAGACGGCTTCACCGAACAGAGGTATCCAGACTTTTCCTTAATGTGTGAATGAATGTGAGCACTCAAGTTTGGTTCGGTCTGGGTTGACTTTGCAGTGTAATGTTCTGACTCTATATAACAGGAAACGCGACTGAGAGGATTTCATAACTCACCCTGCTTTGTGTGTTCTGTGCATGTGTGAGAACAGGAGCGCTGAGGAACGGCTGCAGCTTTGAAGATGACCTTTCGCTGGGAGCTGAAGGTCAGTGCAGAGAAAATTCACAATACAAACAAGATTAGAGATTTCTGGTCATTGTTAAACAGCTTACCCTCATGTTCTGCTCATTGTATGTTTGAACTGGCCACGCTGTTCTGAGGGACATTTTGGCATTTTGGTGAACTCTCTGCTTCATGTGAGAATGTCGATTTAAATCAAATCGCATCATTGGAACAATGGGCAGACCATGATTTTTCATACAAAGTTCACAAAGTTTCAAAAACTCTAACAATGACATTTATGCTTAAGCTAAATATCCGAATCATCTATTGCACAAAGCTGTTTAAAGATTCCTTTAACTTGTTGATATCAATTCTGGGTCAAAAATATCAGCACATTTCATAACCAAAATAAAAAGTTATCCGGTAGCAGAACTAAACCTAAACCTAAATGTGCTCAGGAGATAAGTCAGTCTATAATTGATACCATCTATGTATAAGATGCCCACCAGGTCTCATGCTCTGAGTCTGACTCACTGTTCAAATGAAGAAGGTGTGACTGATTTGCATCGCGTCCCAAAATTGTCCATCCTGTTTGCATGGCCAGGTTGTTGTAGCTGCTCTTACAACTCTTCTTACGCATTATGTAACAGGCCACCATGAAAGGGGTTTGAATGTATAACCCTCGGTTTGTTTAGAGGTTGTTGGCACTAAGGGTGATCTACTGCAGAACGTCTTGTTCCGCTCGTCCCTCAGATAACTGCATGCTGCACGATGACCTTGGGAATGGGGTCTACCTGATGTTCTTGGGTGATGAATCGGGATCTCATCAAGTGCCCAGAAGATGTAAACATTGCATGCGTACTGCAAACACGAACACGCAGGAACCACGTGCCTAAAGCAAAACCTCTGCCAGGCAGCTGGCATTGTGTTCGCTCTGTGCTCGTCAGCTCCCCACATGGAAATGCCAAACTCGACACAGCAGAGAACAGGAGTGACAATAAAACCTCACCATGTAGGGGGGAGTTAAAGTGTTGAGGTGGGGCTTTTCAATACAGCAGCAAGTGTCTGCAAGGAAGTGAACAGAGCGGTGCGTTGGATATCTATATAAAATATATTTTGGATTTAAAGAATAGCCCATGAGAGATAGATGAAAAGATGTGTGATCTGATTCATCTGCTATCTAAGTATTCTTTTCAAATGAATTTCTTTTACACAACTGTAAAAAACTGTCAGGACTTAACTCTCACCCCCAGTGTCTGACTAACACTTCAGTGTCAGCAGAATCAACAGAACATCTTCATTCCTTAATGCTGTTTCTTTATGAAAGAAAAGCAAACAGTCAGAGAGGTGTGGAAACACCATGTAAGCATGATTGACAGCCCTTAGAGTGTGTGTGTGTGTGTGTGAGTGTGTGAGTGAGTGAGCGAGCGAGCGAGCGTGCACATACAGTCATCATTCCTCTGATCTGCTGTGAATACCTCAGCATTGGCTGTGATGGCATGAGGGTGTATGTGTTGTTGAGTGAACAATAGACTGTAATGACTTTTGCTGCTGAACACTGCCATGTTTTGAGGTTGTGTGTGTGTGTGTATGTGTATGTGTGTGGTCGGAAGGTCAGCTGATGAAATCTGGGACTGAATAGACGCTAATGAGCTGAGAGGTTAGAGCCAGCAGAGCCCAACCTGCACTTGATTGCCTGTTATTCACCCAATGCATTACAATGAATGGATGATGCTCAGCAGGGTTGAAGTAGTAGTTGTTATCCTCTTTAGTTGAGTACCTCTGTCGACATCCTGCAGTTAGAGCCTTAACCGTGGTATTTGTCAGAATGTCTTTTTGTCTTGTTGTCACGCAGGGGCAGATCCTGCGGGACTGTAATGATGTGAAACGTTATCAGGAGAGGATGGCAGGGATTAAAGGGTTCATTTGGGAAAAAGGTGCAGGTGAATTAGCAAATTAAAGGAGTGAATTAGTTTTAAGAGGTGAGTCATTCGAAATGTTTGGGTTCATTAATCCAGCCGTCCATCAGAAAGGGAAACGCTGAGGGAGGAGGAACCTCAGCTGACAGGTATTGGAGAGGAGAGAAGCGCAGTCAGACAGACAGACATCGGCAGGTCGACAGGTCTCGACAGGTTCTTCTTCCCTGGAAAAGAAAACAACTGTCACACCTGAAATGGCTGGTGACTTTCCCTGCTCTGATTGGGTGAAGATTAACCTGCCTCGGCTTCATCTGTGAGGTCAGAGAGTGTCAAAGTTAAAACAAATATTTAAAAAAATGACATTAACCAAAAACAACTTTGCTTCTATTGGTGACTTGTCTTAAAGCGAGACTCCTGTTATGGGGGTCTTGAATGTGTTCTTTTACGGGCTACACGATATGCTCATAAAACTGAGGCTAAATCTAACACATTCCAGGCAAAGTCCTTTCCGCTTGTCAGCGTTTGATGTAACATTGAGAACTAAGATACAGAGCAGCATTGTTTTTCTTCTGCAGTGTAAAGATGGTTGTTATTTTTGTCTTATCAACAGTAAATTGTGTTAAATGTTATTTTCCTTTTTCTTCTCTTTGCAGCCAACCATCTTCAGTCTAGTAACAACAATAAAACAGATTCCTGGTGAGTTCCCTGACCTTGTAAACAATGACATGTTTGTGATCACACAAATAAAAAAATACATAATTCATAATTCATATTCCATAAAGTTTCTGCTGGTTGGTAACCTCTCCACTCTGTACCCCGTGTGTGTGTGTGTGTGTGTGTGTGTGTCTATGTTAATGTGGCGTGCTCAGCTTTGGTCTTGCGGCTGAACAGAAGAGGAGTCAGTTTAAAGAGAGGGGAAGAAGTATGAACTCTACAGGATCTGGGAAGAGCAGCACCGTGTCCAGGTCAGTTCACCTCTCCGGGCTTCAGTCACACTTCATGTCAAAGTAACGCAGTCATCTCTGGTAGAGAGGGGGTGGAGAAAGAGGCTGTTCTAAAGCTGCAAACCAGTTAAAAGATCAGACTAGAGAACCACAACAAACAAGACCAGATTGTTGTTATTGAGGCTCACAGATGTAGAGCACTGGTTCTCACCGAGGATGTACTTAATTTATTATTTTAATAAATATTTTCTCGTATTTTAACTGATTTATAAAAATATATTAAAAATACTTTTTCACCCTTAAAGGAAACACATATTCTGTCCCTAAAATCTGTAGGAGCCAGTCACATCCTGTCCAAACACATAGCTTCTAATCCACAGGGTTTCTGAAGGTTTTAAAAAGTAGTGACTAAAGGATATACACAGAGATACTGTTTAAATAAACAACAAGTTGAATTTGAATCTAAATATCCATGTTCTTTTAAATCAGTCTAAAGCCTCTGATTCTTATTGTTTACTGTTTACTCTCTTGCAGCCAAATCGATGTTTGGCTGTTGCCAGCTCAAGTGCTAATGCTAACCGCACACTTCCCACTGCTACCTCTTCCATGTTTACTGGTAGTATATGTTGAGGTTCTTATTGTGAAGAAGCCACAGGAAATGCAGATTATTGTGATGGGTGAAAGTCTCAACTGTAATCGTGGATATAAAATTATCTAAATGATGATATAGATGGATTGAACCCTCTTTTTGACATTGGATCGGTTTGAAATTATTCCGGGAATGCTGAACCAAGAAAGGATGTGTTAGATGAGGAGCTGCTGTTCTCAGTTTGTCTGGTTTTGCAGATAAACTAACATCCCCTGCTTCCCCATTTTGCATATAAATTAACATCTTCAAATTGGAGTAGCGGTTTGATGGATCTGACGAGCACCCAGAGCAGGTCCTACTTAACCTGTGGTTAGACTGAATAAACTAGCCAGCAGACTAATTCAACAGCTAAATGACGGAGCGGTAAACTGACTCGGTGGCTGTGTGACTGACTGACTGACTGACTGCTGACTGCTTGTGTGTGTGTGTGTGTGTGTGTGTGTGTGTGTGTACATAGTGTGTCCGAGCTGCTGGACCTGTACGAGGAGGATCCTGAAGAAGTCCTGCTGAATCTCGGTTTTGGTCGTGAGGAACCCGACCTTTCCTCGAAGGTTCCCTCCAGGTTCTTCAACAGCGCCTCGTCAGCACGAGGCATCGACATCAAGGTGCTTGAATCTTAGAACCACAGGTCCTGCTACAGGAGACGTTTGAAGTCAGGACACCCCTGTTGATACTGCTTTCTGTGGCTCCCTGCAGGTCTACTTAGGAGCCCAGATGCAGCGCATGGAAGTGGAGAACCCCAACTACGCTTTGACGAGTATGTACATTTATGTCTCCTGCGGTGTTCTGCTGTTTAAGACACAACACATTGTGTGTTCTTCTCTGTGTTCTGGTGTCTGACTGACCCGAACACACAGTTCCTGCAGCGAAGGGTTCACAGTGCTGGGGATGAGGCTCAGAGGCTCACATCCCGAGACTGTGGATAGAGGAAGTGAAGTTCAAAGTGTGTGTGTCTCTGTGTGTGTGTGTGTGTCCTGTTCCCAGTATTATTGTGCCGTTTTGTTGGGTCCTCTGGCCCTTTTAGCTGTTCTGCCAATTGCCTGGACAACACCGGCAGCAAGGACAAAGATCTGTTTGTCCCGGACACACACGCACACACACAGCTGATTCTCTTCCTCTTGACAGTTTAATTTCCTCTGTGTGAGAAGATGAATCACTCCACAGTTGAAAGTACCCAAGTTTTGTTAAAGTTTGATTTGTCACCTCGATTGTTTGACCAGTTTGAAACTGGTGGGTCTTGCACAACCACCACTTCTGCACGGAACTGCTTGTATCCTACAAATTGTGGTATCTGTGCTGCTCCGGCTGATCAGCGTCCTTGTTTGCTTTCAGTGCAGAAAATGTAAACTTGCAGTTCTTGTTACTGCTGCTGAGGAGGATTAGGTTGTCATTGATGGAATGTTTGATTGTTTGTTCGCAGCATTACACAAAAAGTACAAACTCTCATTTTTTCATGAAACTCAGTGGAAGGCTCTAGTTTGGGTCAGGGAACAACTCATTCCATTTTAGAGCTGTTGGACTAGGGCCGTTGAGCCGATGCTCTTCTAGTTGACCTTATTTGACCTGTCCATTTAGTCATTCCTCCCATTTCTGGTTTTGTCCTTTAACTTGTGGTCAGTAAATACTTTACATGTTTCACAAATCCACATTTTCTTTGGAGGTTGCTGTGACTCACTGAGTGATTCAATAATTGAAAGGTCAGAGATCTGATCCATGGCTCCTCCTCCTCCTCCACATGTGGCAAACTGAACTTCTAAATACTCCTTGAGAAGTTGTTCATAAAAAATCATAAAAGTGTCATATAAATACAGTCCTTTAACCACAGGGCTCGCCAACAACTACAGCACAATTTTACCAGCACGCAATGAAATTAAAATAACTTACTGTGGCGCAGCAGCAAGACGGCAAATACACAAGAGACCTAATGTTTGGACAAGCGGTGCCTGAAAATTGCAGCACGATGCATAATACAGTTTTAATAGGCGACAAGTTATAAACTGTACAACATTTTTGATATCCAAAATTCTTCTGGCATTAGAGAGGAAGGTTGACAGGCCTAATGTGAATGAGCACATAACATACATTATACGTTTCACTGTGAAAATGTTCCTACACCGCAGTGTTATCACAAGCAGCAGATGTTCCACAAGCAACACAATCAGACAGGAAGCTCATATAGAATCAGAGCCATAGGATTTCCTTGTTAATGAAACACGCAGCTGGAAGCCCGGCTGACTGCAGATTACATTCTCTGAATATTATTTGGTCTGAAAGAACCGACCGAACACAATGCATCGTGGACACTGAACGTGCCGTATTGTTTCCAGCTGCTTATCGCAGGATTGCAACCTAATTCCCTTATTATCTGCAGATAACATCTAAATGAGTCACAAGTGTTTCCTGTCTGAGTCCAGAGAGGAGAGGTGTGCCAATGTCGGTGTGTGTGATCGCATTCAAGGACATGCTTGGTGAGAGGGAGCAAGCTAAAGAGGATTTGGTTCGCCATCAGCGCGCCTCTCTTGATAGCACCACTCGTGTAAACAGAATGTCAGATAAGAAATCCATCTCTGGTTCCCGTTCTCCTCTGGTGAAATCAAGAGCTGGTTGAAAGCACCTCTGATGGTCCGAGTCATAAAAGGAAGAATAATATATCACATTACTTTTTCATTTATTCACGTGTAACTGATTAATTACAGTTCAACCTTCCTCCTGGGATCCAAACGTGAAGCGAAAATATTCCCGATACGAACGCTGCAGGTTTGCAGCCAGCGCCCGTGTGGTGGTGAGAGAATTAAGCCACTGTACCAAGGTCAATACACCTCAGCGTTGCAGACGTGTTGATTTGAGAAGGCCTCTAACTAGTATTTATTCATACTAATTATTAATTGTTAACAGCTCCCACACAAAGCAAATTAAACAGTAGTAAACGGGTTTGAAAACAAACCGCTGAGTTGAGGTGTAAACACACCCTCAGACTGACACAGGTTTTAATTGTTTCCTGTTTCTAACAATTCAAAAGTCTGCCAGAGGAATGATGGGAAATATTGCTGAATACTTTACGGTTTTGATTTGTACCTCTCGGTGTGGAAAGCAAAGTGACGACACTCTGTGGGGTCAGACCATGTTCCAGGACTCTTTGTTCTGTTTCTTTCCGCAGATCTTTGAGTCTGCAGGTTTAAGTTCATGGTCATGCTGCAGAAATATTTTGGGACTGATGCCGATTCCGCCTGGGTGAGACCGTGTGGTGAACAAGAGTCTAAACATCTAGTGACTGAAACTTTAGTTTCTGTGCTATAGAGGGTTAATGCTTCCTCTGAATGACCAAACACAGATCTTACAGATCCAGATCAGATCAGGATCTGTATTTTTGAACTGCTCCTTAAATGGCCCCTGTTCTGTGGTTCCTGGAGCTCTCTGCGTTTCCAGAACATTCTTATGCAGTCCCATCGGTTCCCTGGATCCCAGGCACGTGTGTGTGTGTGTGTGTGTGTGTGTGTCTGTGTCTGTGTTGTTTGTTATGTAAGCCCTGTTCTCACCATCAGAGTGAATCTCTTGGGATAAAGAGTAGTAAAAAGAGAGCGTACGTGTCATTTTCTCTTATTCCTCACTTCCTGTTTGAGGATCCTAAGAATGATTGTTAGTGCAGAGTCAGCAGTTGACAGGAAACGTCACACATGGCTGCTGTAATAATAGGTTCATGTTCTGAAGTCGTCGGCAAATGTGCCTGAAATAATGCGACTGACTGACTGATGTAGTTTGTGTGTTTTAACGTCAGGGTCTTTACGATGAGAGGAATGGCCTGCCATCTTTATTGACGGTCTATAATCTATACATCCATCTATGTATACTCATGTATTGTGCCTGTGCGCTCATATTTAAATGAGTTATGGTTTCCAGGAAATGCCAAATAAAAGTTTACACAAGTATAAATTTCCCCAGAGATGTAACTGAATGCCAGCAAGGACATTCATCAAGAACCAGATCAGCAGCTAGAGGCAGGGATGGGGTTAGAGGTCGGCCAGTAATCGACAGCAGGCCTGTGGGTCGCCGTTCAACAGAGCGATTTATGGGGCATTTACAGAGCGTCGGACAGGAGACAGAACTCTGCGTTTCATAACAGACTGACAAGTATTTGGACAGCAAGCGATGGAGCGGAGGAGCAGAGGAGGGGAGGAAGGAAGGAAAGTATGCAAGTCATCATCCTGTTAAAGATGAGAGTGACAGCTTGACTTGCATAACCATCGAAGAAGGAGGGAGCTGGGTGGAGTGACTCCAGTGGCTGGGTTCAGTCCCAACATGGAGTGTTTGAATTTTCCCTTACCTGTTTGAAGCTAATTTTCAGTTTGTGTGTAGAAATGCTTGATAAAACATTGGAAATTCAAATATATCAACAATGCACTTCTGGATATATAAACGCACATTCATTCGCTCAGGATGGGAATGGCTGTGCACACTGGATGTTTTCTGGGGGAGAGTTCTTTAAAACCAAGCTGAGCGACACCAGGAAACATCCAGTGGCTTCCTGGCTGTTGACATGTTTATCCTCACTGCCTCCTCTTACCCATAAAAGACCAAGTCTTCTAAACGCTGTGGGAAGTCCTGTGTACTCAGTCTCAAGTCCTCAAACTGACGGCCGCCGTAACACAGTGAGCTTCATCTGCTTCCATGTTTTCTTTTTCTACTCTCAGGTCGTTTCCGTCAGATCGAGGTCTTAACCACAGTAGCTAACGAGTTCTTCCAGCTCTACAGTCAGGTCTCCGGTCAACCTGTCCAACGCATCAACTCCAGGGACCAAGGTAAACACTTCATGATTTGTGTAACTTAGTGGACAATGCTCATACTTCATATTTGTCTTACGTTACAGGGAATACATGTAATTTTGTTCCTGTGTCTCTCTCAGGAGGAGGAGATGGAGGAGCAGGTGAAGAGGTGACTCCTCCTCTGAAGAGGAGCAACTCGGCCCTGAACGTTGCCAAACTCCTTAAGAAGAACTTCAGCAAACATAACCTGCTGGCGGCCCCCTCAGAGTCACCTGCAGCAGAAACAACGAACCAACACACGCGGCTCAACGGTCACACCCCGTCCACTCACACGCACGCCAACGGCCAAACTGGCCCAGAGCAGGACAGTCCGAGGACCAGTCCTGACCAGCAGGCCGAGACAGTCAGTCAGAAACAACAGGAAAGTCCACAGAAGCAGCCGTCCTCCCGCAAGAAGGACTGTCCCCTGGCGACGGTTACCGAGGAAACCAACGGGGATGCTGAGACAGATTCGCTGACAGACAACAGGTACTGCTGCTCACGCTGGTTACGGTATCTAATGTGAAGTAGCTAAGATTTAAACATTTTGACAATATCTTTCTTCCCTTCAGTCCTGAGAAGAGCAGCACTGGATCACCAGCCAATGGAGACCACCCACCAGAGTCAGCCACTCAGAGAATAGAGGAGGGCCCTCAGGTGGTCAAAGAGGAGAAGAGCCTGACCTCCACCCCAGTGAAAGCTCCGCCTCACAGCCTGGTCCCTCCTCAGCTGGCTCAGCTTCGCAGTGAAAACACCAACTCCTTCGATATGGAAGAGGTACAGCGTAGAAGACCTTGTACTACAAAGTAAAACGTGATGTAGACTGGGCGGGTAACGCCGATGCGGGACACTGGTTTGAGCTGAACTGCTACCAGTTGAGTTGCTCACAGCACTGACTCTCAGCGTCTCCTTAATGAAAATTGTGTCTGTTTGTTTGTTTGTTCAGATCCAGAGTAATGATGATGAGGGGCTTCCATCCAGAACCTCCAGAAGTACAAGTGAGTTTACTGTAACCTTTGTTTACATCCTTACCTGTTGTTTTCTTCTTCTTCCTTGCCTTTGTTGTGGAACTGCTGTGTGTACTGTTGCATCAGCACCACCTGTTGGGGGTGGTGTGAGAGGGGCCAGAGTGGAGAGCAGGCCAAGGTCCACAGACTAGAATATTTTGTGTTTGTCTCTTTATGAGCAATTTGAATCAGTCTCCTCAGCCCTCTGCTGGACAGCTGAGATACTGCAGGTCTCATGGTTCTGTTCTTCTCTCAGATCTGTTGAGGACAGTCAGTCAGCAGTCGGACAGCAGCGGTTTTGCCGAGGAGCCCTCGGCCGACTCCAACAGCTACCTCAAGGTACGTTGAAATGAAGTGTAGTTAGTTCAAGTTTTCACCTCCACTACGATTAGTGATTAATGGTTGATCCATTTTTATTTAGGTGCAGGAAAGTAGCGACAGCTGTGACAGTGAGACCACGGTGACATCCCACCCGTCGCAAGATGTGGCCACGCCCCTCGCACTGGACCACCCTGCATTTGATTTGCCGGACACCAGGGAGGAGGAGGAGGAGGAGGAGGAGGAGGCTCCTGGTGATGCTGGGGAGGCTGATGGGAGGAGTAGCTCCAGGGAAGAAGAACAGCATGATGGGATTTTGGAGGAGGTTCCACAGTATACAGCTCACTATTTCCCTAGGAACCGAGTGGGAATAGAGCCAGTTGAGACCCTAGGCGAGAAGGAAGAGGAGGAGGAGGGGGAGAAGAAGAAGGACGAGGTAGAGAAGGAGGAGGAGGTGGAGAAGGTAGAGAAGGAGGAGACAGGTAGAGAGGAGGAGGCAGCATCAAGTGAGGTAGGAGACAGAACTAATGTAGAGCCTGAACTGGAACCAGAGACTCCCCTTAGCGTGTCTGCTGCAGACCAAGAACCACAACTGATGCAGAGTCAGCCGGAGACCGCCGCAGACACAGAGCCGGCCACAGAGGAAGTACCAGCTGTGGACGTGGCCCAAGAAGACAACGCATCCTCGGAGATGTGTGAAGAATATCTTCCTCCTGCGCCATCCTCTCCAGTTGTCAATGCTCTGATCCGAGCCAAGCACAACCACCTGAGAGGAGCTGGGCCGCATGTCAACCCCATGCCCAGTGAGCCGCTGCTAACCCCTGCGAGAGGTAGAGGATGGCGTCGCTCCCCCATGCAGAGGTCCTCCTCTCTGCCCTCCTCGCTCCTCTCCCCCTCCAGGATCGTGTCCTCTGTCAGGATCCAGTTTGGGCAAGGCCAGGCTTCCTGCACGCAGCCCAGGTACTCCTTCAAATACACCCAGGAGGAGGGAGAGGACAAAGAATGCAATGAGGAGGAGGAGGTGGACGGACAAACTAACTGTTTATCAACTCTGATAATAAACCCTGCATCTAACCGGCCACCAAGGCTGCCCACAGATGCGTCCATCCCACCAAAACCCATCCCAAGCTACCTGACGAGGTCGCCCTGCTACACCCCTCCTCCTAATTGGTCACCAGGAGACCACAGCCAGTCCTGGAGCTCCCAGAGCATCACTGACCTCTCCTCTAACCAGCACCTGTCAGGTCCATTCCAACAAAACCAGCAAAGTTGGAACCCAGGACAGATGATGCCAGGTTATCTTAATCCCACAGCTCCATACACAAACCCAAGTCCAAATCCTAGTCCAAGTCTTAATCACAGCTCGTTCCCCTTCTCTTTGAACCCTCCTCCGCGGTACCCCTCCCCTCTCCATCCATATGCCAGTCTTCCCAACCTCCACTGCCACCACATTCAACCCTTGAGCCACCCTCATTCCAGTCAGACCAGTGTCCACCAGCCTACAACTCCCACAATCCCCCCTTTTGGCAGCATCTCCAATTTGCATCAACCGTCGGCTTCCATAGATCCTCATTACGTCAGTCTGGGTCACCTGCATCCCAGAACTCCCCTCCTGCAGCACCAGGGCTACACCCAGCCCTACGGCCATCAGTCCCCTTATCATGCCTCTCCTCACGGCTCACAGTTTCCCTCACCTTACCCAGGTTACCCAGGCTTCAGCCCAAACCCACATATTGGATTCTCTCACCCCGTCCCTCCGTGTCCTCCAGAGCACGGCCTCAACCCAGGTTTTGCTCCTCCTGCTCGGGTCTTCCTCCCAGGCCACAGCCTCTACACAGGGCTATATCCTCCAGGTCCTGAACACAGCCAGGGTCCATCCGTCACCGAGATGCAGCTGAGGAGAGTTCTGCATGACATCAGAGGGACAGTTCAGAATCTGAGCCAAGTGAGTCTGTCCCATCCGTCTCTCCAGCTCTTGTTACTGGACCCACCTGGCTGGATTCAACTTTTAATTGTCATCCATATCCCTCCTTTCTTCTGTGACCTCGCTGTCCTCTCCTGCAGAACCGAGCCAACACTCCGGATGTGTTCAGTGATCACTCACCAGCTCCGCCCAGCCACCAGGTACCGTCATTCCTCCCCCTGCTGCCCTCCTCTTGCTTTCACGTATGCCGTTAATGACTTCAGATGTCTAAACAAAAACTCAAGTTCCTTCCACGTCAGGACCCGGTGCTCCATGTTGACATATGTACAATTATGTCTTCATAGTTATATGAGAAATAAACGGCCTAAACAGAAGGTTAGACTGTTTCCATGCTGGAGGCAACATGTGGACTGACGTCATTTCTACTGCCCCCCCCCCCCCCTTCTCTTCTTTCAGCCTTTGACAGAGTTTCAGCAGAAGAGGCGGAGTCTGAACTTGTTCCGCACTCAGATGATGGATCTGGAGCTGTCAATCATGCAACAGCAAGCTATGGTCTACAAACACCTGAGCCCCTCTGACAGGTGACTCACAACAACTAACTGTGTGTGTCACACTCATATGAAGTGTGTATTATATATGAGATATAATATGGTGTGTGTGTGTGTGTGTGTGTAGGTTGGAGGTAGAGCATCTTCAGTCTCTGAGATCAGCTGTCAGGGAGGAACTGCAGGAGTTGGAACAACAGCTGGAGGACAGGCTGACACAACAAAGGGTGCGTACATGACCTAACATGTTACAACGTTTGAATTACGTTGAAATCAAACTTAAAAAAATAATATAATAAATATAAAATGAATTATATTTCCCCTCAGAGTCTCCATAGAAACAGAAGCGTGGACAGTCTGTCCACCAGCTCTGCACTGAGAGCCATGGAGCCGGTCAGCACGCGCACACACACACACACACACACAGACTCCTTAACATTAGTAACGTCTCAACAATGATGAAGTTTGTCTCATTGTACAAACTGCGGTGTCCCCAGGTGTCAGATCTCCTCAGAGAGCAGCTTCTCCTCCAATCAGAGCTCAGCTATGGCGGCCACACCCCCACCACCAACCCCTCCTCCCGTTCGTCCAGTCCAGTTCGAGGAGGAGGGAGAGGAGGCGGAGACCAGGAGCAGAGTCAGGGTGTGTACCGGGCATCGATCAACATCACCCCTGTCCTTCCTCCTCGATCCAATGCGCAAGCAGTGGAAGAAGAGGAGGAAAACGAGCAAAAGATTGGAGGGGAGGGAGATGAAGAAGCACCAGAGGAAGGCGGCGCAGGAGCAGTAGGAGCAGCAGGAGCAGTCAGAGTGGACAGCCTGCAGCAGCTCATCAGAGAGGTAACTGCCTGAGACGCTTCTCACGTCTCAGCTTATTGTCTGTTCACACACATGTCCACGTGTTGCTTTCTCCAGATTCGAGAGAGTGTGGCGCAGGAGGTCCGACGGGAGATCTACAGCGAGCTGCTGGCCGCCGTGTCGCCGCGGCAATCGCCCCTGCCCTCAGGACAACGACACCTGTAGCCATGGAGACGTCTGAGCACCCCCCCCCCTCCCCGCTCTCAGCTTATTGTCTGTTCACACACATGTCCACGTGTTGCTTTCTCCAGATTCGAGAGAGTGTGGCGCAGGAGGTCCGACGGGAGATCTACAGCGAGCTGCTGGCCGCCGTGTCGCCGCGGCAATCGCCCCTGCCCTCAGGACAACGACACCTGTAGCCATGGAGACGTCTGAGCACCCCCCCCCCCCCCCCCCCCCCCCCCCCCCCCCCCCCCCCCCGTCTGAGCACCCCCCCCCCTCCCCGCTGGCCTTAATAACCACAGCTGGAGCAGCACCACTGTCTGTCTGTAACACTGTATAGCTGAGTAACACTGTCTGTGTGGAACACTATGTGTCTGTAACACTGTATGTCTGTAACACTGAGGATGAACGAACCCCGCCCACCTTCCTTGTGACCCGCCCCAAGTTTTTCACATGCTCGCTCAATGTGGACAAAGAGAGGTGGTTTCCATTGTCTTGGTTGGTTTGATGAACATGGTCAGATGCATGCTGGGAACGCCAGTCTGGACCAGCCTGTTCACACCCCCCACCCCGCCTCAAGCATTCATTCCCCTGTGAGCCGTCATTCATCTGTTTGTTATTCTGTCCCACCCCGTTTACGTCTTCTGCCAAACTACTACCACTAAAAGTAAAATACAACTGAGTGTACTGCTTACAGTACTGCCACCTTCTCCACCGCCAGTAAACGCTTTCCTACTAAATACAACTAGTGGCTAGTAGTAGTATTTAAATGTGCGGAGCACAGGTCATCACCTTCCCTTTGAAATACTTTAAACACTTTAATCCTCTTCTAATCTTTCTTCGAGTAAGAGAGAAGTTTTTTTACGGCCCCTCCTGAGGGTCAAACTCTTTTGTTCCTTAAAGTTACTCATTCCGTGCACATTTCAGTGGATCCTGAAAGGATTAAAGAGGGAGTTAGACTATATATCACACAGAGATTATGATGCTGTCAACACTCTGTCATCATCACCACCCTCATCATCATCGTCATACATGCTCCTCTTCCTCTGGCCTCCTTCACAGCTCTTCTGTTCATTCATTCCCATGTTCCAGGTTAGATCTTTGTCAGGGTGACTTTTGCAGCATGGACTGACTTCTGTCTTGTTGGAGCTAGGCTAGCAGTTTCCCTCCGCTTCCAGTCTTTGTGCTAAGCTAAGCTAAACACTTATATCTGATAGTTGTGGCTGCTCCGTTAACTCTCATTGGTTGTTGGTGAGCAGGTGATGAGGTCAGTGTGTGAGGCCATGTGGAGGTCAGGAGGAGGTCGACGGTTGCTCTGTGGCAGCAGCAGGTCTTGGTAAGTTGTCATGTTGACGGTGGTGATGATGATGATGATGATGATGATGATGATGAACTGACAGGTTAGAGGGAGGGGCTTAGTGAGCAGGCAGTGTAGCCCTATCCTGAGCGGTGCTAGCATGTTGGCTTCACGTCTGTTGACAAATCTGTGCAATAATATGAACATACACTATAATCTGATTCCTTGTGGAGGAGTAACCAATAAATCTCTGCCAATGTTTCAGCTGTGATCAGACGTCCCACACCACTTCAGCACAAACTGTCTACCTGCACCTTCAACACAAGTTCATCCAAACTTGGTCGTTTTATTGGGAGAAACTCTTTTTCTGTCCTTCACACAGATTCCACAGGACTGATCGATTACTGATGAATTGATTAAGACTCTCATTATGTCTGTTTTCTGTTTATCGTCTATGTGTTTACTCAAAAGTTTATTATCATCAGGTTCGAAGGTCAAACCGTCTTCGTAGCTGAAGTGAAACAAGCTCTCAGTTACTTTGATAGCTGAGTGTGATTGGCTGACAGACCTGTCAATCAAGGCAAACACACCCCATATACATTTTTTAAAAATATTTGCAATAGTTTTGAACAATTCCTCACAGACTCACATTAGATGTTTGATATTATCTACTGAACGCTGAACTTTGTGTACATTTATGTACGTTCTTGATATTTTGGGAGCAATAGGAAGAAAATCAGACTCAAAGGTCGACTTGCTAATGATGTGGAGTCTTAATTTAGGGTTGGAGTTGGCTAATTGTGTACTTTGAATCATGTGAATGCTCCAGATGGTTATTGACTGGACCTTTGGTCATCGATTCTCTTCATCGTTTATTGACTTTTTGTTTGTAGAAAACTTTTGATCTCTGATCACAAACTGTTCTGCTGGACAAACACTCACTGTGAGCTCTTTGTGCTTTTTACGTTTCTTTCTTTTCACACACGTCTAATTGCCTTCACTGTCCGACTGTCAATTATTTTCCCATCAATGCCTCTTTCTTTCGATGTCTATTAATAATGATGTATTTTGTACTGATGTCTTGTCCTTGGGATGCAGGGAGGGATCACTCTGTAGAGATAAGAATAATAAAGATGTATTTATTTTCAGTACAGACGTGTACTACTGCTTACTTTGAGTGTGTGAGTGCCGCCCAAACTTAAACAAAGCAGATAGTGAAACAAAGCAACGTTTAAACTAAGAACTAAGAAAGTTGATTAAAATAAAAAGTAAGTAATAATATCCACTAGAGGGCGATACTGAAAAAAGTCATCACCGTTCATACCTTTAATGTGAAATCCGGAAGCTGCATTCGACCCGGAAGCACTTCTTGGCTATCGCTGCCGCTGAAAAGACGCTGATTTAACGGAGGGACCAAAAGTCCGGGAACAAAAAGGTAGGATAAGGTTAAACGTTAAGAAATAGATGCGGCACAAAGATTTCATTGATTAAAAAATTGTCCCTGAAATCTTTAACTTCAGGCATTGTAACAGTTTCACTGGCAGAGTCGATGTATTAGCATTAGCAGGTTAGCTAACTTCATCAGACAAACACGCATGGCGATAAAACCCCGTGACGTTTGTCTGTTTTGTTCTCTCCGGTCATATTAGTAAAGACTGAACTTCCCTAAAGTGAACCGTGAATTATTATTTTAGACGCACGAGCTGCTTCCGGTTTCTCTGTCTTGTGAACGTGTTGTTGGTCGTTGACTTCAGAGAAATATATAAAGTTGAGATCTGCGGACTAATGTTTGTAGATATGAGATTCATCTGAATCATTATAGGTAATTAGTAAAATACATTTGAACGTTGTAAACAATCTCAGAATCGTGTTTTGCTTTGTGTATAACATGACATATAAGTGTAGAGGTGAAATCAACAGTAATTGGAGTTATTTTAAAATATTCATTTGATTCGTTTTACAAAAGTTGACTTTAGTTTCCTGCTCTACAACTTTGAATCAATTTCTTATTTTTAAATGAGAATATTTATCTGCTACAGTTCAGTTAATAAACCTGGAAACTGGCAATGAAAAGAATCATTTGCTGCAGCCCTCAGTGACTCTAACCTGTCTGATATGTAGCTCTTGAAGGTATGGACTCTCCCGGCAGAAGCCAAAGTCCCACTGTTGCACAGAAAGAACACAGTGGTGAGTAAAACCATCCTATTGCAGTAACAGTGTAAATACTACCTAGAAACTGTAGCGTTAACATTCATCTTCATGTCTTGTCTTCAGGATCCTCAGAAGATGAGTCCAGTCCAGCAGCAGAGAAACCCCAACAGGCCGACGTGACTGAGAGCAGTCCCAAAGACAAGCCTCAAGCCAGTCCTGCAGACCGCAGCCGCTCCGGGAGCCCGGCCTCCAGCAGCTCAGACGACAGCACCAGCAGCGACGAAGATGATGATGAGCATAATGGGGCGCTTAGGAAGCTCAGGAGCAGTGTGGCCCAGATCAAAGTAAGCTGAGACTAAGGTTCCTGGACAATGCCTAATTAACCATATATTCACTCCGGGTACAAACCTCTACTTGATGTCCAGAGGGGCACATCCAAGTTCATTGGACATTTTGATTGATTTTAAAATAAAGATTTTATTTGTTTGTTTCAGAGATCCAGATCCAGATCCAGGTCCAAAGAGCAAGACCGATCCAGATCTAGATCCCACGGATCCAGGTCAAGATCCAGAGAACGAGACCGATCCAGGTCCAGAGACAGATCCAGATCCAGGTCCAGAGAACGAGACAGATCTGGTTCCAGGGGACGAGACAGGTCCAGGTCAAGATCCAGAGACAGATCCAGATCCAGATCCAGGTCAAGGTCCAGAGGAAGAGACAGATCTGGTTCTAGGGGACGAGACAGGTCCAGAGAGAGGGATAGAGACTGGGACCGCTATGATAGAGGGCGCTATGCTAGGTAATACAAAATCATTTGTGATTCCGTGGATACATTTCTCTCTGTCAGTTAACCAAGTCAATCATGATTTAAAAGAGTTACACGTGTTTACAAACAGTTTTATCTGCTGATCAACCTCGTTTATCTCTGTCCCTTGCAGAGATCGCTACGATGATCGGCGCGATGACAGAAACGGCCGTATGCCCCGCCGGACCAATCGAGACGAAGAGTGGGATCGCAGGAGGCGTGGCCGCTCCGGTTCCCTGCCAACAGACAAGGAGCCGGTGGCAGCAGATGAGCCGCCGGTCAAGAAGAAGAAGGAGGAGCTTGACCCAATCCTGACGAGGACCGGTGGAGCTTACATCCCCCCCGCCAAGCTACGTATGATGCAGCAGCAGATCACTGACAAGAGCAGCCTGGCCTATCAGAGGATGAGCTGGGAGGCTCTGAAGAAGTCCATCAACGGTTTGATCAACAAAGTCAACGTGTCCAACATCGTCAACATCATCCAGGAGCTTCTGCAGGAGAACATCATCAGGGGGAGGTGAATACAAGCAACTGCACCTTCACGTTCCCTTTAACATCACTAACATTTCAGGGATCAGTGTTGTATTTTATCAGAACCCATGTGTAGTCTGACTGTCCCCCTCCCCCTCCCCTCAGGGGTCTCTTGGCTCGCTCGGTGCTGCAGGCCCAGGCAGCGTCGCCCATCTTCACCCATGTTTATGCCGCCGTCGTTGCCATTATCAACTCCAAGTTCCCTCAGATTGGAGAGCTGATCCTCAAGCGTCTCATCCTGGCTTTTAGGAGGAGCTACCGCCGCAACCTCAAGGTACACGTCTGCCTGGAGTTTAACTGTCTGGCATCACTAGCATCATGCTAAAATCTGTGCGTTTGGGTTTCCAGCTTCAGTGCCTGACCGCCTCCAAGTTTGTGGCTCACCTCATCAACCAGAACGTGGTGAGTTAGTCTCCTCCAACACCGATGGAAGGTCTGAGTGTCAATGCTCAGCACTCATGACGTGTGTGTTGACCTCGTCCTCTCCCTCTTTCGTCCTCAGGCCCATGAGGTTTTGTGTCTGGAGATGCTCACTCTGCTGCTGGAGCGTCCGACAGACGACAGCGTTGAGGTGTCCATCTCCTTCCTGAAAGAATGTGGACTCAAACTGACCGAGGTCTCCCCCAGAGGAATCAATGGTAAACGGGAGGATGTTAGATCGCAAATATTGTGTACAATTGACCAGGAATAAACAAATTCACTTTGTCTTTTTCCAGCCATATTTGAGCGTCTCAGGAACGTCCTCCACGAGTCCGCCATCGATAAGAGGGTCCAGTACATGATTGAAGTGATGTTTGCCATCAGGAAGGACGGTTTCAAAGATCACCCAGTGATCCCTGAGGGCCTGGACCTGGTGGAGGAGGAGGACCAGTTCACCCACATGCTGCCACTGGACGATGAATACAACATGGAGGATGTCCTCAGTAAGACCTGGACACCACGCTCCTCCGCAGAAGTAAATGTGTACATGCTAATTCTAACACGCGCGTGTGCTTGTGTTGCGTTTGCTCAGACGTGTTTAAGTTGGACCCCGACTTCCTGGAGAATGAGGAGAAATACAAAACCATCAAACGAGGTGAGAGCGTGCTCAGTCCGACGTCTAATCCTAACCCAATCAGCTGTCACCTCCTTTACCGCATTAACCAATCTGCTGCCACCGTCTTCTGACAGACATCCTGGACGAGGGCAGCAGCGATTCAGGAGAGGAGGGAGACGGAAGCGACGAAGATGAAGATGAGGAAGAAGAGAACGAGGAAGGCGGAGAAGGTGGGCGGGCGGGTTTACATTTTTTTCTGTTATACTGTCATAATTCAGTTTTCCTGACTCAAACCTTTGTCTGCTTCAGATGAGAAGGTCACCATCTTTGACAAGACTGAAGTCAACCTCGTGGCTTTTAGAAGAACCATCTACCTCGCTATACAGTCCAGGTACACACACACACACACACACATCTCTTTAGTGAGTACACTAGTTGATGTTAGGTAGACCTTTACAATAACCTAAACCTCACTGTGACTCTCAAACAGTATTTACCCTCAAAATGTCCTCATAAAGATGGACAGACGTGTACACACACTCACACAGTGATCAGTGACTCACTTGTCTCTGAGGGTGTTAGCAGTTATTTACAGCTCCTGCTAAATTTGATGAACTTGGACTAATATTTAAAGGTGTGTGTGTGTGTGTGTGTGGCCTACTTACGGTTTTAGAGTTACTGATGTACTGCTTGTTTCTGTAGTTTGGACTTTGAGGAGTGTGCCCACAAACTGATCAAGATGGACTTTCCCGAGAGCCAGACGGTGAGCGCACACACACAGATGCAATTACATCAACGATCGTATCACTGGAATACCATATCTTCATGTAAAAGACATTAATAGAATGTCTCTATGTTCAAATCCATTTCTGACCAGAAGGTGGTGCTTACTTAAGTAAGAGTATCAATTTTATGTTTTGTTTCAAACCATAATATATTTCATCTCAAGGCTCCTTAAAAAGGACAGCTTAAAAATCAAAGAGAAACCTCTAGAACCCTAACCCAGATATTTACAAGGAGGAGGACGTTCTCACAGCTCGTGTGTCAGTCACATGATGTTCCAGTTTCATGTGTAAATATCAGAACACGTCACCTGTTCTCAGCTCCTCACTCTGCTTCGGAGGTTCAGCTCTGTGAGCTTCGACCTTTAACCTCGACCATCTGAGCTGCTGACGGACGTCAAGAGAAATCAAATCATAACACAGAGACGTGTTGTGGTCTGTGTGGCGTGTGAATGTTATGGTTAAACAGAGGAAACTTCAGGTTGTGTGGTGACCTTGCCAGACAGAGTTTCATCTGCGTCACTCAACAGAACAGCTGGAACACACACACCCTTTTAAGATGTTGGTCCTTGAACATGTTTTCCTCTCAGACGTGTGGTTGTGCGGCCTCTGGCCTCAAAACTTTTTTCCTTGAATCTCTGAAAAACCTAATGTTTAAAAAAAATGGATGAGGATGAGCAGGACTTTGTGTCATAAAATGTTTTAGTGTAGAGATGATGAGGGTGACCAGTGACAGCTGCACCAGTATGATGCTCAATATCTTTCTGTGCGTGCATTTGTTTAGTTTTGAGTTCATCCAGAGTTTCACAGAGATGATGGTTAAGATGGGAGCCTCAGCAGATGCAGACAGTGTCTCAGGTCTGTGACTATTTCTAATTCTCTATTTGTGTGTGTGAGAACAGAAAGAGCTGTGTAATATGATCCTGGACTGCTGCGCTCAACAGAGAACCTACGAGAAGTTCTTCGGTCTGCTGGCCGGGGTGAGACACACACACACACATCAAGTCCTGAAGTTTGATCCCAAGCCGAATGTATTAATACCATCTTGTGTGTGTATTTGTAGAGGTTCTGTCTCCTAAAGAAAGAGTACATGGAGAGTTTTGAGGGGATTTTTGCTGAGCAGTACGATACAATTCATCGACTAGAGACCAATAAGCTGAGGAACGTTGCTCGACTGTTCGCTCACCTGCTCTACACAGACTCAGTTCCCTGGAGTGTGAGTGTATACACACACACACACACATGCACGCATTAAATCACCTAGATTCTAACCAGTCTGCAGGTTCATCTCTTATTCTCTCTCTCTCTCTTGACCAGGTGTTGGAGTGTATCAGAATGAGTGAGGAAACCACAACATCGTCCAGCAGGATCTTTGTGAAGATCCTCTTCCAGGAGCTCTGTGCCTACATGGGCCTGCCCAGACTCAACCAGAGGCTCAAAGACCAGTATGAGAAGCCTCTGTGTGTCGTTCTGGTATTTAAAAATAAAACGAACAAACTAATGTTAATGTTTGACGTCTGGTGTGTTCCAGGACTCTGCAGCCGTTCTTCGAAGGCCTGTTTCCTCGTGATAACCCCAGGAACACTCGCTTCGCCATTAACTTCTTCACCTCCATCGGACTGGGAGGACTGACGTAAGAGACACAGTGGATGTACACAACACTGTAGCATTAATGTTTAATATTTACCTCAATGTCCTTCTGTCTCTCTCAGGGACGAGTTGAGGGAACATCTGAAAAATGCTCCAAAGATGATCATGACACAGAAACAGGAAGTGGAATCCTCGGACTCCTCCTCGTCATCTTCATCCTCCTCGTCTTCATCGGACTCCTCCTCCTCCTCCTCAGACTCCTCCAGCGATTCAGATTCAGACTCCTCCTCCTCCTCATCCTCCAGCAGCAGCAGCTCAGGTACATCTGTATTTATTTTCTGTTCTATATTGTGTTCTGTTGTGTAGGTGCTTTGGAATTCTGGGTAATAAAATGTGTCTGCAGTGAGGGAAAAAGTTCTGACAGTAGATTTTATAATTTTGTTGCTATGAAGATTATTTAAATTGCTTTCTGAGTGATGTTAAAACAATTCTAAATGACTCTCAGTTTAATCTGTTGAAACAAATTGAGAGAGTGACGGGCAAACAGACGAATGATCATTTACTCCTCCTCCTCTCCAGACTCAGATGCCAAACGCAGGAAGAAGAAGAAGAGAAGCGAACAAAGTGAGCAGAAGAAAAGGAAAGAGAAGGGCAAGAAGAAAAAGAAGGACAATATCTCTGACAAGAAGCAAAGCAGACACAAGAACGCCGAGGATGACAGTGACGACGAGAAGCAGGCAAGGAAGCACGGGAGAGGCCGTGCACGTGAGGTGGAGGAGCGTGAGCGCGCACACGAGGGCGCCCACAAGAGCAGACGAGACGACAGATCGGAGGATGAGGAGCTGCAGCGCAAAGACGAGGAGAGGAGACGGAAAAAGGACTTTCAAGGCAGGCAAAGAGATGGAGACAGGGAGCGAGAGGGCGACAGGGGGAGGGATAGAGACAGAGAGCGAGCGAGGGAGCGAGAGCCAGAGGAGAAGAGGGAGAGGGAGCGAGAGAGAAATAAAGAGAACAGGGACAGGAACAGAGAGAGAGAGGAGAGGAGAAGGAGATAGAACTCTTCATCCTCCATCCTGAAGCAGCAGTGATGGACTGATGACTGACAGACGAGTTCATTTTTCTCTCTGTCATCCCTCGCTCCTTCAACCCGTCCTGTCACTCTTCTGTTTTGGGACCCATCCCTTTCTTCCTCTCTCCCCGTCTTTCTGTCCATTTGTATTTTCTATTGTTGATTTTTGTTGTTAATGAAATAAGAAAAAGAAAACATTAAAGTGGCTTTTGATGTTTTTAATCTGTTTCCAGATCTCCTGAACCCTGCTTCTTTTACTCCTGTTTGTTCTCTTTGTGGAAAAATAATTTCACTGAATGTTGTAAAAGCAGGAAGAGTTTATATTTATATTCTATTGAGAAATGATTCGTACCAAATCATCTCCTCCTCCTCTACTTATAGCTCCTGCTCCTGTCACATCTCCTCAGTCCAGTTAAATATAACCGCTGTTGTTTTATTGATACTAATAATATGCGGCTAATGATATTTTTAAAGATCAGTTAATCTGCTCATTATTCTCTTGATTGAACTGTCAATAGACTGAAAACTCAGTTGGAAAATCACTGAAACCCTAAAACTTATAAACTTTAATAGTGTATAGAATAAAAAACTCAATTAAGGAACAATGAAATTTGTCCAATACAATACATACAGTAAAAGAAAGTAACTTGAGGAATATATGCAACAAAATTTAATGTGAAGCAAATTACACCAGCAATAACAGTTACAAACATGTATTATTTAATTTTTCTATTATAAAGTTCTCTGTCGATGTTTCCCTCAGGATGGATTTGTAAAAACATTTTGTGGTGACATTTGATTCTTGAGCAGAAGCAGCTGTTAAAAATATCCATGACATCATCTCACACATGTTTCATAAAGCTTTTAATGCAGATGTGGGTTCACAACTAAAAACAATGGTGAAACCAACAGAACCAGTTCTTCACAGGTGTTGACCAGAGGATCCAGTGCTGTGTACCACAGGTATTTCCTGAGCATCTGTGTGTGTGTGTGTGTGTGTGTGTCTCCTCAGGTTCAGCTTTCATCTCTTTGGACTGAAAGGTGCAGGTTGTCTTTGTGTTGACAGTAAACGTCTCCTGTGATGGTGCCGCCTGAGGGTCTGCTGACGTCTGAACTTTCTCACCTGCTTTTCTCCACGTGTCCCAGTGACCAGTGAGGTTGTAGCACGTCTCTCCATCCTTCGTCATCGCGCTGTCCCTTCACTGCACCCCAAAAGTTAATGTTGTGAGTCTATCCTGTGACACACTGTTCTGTGGACATCCAACTGTATGAACCAGTGGTTGTTGTTTTTAACTGTATAACAGAACACATGGGTAGTTGTAGTTTGTTATCAGCAGAAATCAGGATGTAAAGTACTTCTCTCTGAATCCGACTGTTTCTCAGCCTTTCACTGGCTCGGTGGCACCCCAGGTGGCTCTATAAATCAAACACAGGCGGTTTGATTTGTGATAATTGCAATGTGGAGGAGGCACAGGCTGATTCCAGTCTTTATGCTAAGCTAACTGATAGAAAAAGACTTAATTACATCTTTACATCTTCCTTATCAGATTCATATATTAATTATATATGAATATTTATCATGTAGACGATTATACAAAAAGTTAATGTATACTTAATATTGGTTAATATCCTTCTTTACCTCCAGCAGAAAGTGTGCACCAAACTTGGTTATTTATTCTGTGTGTGTTTGTCCTGGTTATTCCTATCCACACACACACACACACACACACACACACTCTCGCTGCTGTATCCTTGTGCAACCTTGATATGATGTTCAAGGTGAGGGGGGATGTGCGTGTGTGTGTGTTAGTGCACGTTACCAGCATGTGTGAGAGTAAGTGGGTCGCTGCAGTGCTCGGCTGTGATTGGCTGATGTCCTGAGGAGCAAAAGAGTCAGATTGGTTTGCAGCGGCAGCAAATGGAGGAACAGACCCATTGGGACCTGGGAGCTGCAAGGAACTCTGGGAAACCACAGCAAGGCCCAAATAGAGGGAGGACGGGGGTGAGGGGGGTGCAGGAAGTAAAGTGGCCCAATCTGACACAAGGGCCTGGCAGTGCCCTGTGGGACCACAGAGAGTTTTTTTTCCTACTTTACTGGTGATGACTGGGATCAGACCAAAGTTGGGACCAATGTTGGGACTCAGAGGAAGACGAAGATGAGCTCTGTCAGTTTTCAGCAGGATTCAGGTTCGTTAGAGAGAGAGAGAGAGAGGTTCTCTCAGAGCAGCAACGTGAAATGTCTCAGCTCTCTGTCATGATGTCACCCTCTGCCTGTCTCTGGCTTTCTCTCTGTCTCTCTGCCTGAGGAATCTCATGACTAAAATACTTATAATGTGGTTGAATACTTCACATCACATCCATTTTGATCCCTCTAACATTGTTTTCATACAGCAGCTGTCGGTCCTCAACTGTCCAGAGTCACAACGACAACACAAAATGAGCCAAAACCAACAACAAACAAAAAGCAAAAAGCGTAGGGGGGGGGGGGCTCCATCCCTCCCTGCAGAACTCAGTGAAATGCTCCTTTTACCTGACACCTGCTCACAGCTCGGACATGTGAGTTGACAGTAAATACAGCGAGAGGCAGAACACACACACACACACACACACACACACACAGGAGCCTGAGTGTGTGTTGCAGCCAGTATTTACAGTTTTAAATAGATTTGTTGGTTTTTTTCTGGCCACAAAAAACCTGGAAGTGAATCAACCCGAACCTGCTGCTCTCTCTCCCTCTGTGTGTGTGTGTGTGACTCCCGAGACAGGAGCTATCCACACACATAGCTCACAGGTGAATACAGGTGGAACTGTGAGCAAGGTAATGTTTAGATTACATCCCATCTGCCGCCTCATACATATGCATGAAGACACACACACACACACACACACACACACACAGGAGCCTGAGTGTGTGTTGCAGCCAGTATTTACAGTTTTAAATAGATTTGTTGGTTTTTTTTCTGGCCACAAAAAACCTGGAAGTGAATCAACCCGAACCTGCTGCTCTCTCTCCCTCTGTGTGTGTGTGTGCGTTTTCTTGTTCCTCGCGCATGCGCCCCGCACCGCTCCGCTCAGTGCGTCGCAGGGCGCGCGCCTCTCTCCTCCGCTCCTCTCAGAGTTGATCAGGGTTTGATACCTGACGGTTGATCGATGACCGACCAATCAGAGTCGCCCCCCCCTCCTCCTCCCCCTCACACGGACAGTCTCGTGCAGTGTATCGACCATCATCGACCAGTGATCGGCTGCAGACAGGAGGTGTGAGTGGAGTTCAGAACCAGCAGGACTCCACTTTCTTCATCCACCTCCTCCTCCTCCTCTGGTAAGACACCTTCCTCCTCCTCTCCTCCTCTTCCTTCTCCTCCTCCATCACTTGTCCTCTTGTTGTGCTCCTGATGTGGGTGAAGCTGAGGAGCAGACGGAGCTCCGGCAGCAGCTCCGGCAGCAGCGGAGCTCCACAGACGCACTGGCCGCCTGTCGGCTGCTGCTGCCCGGCTCACCTCCAGCCCGCTGCCCCTCAGAGGAGCAGGCGGACTTTTGGATGTCTGTCTTTGATTTGATCCTCAGGTCTGAGAGTCTGTGTTTCTGTCTCTGATCCCTCACTCTCTCTGACTCTCAACTAGAAACTGCGAGAATTTATTCATGAAAAGCCCATTTAATTCACATTTATGCTGAAGCATAAAATACCACTGTACACGTACTGCAGTACAAGTACACCAATATTGAGTTTTTGAGTGAATTTCTATAAAAATTAAATAGTAAATATGAAACTATATATATATATATATATATATATATATATATATATATATATATATATATATATTTCACTCATTGATAAGTGAAACGACTTTAAATATCAAAGCGTTTTGAAATAAAGGATGAAGGAAAATAGCTATCATTTGGTTTTCAGACAGGGATGAATCCTCAGAATTTAAAATAACAGTAAAAATCATTGAATCATCAGTCAAATGTAAATGAAGTATTGAAAGAATATGTAGTACTGATGCAGACAGGTGGTGTTGTATTATGTAATGATACTTGTGCTGTATTGTGTAAGTTACAGTGAAGTGGGGCTAAATTTAACTCTATAGTGTTAAAACCTGTTATTTCAGATGTTAAGGAAGTGGAAAGAAAAAGTACATTTACAAATCTGATGTTCTTTCCTTTCTACATATTTAATAGTGTAATAGTATTTTAAATATTCAAACATATGAGGAGCTTCATCATGAGTTGCATCCTCGCAGGGTTGTGAACTTTATACATTAACGTTCTCATTTACTCATTTGACAGATGCTTTCACGCAGAGTGGCTTCCCCCTGGAGGACGACTCTGAAGCTCGAGCACAGGAGGAGACACTGAAGGTAAGTGCTGAGCTCTGAAGAGGAGGGACGGGGCAGAGAGGTCCACTGCATCATGGGACGTTAGACGTGTTTGGAGAGGAGGTGTTCTTGGAGTCTGGAGGAGGTTTCTGAAGAGAGAGGTGCATGTGAGGAGGTCCCTCCGTTTAGTGACAGATGGTGGTGGGACAGACGTCTCAGAGACGGAGACGGGTTTGTTTGGTTTGAGCTGTCTTTATTAATAAATCAGAACATTAGAAAACTGATGAAATCTATAAACTGTCTGATGCTTTTAGAATCAGGGCCGAGACACAGACGGTTTAATCTCGTGCTTCGTTACTGTCAGATAATCCGTTACAAAGCCCCCCACTCCCCCACCCCCACCCCACCCCACCCCAACACACACACACACACACACACACACACACACACACACACACACACACACACACACACACACACACAATAGTCCAAATCGTCCAGAGTCGTCCTGTCCCTCTCGCTCTCTCTGTCATGGAGATGTTAATTTTCACATGGTGATGAAATGACAGGCCTCTCCTCTCGTCTCCTCTCCTCTCCTGACCTCACTTCTCCTCCTCCCCTCTCCCCTCCCCTCCCTTCTTTTCTTTTCTCCACTTTCGCTTCCCCCTAAAACGCCTCCTCATTTCTTCCTCCCCTACTTCTCTCCTTCCCTTTCTCATCCCTTCCGTCTGTACCTCCTCACCATTACACCTCCTTCTCTTTCTTACCTCCAGTCTTTCTTCTTGTCCGTCCCTCCTGCTGGTCCCCGTCTGGACCTGAGTTCTGTCTCCAGCTTCTGAGAGTCTCATTAACACCAATCACATTCACTCATTAAAGCAGAAGAGGGAAACAGACGAGGACACACCCACACTGAGACAAATGTCCAATCAGAGGACAGAACCCGTCACCTGTTTGTGGTTAACGCCGCTGATTCAGACTACAACAGACACACAGCTCAGCAGCTGAGCTACTTTAACCTTTTATACCCACCACCATTCACTAGTTCTCAAACCGCTAACCCGCCGTGCTAACTAGTCGCTTTATCAGATCAACCAGTTGCTCTCCTTTAACCAGCTAGTTTAAATGAGCTGGTGGGTTGAGGCTGTCGTAACTGATGGTTAGTCAACAGTAATGAGTGGTTCGACTGGACTGACCCAGACAGAAGTTAATAAAGGGCCGTCAGAACTAGTTAAAGCTCTGAGTGTTGTTTAACTCCAGCCTGTTGGTTTACATCAGCCAGTACAGTAAAGATAAATGTATCCTCACTGCTCCACACAAATCAATAACACTATTTATAGAGCATGACAACATTACTGGACACACAGCGTGTGTGTGTGTGCCAGGACTCCAGCAGTGGGCAGATTGAGGAGCAGCATGTTGTTACGTCAGGACAGATTAGTTTGGAAACCTACAGAGAAAACACACACACACAATTATTTTGTGTTGCACTTAATGTGGCCTTGTTCTGTGCACTTGTGTGTGTGTGTGTGTGTGTGTGACATGAGCTCATCGCAACATCTTTATTACTGTTCCATTTAAGAGGCACACACACACACACACACACACACACACACACACACACACACACACACACACACACAGCTAGAACCCACTTCCTGTGCTTGCTCCACAATATTTTGTTGTTGGCACTGAATGCTGTGTTAACAACTGTGTAAAACATCTGTACTTTCACCCAGAGGTGTCAATGCAGCAGTAATACTCAGAGTACTGCAGTACATATGTGTGTGTGTGTGTGTGTGTGTGTCTACAGAAGAGAGCACTAACAGGTACCCACCCCTCATTACTCCCATTCTGTCTGCAGTGATTTATGGAGCTACCTGTGTGTGTGTGTGTGTGTGCAGCTGCTCCCCTTGTTCTCAGGAACTATTAATTACTTTCCCATCATGTGACAAAGAGGAAGTGATGACTGTAATGAAATGTGATCGGATGATTATCATCTAAACACAATTATTGGCCCGTCTGTGATCAGATTGTGTGTGTGTGTGTGTGTGTGGGGGGGGGGGGGGGGTTAAAGAGTGTATGAAAGACAAAGTGTGTGTAAATAGGACGGCAGTGATGAAGTGTTTCCATACGCCTCATGTCTCTGAGGTACAACACACACAGAGGTTGTGAAGGTCGCGCCGACACACACACACACACACACACACCCTGTGTCATCCTGAGGCCACAGGAAGTGTGAGTTGAACCTGTGAGGCAGCGGTCAGACCAGGATGTCTCTTACAAAGGACAACTCTTTACAATTGGACACGAAGCTGGAGCTCTCCGATGATGGGGACACGGTGGTGGCCGGAAGACGTGGTTTTTCCAGTTTGGTGTCTTCTTGGTCTCCATCTCCTGTGTGTCCGTCTCCTCTTCCTCAGCCTGAGACACTCAGTTTCAGGAAAACTTCCCAGAGTTCAGTGCAGGTCTGGAAGCAGCTTAAGATACAAGGTTGGTTGTTTTCCACTTGACGCAGGAAAAGCAACCAATGGTGGTGGTGGTGGTGGGGGGGTTATACCGAGTGTGCGCATGGACGACCGGAGACATAAAGACGAGGATTTGCTGTCAGATGCTGCTTAGCTTAACTCTGACATGACTCAGACGTTGAGTCAGAGAGACAGTTCCTGCACGTCAGCAGGAAAAATGACAAGAAGCATCAATCCTGTCAAACACAGAAAACTCACTTTCACGCTCTCCCCTCAGTGTCTGCCCCCCCCCGCCTCGGTTCGTCTCAAAGAAGCTCATCAGAGTGTCCACCTGCTCGCTGAGGTGTGTGTTTCTGGGCGTTTGTCTCGTGTTTCTTCTTCCATTAGTTGAGTGGAGCGGCTGTTGAATGTTTGATGAGTCAGTGTGTTGAGAAGGAAGTGATGTCACGGCCGCGCTCTCGTCTTTCAGGCCAGGTTAACGGTTCATCCTCAGCCAACCTCACCCTTCCAGCTCGTCATCATGCGGACATGTTCCGCTGAGGGGAAATGTCCTCGGCTTAGGACATGTAAGACATGGACCAGAGGTGACATTTTTAAGGGGAGATTAAAAACAGAGGTGGGACGGTCAGAGCTCAGATGAGGACATGGACACGGACTGTTATCGTCCCCTGAAATCAAACCACCACCGTGCACCTGTGTGTTCACGCAGCGCCTTAAAGCATCACGTCATTCCACTGGCGCCATTTCCTGTCTCAAACGGAATAAAACGATCTGATAGAGTCCACTGAACCTCACGGGCTTCCTCAGTCTCCGGCGGTGAAGACAGTAGAACCCTCGGGACGGGACATCAGCTGATGACGACCTCATGTGGAAAGGAATCCACGTCCTAAAGAGTGGAGGCCGCTCTCGAAGCAGGAGGAGTTGGTGTGCTGCCTCCTCCATGTTACTGGGTGGGACACTGAGACGATTTGATTTCACAGGTCCATCCTCAGATCTCTAAACCATCGGTGCGGGACGATGAAGATATTTGGCTTCATCTCTGAGACAGGTCGTCCAGCCTGATGTCCAGCTGCAGGACACGGGTGAAGGAGCGCGGGCGCTCCATGTGCTGCGCGTGCGTGCGCTGCTCTCAGAGTGCAGCAGATCCAGGCTATTGTTGGACCCAGATTCAGAGCTGCTGTGATCCCACTGCAGCTGCAGAACTGAGCTGAATAATACATCCACACCTTCATACATCTTCTCCCCCGCCGGACCCGCAGGGGCCTCCAGCTGCCTCCCTCAGCACAGTCAGGTGACTCTGGACTGCACATCAATTTCAGCATATACCAGTACTTTAAGTGTGTATTGTCAGCAGTGTGACACACACACACACACACTGAGTCACAGCATGTCGGAGGTCAAATGAATGCAGTGTTCCTCTGATCAAAGGGAGAGTCAGTCGATGTTCAGAAGAATATGAGGGGTAATCTCTATTATTAGACCACAGATTATACCAACTGAGCCACACACACACACACACACACACACACACACACACACACTTATCTGTGGATTATAATCCCAATCCTACAATCCCCTTCTGGATCAACCAATCATGTCCCATCAAATCCTGCACAGCCTGCTGGGTAACCTACATGCAGAGGGTTGTGTGCATGTTTGTGTGCACTGGTGTGGCTGCACGTGGTCTGAGTTTTAACACGTATGTAAGAGTGAGGAAATGATTCACGATCAATGTTAGAGTTCTGGGCCGAGAGATGTATGGCAAAGACAGGAATATTGTCTCTCTCTCGCTCTCTCTCTCTTTCTGTGTGTGTGTGTATGTGTGTGTATGGGGGGGGGGCATCGTGTTTGTGCGTGTGTGTGTGTGTTAATCCCCAGCAGTCTCTAAAAGACGAACATCTGGTTTATCTCACTGATTCTGAAGCTCCCTGTTTCAGGCAGGAAACAGAGTAGGTTACTAATAATATTCAGTGTATATATATATATATATATATAAACCTCTAACCCTACATAGAAACTAAGCAGTGATGTTTCCGTGCAAATTAAAAAGAATGGTAAAATTTTAATTGGGTGCTGTTTTCCGTCCCCTTGCTGAACTGACTCGTCTTGTGGCCGCAGCTTCCTATTTTTTCCTGGAGAAGTTGAATTAATCCTATAAGTGTGTGGACAGAGCAAAGGAAGGTCGGCGCTGGATTCTGAGCAACACTGGAGCAGAATGGAGTTTGGAGAGAAGCTAATCTCGGGCCGCTGCTGCTGCTTCTCCCTCCGACAACAATGATCCACAATAGCCAACTTTAAACGTACTCTGAACTCCACGAACGTATTAAAGCAGATGAATTGCTTCTATTAACTCTGAATTTAACATCAAAGCAGCAGAGGAAGTGTGAGACGTTTGGGTAAATCCCACATTTTGCAGATTTTTTTTATGTGAACATTCGTCACAGAATCACAGCCTGCGTCGTGATTTAATCATTTTCCTGCCGGCCGCTTTCAACTTCAGAGACGTCTTTACTCTTTCACATCTTTCGACTTTCAGCCATGTTTAAATCAGGCGTCTCTGAGATCAGCCTTCAGTTTGTGTTTCTCGATGTCGGTCGTGATGGATTCTTTTCGGATTCAAGCTCAGGATTTCAATGCAATCCGTTCTTCTTCTACCTGTGCCGTGTTTAATCTGTGTCCACCGCAGAATGTCTTCGCCTCCACACTTGGAGGTGGACCCCAGGTACTGACACAGATGCCTTCCTTTCTTACATTATCGCTCCTGACGGCTCAGTGTGCTGACATTTAGAGGCAGGCTCATTTAAACGTGTGTGAATCTAATAAATGTTCTCAGGCGCCTGTCAGCGTTTCCTTCTCCGTCTTCGGGCTCAGTGTCAGTCGCCGGAGCCGCAGGTGGTTCATAAGTGTCACGCACGTCCCCTCAGGTTTGATCTTTTATCAGCTGCGTCAGTGAAACGCTCCGGTCCTGGAGTTTACTGCGAAAGCCGAGTTTCACCTTGAACAGAAAGTGTCAGGTCCTGACGGAGCCGAGCGGCTATTTAAAGACAGGAGCAGGAGTCACAGTGTCCTGAAGTGAAGGTTGGACGGACAGAGATGCCTCACCGCGCGCGCGTGTGTGTGTGCACGTGTGCGTGCTGCGGTATATAAACCATACAACATGATGTCAGCTGGTCACGAGAGGATTATTATTTTACACAAACACGCTACATCGCTTTCTCAACGCGATGTAAATGAAATCCCTGCGTCTGTCCAACTGGAAGCACGTCCCCCCAGTACCACACAACTGTTTAGCTCTTAGATCTCAACATCATTAATATGTTTGCGTTTTCACATCAAGTTCGATTTTTTTTTTAAAGCTGCTGTACACATTTAAATGTCAAAACAATTGGGGCTCTGCGTATTTTAATGGGTCCACAGGAGGACTGATGGTTTCCCCGTCCTTCCACCAGTCCCACTGGGGCTGAGGCTTGTACGTGTGCACGTGTCCTTGGGCGAGATGCTGAACTGCAAATGTGCGAAGGCTTGAACGTGACCTTGACGTTTGAAAAGCCTGAGGGCTGAAAGGACTGGAAACGCTTCAGATACCATTTACTGTTGAATCCTGTTTAACTGAGAGGCTCCTGAGAACCGACTCTCTACATGAGGAGATGGTTAAATTACTGACACACCGACAATATCTGACAAATATCTTGATTTTCTGTGTCGTCAGGAGACACACGCTACATCAGAGAGTTTTTCTCTGCGTCTCAGTTCAGGTTCACTGAGCGGCGACGGGACGACATGAGTTGGTCGGTGGCCGTGTCAAGAGCGAGCCAGGAAAAAAAAAAAAAAAACCTCCGTCAAACATTTATGCCCCGAATCCAGTCTGTCAGGTGGGCCCTCCTTCAGACCAGAGCCAGGGTTTGATTCGTGGGTTGGAAATGAAATGGTTTTGCCAAAATGTGAAGGAAAGACACAAATTGAGAGGAAGAAACATCCAACTGTTGGTAACAGGTTATTTATGGGAAGAATTAGACAAATAGATTCAGTTGGCCGGAATATTTCAACATGTAAATGGAGCTTTGAGTGTTCACTGCAGGGACGGACATACAAACATCAAACTGCACCGCATCTCTGCTGCTGCTGGCCCCTGCTCTGTTTACTGTGTGTGTGTGTGTGTGTGTGTGTGTGTGTGTGTGTGTCTTTGACCACTGTCATTACCAGCTCTTGGCCTTAGGGTGAGAGACAGCCTCTCTCAGACCTCTCTCTCTGTCTTGTTACATCTCCATTAGTTTCTTTGTCCTGTTGTTCCCTCAGGTTAGTGTGTGTGTGTGTGTGTGTCTCGGACAGCAGAGGCATACATTAGTGCCCTCTCTCAGTGTCCCCTCCCTCCGTCTTTACACCAGCAGGACTCAGGGGCTGTGACCGTGCCTCTGCGTTTCTTCGCTTGCGGACATCGAGCGAACATGAGAGTCCCCATCGTTTGGAATGTGGTTGGTTAACGGCCTCCGCTCCCCGCTGACCCAACGCTGCAGTCGTCTGTTGGTTCCTGAAAAGCTGACGTACATCGCAGTCACAAAAGCTTTGGCCCCAAACAGCAGTCACGCTGCGTTAATGGCTGCACGTGATGTGAGTGGAGGTGACAGTGCTTCGAGTCCCTGCTCCGTTCAATGACACGTCCCATTCTCCTGTAAGAAATATATTATTTTACACCACAGTTTATTACCCAAACGAAGGAGGATGTCCTTTCACCTCTTTTGCTATTTTACAATATATGATGTGATCCGATTTCCATGACATGTGGAGGAGTGGGATTTAACGCTGCAGCAGGAACAGTTGTGGTCACATGATCCTCGTGGTCAGTCCGGGGTCTCCCTCCTCCAGGTTTGGTTCTCACGGCACAGACTGAGAGCGTTCGAGAGACGATGTGTCTCAGCAGGTGTTGACATTGGAGACATTAGAGCTCAGCGAGTTTTTACTTCTTCAGCTCGTTGTGAAGAGCTGAAGAGAATATTGCTGTCAGGAGTCACAATGTTACGTGTGTGTGTGTGTGTGTGCGATTATAACCCACAGCTGGCCTCTCTGATTACTGACTGCCTGGTCAGCCTGGATTAGGCTCACACACACACACACACACACACACACACACACACACTACAGAAGAGGTAAATGCTCATATTTCATTTCACTTTGATGCAGTTCACTGACTTGCTCTTTCTTTGTCTGCATCTGCAGTATGTACGTGCGTGTGTGTGTGTGTGTGCGCGTGTGTGTGTGTGTGTGTATTTACCTAAGTGTGTGTTGTGTAATTCCTAGCTCAATAGAGCAGATATATTTAATCCCCCCCTCACTAAAGCTGATGTCAGCATCAGCTGGCTCTCTTTCTGTGTGTGTGTGTGTGTGTGTGTGTGTGTTGTAGCTAATTCATCACAGTGGCAGATTAACCAGCTGTCTGCAGAACATAAAGTCGACTGCTAACAACCAGCTGGAAGAGAGAGAGAGAGAGAGAAAGAGAGGGAGGGAGGTGGTGTGGAGGGCCCACAGTGATGGATGAGCTCAGTCCATCACCAAAGAACACACACCACGGAACTTCTTGCAGCTTGTGTGTCCGAGTTTTCTTATTTAGCTCCTGTGGACTCTCTCGGCCACCGTAGTGTTGGACACGCACCACCCCCCGACCACAAACACATCCTCAACCTGAGGTGTTCAGCAGATAGCTGCTCCTGCTGGAGCGTCGCTGTGGATGTGGAGACCTTGGAGCTGTCATGGCCGCCAGCAGCTGTAACATCACATTCAAATGAAACCTAGAAACAGCAATAAGATAATGAGCTCCTCGTCCCTGAGGGGAACAAAACACAGGTTACACAGCGGTGATGATGGTGAAGGAGCTGAAGCTAACTGTGTGTGTGTGTGTCCTGTCAGATGTCATGTGACTTGGCCGGGCCGACAGGACGGCAGATGGACACAGTCATAGACTGACCTACACACACACACACACACACACACGTCATCTGCTCTTACTCATTACCTCATCACTCTCCCTGTGAGCGTTTGATGCTTCACACTTTGTCTCCGGTGTCGTTCAGGCCTCTCACTGTGAGCGTCCTCCGTCACCTGTCCGTCACTCGCAGATAGAACTGTGTCTAAATGGTCGGTGTTATCGTCGGTGTCCTTTACATCTACATCAGTCAGCGTCATTTATGTCCCCCTCTCTCCTCTGTCTCGTCCCCCAGGGATGAAGACTCCTCTCAGCCCCCCCCGGCTCTTCTCCTTCGGAGGGATGTGTCAGGAGCTGGTGGAGGCACCTACACCTCCGAGCATCAGTCTGTCCGTCCTGCAGACTCCAGGTCAGCCGCATGTTTGTCCTCATTGGCCTCACTGTAGTTTCCCTCCTCCAGTAAAACTCACCCTCGCCGTCTGGTCGCAGGTCAGGGCGGGGCCTACTCTCTGTGCGAGGTGTGTAACCTGCAGCTGACCTCGGACGCTCAGGCCCAGCTGCACTACAACGGCCGGTCTCACCTGCGGAGGGTGAGACAGATGCAGGCGGGAGAGGCAGGGAAGCAGACCGCAGGTACCTCAGGTCGAGCATGTGACAGCGGCGGCGTCGATGTCAGCCGCCATCATGTGTGTCCATGTGTTCTAATCGGCCGTCTGTGACTCCAGCAGGGGTTCCGTCCAGGACGCTGCCTCAGGCCGCGGGACCCAGCTCTCGGCCCGCAGGACTAACTCCAACCCTGGGCCTCAGCCCCGCCCTCAACGCTCCACCAACCACGACTTCAGGTAGGACCAGTGAACGCACCACGAAGACTCCACCTGTCCCCCCTGCGTTAGGACAGACAGGCGCGCACGTTGCCATGGTAACCAGAGGGACATGAGTCCGTCCATCTGTCTGTCTGCTGAGTGAGAGTGACTTTGGCTCATCCATCGTCAACAGCTGCTGCCCCTGGGACGGGTCAGAGCGTGTGTGTGTGTGTGTGTGTAACTTTGACTCATGACCTCATCCTTAAACGGGATTTGCGCTCGAGTGGTGGTGAGGACTGTGACTCCCATGATTCCACGCTGCTTCGCGATGTCATCAACCGAGGTCATTCGTCGTTGTTTGGAGTGAGCGTCCCCCAGTGGCCAAAGTGTCGCTCAATATTTCTGACGCCCCCTGTTGGTGTCAGAAATGGAGACGTTGAGACGATGCTGTGAGATGTAAAGACGGTAAAGTGGGTTATTAAACTGGGACGCAGCCCAGCTCTGGAGCCCTGTTTGGACTCTTCTCATGACATCTGGCCGTCATCTTGTGAATCAGCCATCGCACGGGGTTCCAGCACGTCCCTATTTACCTGATCGGATGGAAATCCAGTCCTGACTGGAACAGACTCTCAGGGTTGAATGAAAAAGTCCAAAATTTCAAAATGTGGAGATCAAATAAATCAAACACATCCAATTCATCTAATTACAGTCTGAGAGACGATGTCAGGAAACAGAAACATAATCTCAAACTTACACGCTCAAGCAGAGTGTGTGTGTGTGTGTGTGTGTGTGTGTGTGTGTGTGTGCAGCAGCTGTAATTACATACTGTGTGTCTATATCAGTGTACAGGCTGCAATAACACTGATTAAAGATTAAGTCTCTTCTCTCTAGTGGACACTCACACACTCACACACACACATACACACACCTCAGTCTTAATGGTCATGTCTCCCTCTCTGCCTCTCTCTCTCTCTTTCTCTCTTTCTCTTTCTCTCTTTCTCTTTCTCTCTCTATTATGAGATGTTTGCTCGACCATGAAAAGCTCTTTGGCCTGAACTCAGCTCTTGCTTCCAGCTTCAGTGTGTGTGTGTCTTTGTATGACAGGGACCTGGCTGGCTTGGCAGCCTATCAGAGCTCAGGTCAGATGACATCACAGCCAATGCAAATAGTTGTGCTGCGAGGAGACAGACGACATGATGATACGCGAGCTCTTCAATCGCTGAACAACACACAGACTCACTCACGCTGTGGTGTTAGCACATGTACTGCAACATGGGAGTAGGAATTTCATTATAATATTGGAGAAAAAAAAACACACAAATTAAATCACTTTATAGAATTTAGTCTGAACTGGAGACCTGAGAGAAAAAGTCTTTCAGATGTGTTTTCTCCTGTGTGTCGGTTAGTGACCACTAGGAGGCAGTCCACACACGCACGCACACACAGACACACACACACACACACACACTAATGAAAGAAGTGAATTCCCATGATCCACGCGCTCGCTGCAAATGAAGAGATTAAGTCACATGAGTCTAATAACATTTACAATATTAATGGCAGGCCTCCTCATGATTCCTCCTCTGCTCCTCCCCTGCCTCCCCGTGTCATGTCTTCTTCTCTTACTGCAAATGTTTTAACTTAATAAGAACGTCAAGATGATGTGTGATTACAAAACTATATGTAATTATCTCTCCAGGGTTAATAAAGGTACGCACGTTGTCCTGATATCCTGATACAGCCATAATGAGACAGATATTAATAGACACACAGCAGTGTGTGTGTGTGTGTGTGTGTGTGTGTGTGTGTGATGGAGAGATTGAGCAGGTGCTGATGTGTTGTCTTGCATTGATGTATTCAGCAGTGTATGAATAGACTCTGCTGACAGATCCATGCACTTGTTGGGGGTGGTACAGAGAGAGAGAGAGAGAGAGAGAGAGACATGACCAGATCTGAACCTGTGATGCTGCGTCCACATGTCACCCCCGTGTCTGTCATCAGTTTCCACCATTACACAGCTCGTAACAGCAAAGCAGCTCCTGGGTTTGTGCAGTCGGGCTGGTCGCAGATTAGGATCAAACCTCCTAACACGTACATGCATGTAATTCTTCAGCTCTGACAGCAGGAGCCCAGGGAGGACAAGTTGGAACGATGATTAACCAGCGGGGGTGGGGGGGCAGGGGACAGGACCGGAGACCAAGTAGAAAAGTGTCGAGGTGGAGTGCAGGATATGAGTCGTGCAGATCTGGAGAAGCTTGGAGTAAATACAAGGAGATGAGAGGACAGGAGAGACGTTCCTCTATATCTTCCATTAGTTGACTTTAGTTTCTGAAAATGAATGAAACTGAAATGGTGTGCACCTCCCTCTTCTCCTCCTCCTCCTCTCCCCTCTTCTCTGAATCACGGTGCCATGAACTGGCTGAGAGCGAGCGAGCAGCGCTGAGAAGAGGGATTCCACTGAGACAGGGGGGCTGTCATCACCGCTCACCCTGAACATCATCACCTCAGTGACTCACATGCACTGTCTCTGTCTGGCTGTGTGTCGGCAGCCCTCCTCCACACACACACACACACACACACAGACACAGACAGACAGACAGACAGGGAGGGAGACAGCGGTCCTCAGCGGCTTGTTGTTAACGCGGGAGCAGATGATAGAGAGGAGAGGGGCGACCAGGAGGAGGTGAGACAACTGTCTCCCTGTTGATGATGTGGAGTAGTTTCCTGAGTCGAGGTAGGAAATCCTTCTGCTGACTATTTCTGTTAAAGCATGTGTTTTGTGTCTGCTCATTACAGGTGTTTGATATGTGTGTGTGTGTGTGTGTGTCGAGGGCAACGCGACCCTGAGGTCATGACCTGCACCCTAACCCTGACCTGAGCTGTAGTCAGGTGGTGTCTCTGCTCACAGAGGGGTTTGATTTATGATCAGCACATTTATTGAAATAGTAAATGAAATGTTGAATTCTCAGTTTTCTCTAGAGGATTTGACGAGGAAAACAGTCTGTCCATCTGGCTTGTCTTTCAATTTCACACAGCTATTCTAAATAGAAGCGATCGTGTCCCTCAAACCGAGACAGTGTAGAGAAACTATCATCCTCTTAGACTCTGTCTTCATCTCCATATATTCATATACCTGCAAACCTCTCAGCTTCGCTCGGATAGAGAGTAACCAGGATCCATCCTCTGGAGACCATGAATGTGTAAAACAAGTCTTAAACCCTATAGTGGTTGAGAGCTTTCCTCCTCTTCTCTGTCACTCAAGGTGCCAACTTTTGTTGCAGTTTATTTTTTGGCTCAAGTAAAAAAAAAAAAAAAAAAAAAAAAAAAGCACCTGAAAGCGTGTGGGTTGAAATGAACCTGCAGAGAGCAGGACTGAGCTCACTTCAGATCTCTGCTACAAACACTTGGGCGCGCTGCCTCGCCGCCTCGCCGCTGGCTCCCGAGGGTGACGGTCGCCTCACGTGCGCTGGATGGGGCCGTGTTTGTTGGGGCGCAGGAGAAGTATGTGCAGGTGTATCAGCAGGAGCAGTAAAGATCATTTAGACGCCTGCAGAGAGGAGCAGAGCATCGGAATGTAAAACGGGACAGTAATGAGATCCGTCGCCTGACTCTGTTTGCTGACATTCCTCTCATTATAGATAGCGTGACTGCTGTGATTACCCACACACCGCTGCTCATCACCGCAGCTCAGCGTGCTCAGTCTGTGTGTGTGTGTGTGTGTGTGTGTGTGAAAAACACACAATGAATTCCCCTGTCTGCCGTGTGTCTGGATTTATTTCAGAGAGATGAGCTCTGTTTGTCGTCTGTTTTTCACTCACACCTTTCCCGTTCAGTTTTCTCTGGGTTTTGTCAGAGGAGCTTTAGTCGGTGCTTTCTTAAGAATCTGGATCATTTAACACGGAGATGTCACGTCTTTGTCCCTGGTGCTGCAAGAGATGCTGAGAAACGAAGATATATATCAATAAAAAAGGACAGAACAGATAAGAAACATGTTGGTGTCCACAGGCCTTGTAGTGTTCAGAATTATTTTCATCCTGCAACTGGATACTGTTTTTTTTTTCTTCTATTCTTTGCTTTTTGACACTATAATGTGTCAGATCCATTTTATAATCCTTCGCAGCCCATGGTGCTGTGTTCTTTTAAAATTTTAAATTATTTTGGCTCATGGGGTGGGGAGACACTGGAGCCGATCCCAGCTGAAGCTGGAGCAAAACCCATTAAAACAATACACAAACTTCATCATACAGTGAGGCCCCGGTCCATCCAGAATTTCAATCTGGACTCTTCTTGCTCTGAAAGTACAACCAGCCCCTTTTTATATTGTTTCGAGTGGGTTAGAGGGATAGGGTTAGGTAAGGGTCAGGGTTGTGCTTTTTATATAATCAGAGGATTTCTGTTTACAATTGTATTTCCTGAAGGAAATTAAATTAACATTTGACATTTAATTCAGTCAGTTCAATACCAGAGCAACAAATCTAGACCTGGTCCACCTTTAACATTTGACATTTAATTAGTTCATTTAATTTAACTAAATTAACATGACTTTAGGATCTTTCTGGTCCTCTTTAATTTTCAGCTCCACATGAAACAAAGAACTGCTCAGTCATCAGTTTTTTTCCTGTCCAACTCGTTCACACAATTATTTGATCCTAATGAAATTCTCCTGCAGCTGATGATGCTGTTCTCTCTCTGTGAGTTTCGACTGTTTTCCACTTAGTCTCAGACTGAATCCCCTCTCTGCTTCCTGTGTGTGTGTAAGTAGGTCACGATCAGAACACACACATGCACGCTCGCTCGTTATGTTTCTCTGCATAATAATAATAATGCGGTGTGATGTCTAACGCTGCTGTCAGCAGAACCCGTCTCTCCTCCGCTCTCTGTGGATGAGGCATGTTTGAGATGCAGATGAAGGTGGTTGCGATGGTTCCTCCTCCCGGTTGGATCAGCGGGGCATTAATATCCCGGGCTGGGTCTCCAGCTGCAGCGTTCTCTGCAGTGAGGGATCATTCAGGATGTCCGAGGACAAAACTGGGACCGGTCCAGCTTCACTCGGACGAGTTCATGTTCAAACATTCTGGGGAGTCTTGCAAATGAGATGCAGAGTGGAGATGGAGTCTGTTTGGAGTTGCACATCATTATTTTTTCTTGGCCAAGGACCCTTGAGAGACACCATTGGAATAATTGACTGCTATAAAAGAATAACAGAAGATGTTTCATATTTATTTATGCCAACACAGAACCTCACTGATCGCGATGCTTTTAATGGAGGAACCTGGAAACTTTTAACCTCGAGGGGCTTGAGGTTCATGGTGCGTTCAGGCTGTGTCCAGATCGTTAAGAAGTTGTCGTGTGCCACATATTCAATCATGAAGCTAACTTCTTCTGCAGCGAGCGTACGTCACCACTGAGAAATTAGCACCAGCAGCTGCTCCGCTCCACAAACGACTCGTATTTGCATAACAGCAGCAGATGGAGAATAAACATTATTTGCATTTTCACAAAAATCTAATTTTTTGCTTTGTGCTTGGATGGAAACATCTGATCTCTCTTTATATTTGTGTTAATGTTAATTGGATTCAAACACACACACACACACACTATTCCCAGTGAAACAGGAGATGGTGTGAACCAACAACAACTGCTCTCTGATCTCATCTCTCTCACACACACACACACACACACACACACACACAGCAGTGAGTGCAGCATGGTAATTTCATCTTTATCATCCACCATAATCTGCAAACTGTGTGTCTGTGTGTGGTTCTCTCTCCCTCTTAGTCGTCCTCAGGGATAGAGTTTCTTGTCTCTGGAGGAAATGGCAGTAGGGGATTAAGAACTAACACACACACACACACACACACACACACACACAAAGCAACATGCACCTGACGCTTAGGGTTCGGGGTTCAGATGGCGATGACACATGCCACTCTTGCTCCAGTCACCTGATACACACTCTCTCTCTCTCTCTCTCTCTCACACACTCACTCACACTCCTGCAGAGTGAGTGGAGGGTGTGTTTGGCTCTTGCTCTTCAAAGCAGAGGACAGAGAGGGAGAAGCCAAGTACAGTAGATGTGTGACAGTAGAGTACAATCGAGTTAAAACTGTAAAAACTGCCAAGAGAGGGAGAACAAAAAAGCAAATCTGGATCCAGATAAAAAGAAAAGAAGAAGTCAGGTGCAGGTAGGACACTTTCATTGATCTTAATCGCTGCTTCTCTCACTTCCTGTGGGCAGCCCGTCTCCAGCCCCAGCGTCCTGGGGCAGGACACTCTCTACCTCTGAACCTGTGCATGAATGGGGATCATTAAGACCATGAAACACTCTGTGCTGCTGTCGGCTTGGTTGGAAACTACTGCTCCAGATGTTTGTCTCTGCTGAGCCGCAGCGGATGCTGGTGTGTGAGGTCGATGCCACAGTTTAAACTCATCTCACCAAACTCTGACGTTTGTTGGATGAAAGGTGGACCAGGTCTAGATTTGTTGCTCTGGTATTGAACTGACCGTACGGCACGAAGTCCCAGTCTGTCGGTTTGTGAGTTTCCAGTAAAATTGTGGTCATGGGCCTGGTAGCAACTTTTAATTACTTGTTTTAACATCGTAAGTGATTTGTCAGAGAGGAATTCGGGCGTCTGTTGAGAATCCAAGCTGTAATTTATTCTGATCGAATGTTCAAATCTAAATTGTTAGGTGATTTTCTTGCTGTGATTTTTTCTGTTTTTAGCTGGAATGATACTCACCTTGTGATAAATATCAGTTTGAATGTTTCTACTAATAAGGCTGAGATTTGCAGAAGTGAAAATCCTTTTTAAAAACCCTTTAAGCCTCGATCGTCTAACTTGCCGTGCCCCGGTCTCCTTCGAAGGTCGGCGCTGTCAACGCGCCTCCCAGTGGATCACCTGTGTCGTCTGTGTCACAGCGAGGGAGCTGTGATGATTTGTGTCCGCAGGATATGAAAGTATCTCCGTCAATCAGAAATAGACGGAATGACTGAGACGCTTCCAGATCTGCTTCAACATATTTAGAGGCTTATGAAGACCTCCACACACACACACACACACACACACACGGTACAGTTGAAAGATGAGGTGTTATTGGCCAGTGGGTTGCTTGCGTCCTACTCTTATTTTAATTACACCTACTTAGCATTGTATGTGTGGGTGTGGGTGTGTGCGTCATGCTCTGGATTTTTTTCTGACCCCCCCCCCTGTCAACATACAGCTGAATTATTATGATAAATATATGCCATTAAATATTTTTACTCTCAAGTCATGAGATTTCTTCAGGGCTCTTAACTCACTGAGGCATAGATAATGAGTGAAAATATTCAAAATAGCTGCCAATTATTTTTCAATTGATGGCCCCCTCAGTTCATTGACTGATCATCGCAGCTCTAATGGGACTTATTTCTATAAAAGTGCAGCAAACACAACACAAACACTGGCTCGTGCCAGACGCTCCAGAGCTGCTGTGGCCCACTTTCTGCAACTCACTAAAAAGTTTTTACGGAGCTTAATCAGCCCCACGTGGATTTATATAGCAGCCTGATGTGAGCGATCACATAGCAACCGCACTCCTTGTAACAGTGTGTGTGTGTGTGTGTGTGTGTGTGTGTGTGTGTGTTCTGTGTGCGGGGTGTGAATGCCAGAGATGACCCTGACAGCAGCCAAGTCGTAAATCTGACCGCTGCAGAGATCAGAGAGTGACCACCAGGAAACTGGATGCTACGACTCAGAGAGGGTTTAGGATCAATTTATAGACCATCGGTCCTAACCGGCTGAGCAAGTGCTGCACCATGGGAACCTGCGGCCACTCTGAACGCGTAGAACGGCGATATGGTCGAGTCATCAGAATAGAATAATATTGTGATGGTTTAACCGCCACCAGCCCAACTGGATCGGCTGAAGTGGATTCATTACTAACAGCCAGAGGTCAGAGCGGGTCGTTCCATAGAACGCAGGAGCGTAGGTTCGATCCCTGACGGTAACAGAAAGAGGGCGGTTCCCCTGCATCATCATCAGTGTTTATTTATCTTAATCATCTCTCACCAACAGCCTGATATAAAAGCAATTGTTGCTCAGCTCTCATGGCGGTGTGCAGAGTTCCCATGTGAACGCAGTAGCAGATGTGTATTAGTATTTATAGAAGCTTCTTAGAACAGCAACTTACTTCAAGAGCGGGCGGTTACTGTGTGTGTGTGGAGCATGGTGTGTGTGTGTGTGTAACCAGATCTTAGAGGACAGGACAGAGGGACAGAATTAAGACAACTCTGTCACCACGCTGTTCATCACACACTCACGTCCTGGAAATTATCCTCACGTCACACGGATCTTAAAGAAAACACCGTGCACAGATCATCGTGTAAAAGGGTCACGCTGTGAACACGACTGTACCTCTGAAAAACTAAAACCAGAAGTTATTTGAGTGTGTGTTGTTGATGGATGTTGAAACACTGACACCTAAAAGGTCGGACACATCGGGGGACGGGGTAGTGGAGGCTCAAGTAATCCCTGAGGAGGCTCCGGGTGTCCGTCAGTGCGTCCTGGACTCCTTCAGGTGGTTTAAATCGTCCTCCAGCAGATTCCTGCGGTAACTGAAGAGCCACTCGTGTTCTTAGAGGTGCTTTATCAGTCGAGCAGCGTGAAGGAAGTGAGTGAAGGAGTCGTAGGTTTTCAATTCATTAACTCCAAGGGCACTTGGAAATTCCCTGGTATGTTGAAAGGAATATTTGTTAACACACAGTAATGAAATAAACATCGGCCCACGTGAACACATAACATGGTTCATCCTCCACATCTTTTTAACCTGAAAGACCTGTGCATTACTCTTCAAAAACAGAACCATTTAATTAGATCTGCCGCCAAAAGTTAACAGGTTCGTCTTTGGCTCAAACTCCATCCTGCCGCCAAGTTTCCTGGAAAGATAATCGTTCAAAAGGGAAATGTCCCTGGTTACGGAGGCGAGGACGATATCAGACACAAGAGCCACCAGAAAAAAAACAATAAATAAGAGAAGAATCAGTCTAAACATGAGGAAATCTAATAGTAACGTAGGATGAGCACAATATAGAACGGATTATTCAGAGAAAGTTATTGACTCTGGAAATATTTCTAGCCACGGCAGCGTGCACAGGTTCAGATCCAGTTTTCTAATATTCCATCTTCATTGTGGCTGCATTATTATCGAATGCAAAGCTTTTGATTTTCCATCAGGTTGATACATAACACCATCGATAAAAATAGGCCCCAATCTGTATTTACCATCAGGATTAATCTCCCATCTGATAACAGCTGATCCACACGACGCTCATTGTGTGTGTGTGTGTCCAGCTACATGTGTTTGATTACAGCACCGAGCTCTGAACTTAATAAAGAGCTGTGGTGATAAATACAGACTCTGACTCCTGCCCTGCTATATGAGGTCAAACTCAGAGAGCAGCTAATCCTCAGCTAGCCTAACACCCAGTCTGAAGGCATGCTCCTATAGCCTGGCCCAGCCCAGCCTGGCCTGGCCTGGATGCACCTTACAGTGGGCTATAGTGTTGTTAAAGCACTTGTGACTACTGCCATTACTACAATGGGTCACATTAGTTGGTTTTGGATATATTTCTGATTAAAGCTGTGTGTCTGTAGTTGGATCCATGTCCCGTCCACTAACATGGAGGTGTCAGGGCGCTTGACCTCCACCAGGAGGCGTCTTTGGCTTCAGTTAATGTTGTCTGGACATTAGGTATGATGAACTTAGACATTTAAAAAAGGATAGAATCAACTGACGGAATTCAAGTTGGATGAAAACCCTAATTTAAAAACTTCTCCTGTTCCCCCTCCTCCTCCTCCTCCTCCTCCTCCTCCATCAGGGCTGATTCAGCTTCTCTCTGTGTTTCCACCCACTCCCTGTTATTATGCACTGCAGGGCGTCTCTAAGCGGTGTCTACAGACACACACTGACAGAAGAAACGCTCTGTGTTCACGACGGTGGTGAGCAGCTTATAAAGGTTTCTCGGGTTTGAGGCGTCCAGAGCCGACACATGGACTCGTTACGTGAGCAGCTCGTTCTCCCTCCCTCTCTCTCGGCCTTTGGCGGTCCCGGCCCCGTGTGTTCTTCGTGTCCTCACTGTACAGCAGCAGATGCTCTGGTCTCCAGGTTGAGATGATAGAAATGAGTGAGATGGATTTCTTCTTTGCCAAGAAGTGTCTGTGCATCACTCCGGAAAATCTCGGCTGATGCTCGAGCTGCCTTTACACACACGGACACATATGGTCATAACTCAGTCGCATTTATTTATACAGCACTGTTCCAGGCTTATCGACCACCCAGAGGGTTTCACAGTTCAACACACACACGTGTACTGTACAGGCACGGCCGTCAGGAGATTCAGACTGGAGGAGCTTCAGTGGAGAATCTATTCAGTCCAGGTTAAATTCTCTCCCTGTTTCCTGTTTGCAGGAAGTGGGTGTGGCGCAGTAGGCGGGGCCTTGCCGGGGCTGATTGGTGCCACCGGTCCCTCAGTGATGATGAAACCGTTCCTGACATACTCTGTGGAGACAACGTCGCCAGTGGGACTTTTTCCAAACTTCAACACGGTGTGTGACTGTTTGTGTGTGTGTGTGTGTGTGTGTGTGTGTGTATATATATATATATATATATATATATCAGTGCCGACCTTTGACCTGTCTGTGTGTTTCCTGCAGATGGACCCAGTGCAGAAGGCCGTCATCAATCACACCTTTGGTGTTACCATGGTGCCCAAAAAGAGACAGGTCATCTCCTGCAACGTCTGTCAGCTGAGGTTCAACTCTGATGTAAGTGTGTGTGTGTTCGCTCGCTGAGCTCATCCACTTCCTGTGATGTCACTCATCTGTGGCCTGGCTCTGCTCTCATCATCGGTAAATCAGCTTCATCTCTGATTATCCCGGACCCAGTTCACTGGCTGCACCTGGAACAGGACAACCAAAACAAAAACAAAGAGACACAACATGAACACAAACAACGCAGGAAACACCTCAAAACGTCGACTGAGACACATCACATCATACAGGCCAAACGTGTCCACAGGGAGACATGTGGATTCAGGTTGCTGACAAAAAAAACGTCCTGGAAGTGTCTCATTGGGATTTCAATGAACCGATTGAAGTGGGTTTGTAGAAGCAGGTGTAAGCTCCACCCCTCCATGCTGACACTGAGCTGAGATAATTACACTAAGCTCCATCACATAACAGTGGCTGAGAGGTTAACGAGCTGCTCGTTAGTGACCTGCCAATCAAACCTGACTAATTCATGAGCTGGGGAAATAATTCATGAGTGAACATGAAAACAGGAGGACGTCAGTTTATTAAGCTCAGTAACAGCTGAGTCATGAACACAGCTGACCTGGAGGTGTGTTTCTGACACACTTATCAACACAAATACTATATATATGTATTATTATTATATTAGAATTAAACCTGTCCACCTGTGAAATGCATGGTCCACAGAGGATGAACTGTAAGTTGCTCCTCTCTCTGTCCGTCAGTCTCAAGCAGAGGCTCATTACCGAGGCAGCCGCCACGCCAAGAAGCTCAAGTCTCAGGAGAACAAGGCCAAGACCAAGCTGTCAATCACTGCAGAGACCAACGGGAGCAGCTCCAGTCCCGCCAGCGGCGGCACCATTCAGAACACAGGTGGGGTTGGACCACGGGTCAGAATGTGTCAGTGTTTGTTGTCCTGTGTTTCACGCCATGTTTTTCATTTCCTCCCTCAGAGTTCTTATCCAGCCTCACCGACTCCTCCACTCCCCTCAAACCTTTCCTCCCCCTCCCCTCCTCCTCCTCCTCCTCTCCGCCCTCCTCCTCCTCCCCCTCGTCCAGTAGAGCAGACAGTGAGCCTCCTCCCTCCAGTCCTCCCTCCGCTCTCCCTGCCCTGGGTCTCTCTTCATTGTCTTCCTCCTCCTCCTCCACTTCAACCAAAGCTTCTCCTCCTCCTCCTCCTCCTCCTCATCGAGCTCCTCCAGCTCCTGTGACCTCGTCCTCTTCCACTGCTCCTCTTCCTCCTCTCTCCTCCCAGGATGCACCTCTCCCAGCGGAGAGCGAGGAGGAGAAGGCGAAGAAGCTGCTTTACTGCTCTCTCTGCAAAGTGGCCGTCAACTCCCTGTCTCAGCTGGAGGCTCATAACGCAGGTGAGGGGGACGCAGGTGATGTAGCAGAGGACGGCGTCTCATATTTTAAACGTGTCATTCGATAAAAGCCGTTATGCTGTGCTGTCTTTTTCCTTCCAGGGTCAAAGCACAAGACGATGCTGGAGGCTCGGAGCGGCGCCGGGCCGATCAAGGCCTTCCCTCGACCAGGTGCCAAGCTGAAGAGCAGCAGCAGCGGCGGCAACTCGGGGACGAAGGGCTCCGGCCTCCAGAACAAAACCTTCCACTGTCAGATCTGTGACGTCCACGTCAACTCTGAGATCCAACTCAAGCAGGTAGACACGAGCTGCAGCACAGAACCTGACAATAGAGCCAAACAGAAGCCTCTCACCTGGCAGCTGATCACCTGATCGGTGCTTTCCCTCATCAGTCTGATAATTTGCTGTTGTTGTTGCAGCACATCTCCAGCAGGAGGCACAAAGACCGGGTGGCAGGAAAACCCAGCAAACCCAAATACAGCCCTTACAGCAAACAGCCGAGAGGCGCCCTCTCAGTGAGTCCCCCCCCCCCCCCCCCCCCCCCTACGCCGCGGGGGGAGGCCCCCCCCCCCCCCCCTCACATTTATCAGTTATTCACTCAGTAATAATTAACAACTATCATTTCCTTCTTGTCTCCTGCTCCCCCCGCCGCCTCAGACCGAGTTAGTGAAGCCCTCCCTCTCTCCGTCCTTCCTCTCCACACCCTTCACTCCTCCGCCCTCCACCCTCAACACGGCCATCTCGCTTGCCCCCTCCTCCCTCTCGTCCTCCCCTCTCCTCACACATGCCTCTTCCCACCTCGCCCCGACCATCTCGCTCCACCCTCGTCCCCCTGCCTCCTCCTCCATCTTCACTGCCTCCTTCCTGCGTCCGGCCCCTGGGCCAATCAGAGCGAGTCAGGGGTCGATTCTCTTCACGCCCTACTGATGGTGGTGGGGAGTCCAACCAGCAACCGTTCATCACCGAACTCCAGATTTATTTTGGAGCTCCAGGGGCAGCAGAGGCCGTAGGAGACACTGACTCCGTGAGGCTGCAGGGATTGGAACCTGCAACCTTCTCCCCTGACCGAGGTTTCACAAGAGACACATGGATCAGACATCGTTTTCCTCTGAGGCCACTTGTGACAATATTTCCACACTTGTGAAAAAACCTTGACTGGAAAAATTTTGTTAAAAGCAATAATTGGTCCTGGAGCCCTGCAGCTCGTTTGAGGATATTGTGATGCTGGACGTCCATCTCATGGAACAAAACTTTTATTTTATTTTGACCTATTTTGAACAAAAAAAGCTCCTCATCACTGATGATGTGATTTATTGAATCTACGGAAACGGAAGCTGGAAATTCAGGATTCACAATGATGTCATTTCCTGTTCTGCTCCTTCAGGGCTCAAACGTGTTCCGGACCTCGAGCCCGGGTCAGGTCCTGTTAGGTCCTCAGAGTTTGGTGCGAGTCGTTCTTCTTCCTCCAGATGTCAGAAAACTGAACAGCAGCGGATCTCGCCTCTATTTATTTATCTATCTATTTATTTATTTATTTTGAGGGCTGTCCACAAATCTGCTGAAAAGACCAAACCTGCGTCAGTGGATCTGTTTTTTTGTGGTGGCACAGTTCCATTTTAATGTATTTAGAATAAGTAAAACATTAAAGGTTTGTTGCAGATCCAAACTTTAACTAGATTAGCACAGTTTTCTTCAGTGGATTTTTTGATGAGGAAACTTTTTTAAGACAACCTGCAAGAGCAATGGTCTGTTAATGAGTCGAGTCTCTTTCCATGATCAAAACAAAATCGCTCTTTCTTTTTCCTGAGCTCTGATCATTTGTTTTCCAGTGAGCAGTGTAAATATCCACCGAAAGCTTTCGACGCTGCGTTCAATGTTCACTCACTGACATTTATCTAATTAGCAAAGTATTGACAACAAATCCTCTGACTAAAGGGTGAACGTCACCATCTATTCTCAACCCTCCATTGATGTCTCCTGCTCTGTCTTCCTGCTTCGTCCTGAATAACTTGAAGCATCTGAGTCTTCCAGTAACGAACAAGCAGTTTTTTTTCTATAAATCCTAGAGCGTGTGTTTATCTATGCAGTATCTGGTGTCACGGTGCAGTCACTCTGTCTTGTTTCACGTGGAGCTCTCAGCAGTTCTCCTGGACTTCCTCCTCCGTCTAATGATGTCATCACGATGCAATAATGTACTGATCAGCTGCTGCTTTTCTGTGTGCTCGGAGTGTTGACACTGAGCCGAGCAACCACGCTGGAATCCTCCGAACAGGGACGCGCCGTTTAAAACGAAGCTTTGTTTTCAGACGATGTGTTATAAAGATGTTTTCTGTTCAAACCCTCATGCCGTTTTTTGTGGGACTGTGAACGTGTGTGTATGTATGTCTGTGTGTGTGTGTGTGTGTGTGTATGTGTGTGTCTCTGTGTGTGTGTGGTTTGGTTAAACTGCTGATTCACTCACTTAGCTTTCAAATCAAAAGCTAATTTTTCCAGATTCCAGGTGACAAAGTACATAATTAAGTAAGATTTTAAAGGAGCAGTTCACTCATCTCTTGTGAAAGCAATATTTTTTCATCTGGTGATGTGTTCACACACACACACATACACATCTCTGACTGCTCCTTCATGTACAGTATTTATTCTCTGAGTTTTTTTCTTATTTTCTATGGTGCAAAAAAATTGAGATTATGTCAAATTTATCTCCATATGTTTGTTTCTGTAAGTGAAAACATCAGTGCTGACGTCTTTCGAAATAAAGACATTAAAGGATGAATGTTGACACAGCTCTTGCACATGTTGGGATTATCCTTCCCTGACTGTGACACCGCTGTGCCTTTGGGCAATCAGAAACATTGCGAAGGTTTGAAGAAACTGTCATGTAATTTCAGAGGAGCTGTCAGCATCTGCTGGGTCAGAACCAGGATCTGAACTGTACTCTGAGATGCTGCAGGTCAAGTTGACGGTCGCTGCGTGTTTGGAGTGTATGCGGAGATCACGTTTGTTTTCCTTGTGCCGACAGGCTGAACTGTAACCCCTGCAGCCATGAACGTGACACCATTTTACCTGACTGTGTCATCAGCTCATGTGTGCGTAAGACCATGGCAGAGGTTCCCACCGGGCCTGCTGTGTTCAAACATCTGGAATCGACTCTTTGGGGGACGTTTATTTTGTGACACCGTAACAGTTGAAGCCAACTCGTTGTTGGCGCTCGATGGAGCAGTGCGTGGTCATTGTGGGTGAGTGAACACGTGAGCAGCTGTAGAGCTGGTTTCCCTCACAAATATAACCCCATCTCTTTCTGTACTTATCACCTCCCTGGGGGCAGGGCTTGTGACTCCTCCTGCACACCTGCCCCCAGGGAGCAGGTTAATGTATCTGAGCTCAAAACCTTACAGTGATGAAGTGGCCTTGGTGGAGGATGTGTAACCAGAGCCAGACTAAGGCTCTGGACACGAGTCACCTGATCCATGAACCACTTGATTTGTTCAACGCCTCAAAATTTTTTTGCATCAAAGCCACAACCTACTACAAAGTGTTATTTTTAAATTCATGTCCTTTGTTCCACCAAAACTAATGATCTGCCTGAGCAAAGCGGTGATGCTGAGCTTCATTCAGCCAGTCAGAACTGGCTGAACTGGCCTGGGAGCTGCTTACTGGTTGGATCATTGACTGCAAGGTGAAGAGGTATCCTCAGGGATGTTTATCCGGTGAAAACTAGTCCACTGTGTTCCAGCAGGGAGCAGAGAACATGTTGATGGTGTCAGCCCGGAGTTAATGCAGCTCTGCAGGTGGGTGTGATTAGGCTCTTTCTCCTGTGCAAGGCGGAGAGGTTCACACTTTATGAATTTACAACTTGTTTCTCATACTGGTAAAGGTCACATCTGTTCGACACTTCTCAGGTGTGGTGAAAGACTCCTTAAACCTGCAAGTGATCAATGATGAAGCAGGAAAGAGTTCAAGCAAAGGTCCATTGCAATGGCCTCAGTACTTCGACGCACAATCATAACCCATGTGAATTTGTACCTGGGTTTTACAATGTTTAGAATTCGGCATTTGGATGACTGACCCCTCTCAAACATCCCTGTATAAACCATTATACCAGTATCCAACAATATATTGTTTACATGCCACACCCTGTTTGTCTTTATCAGGAGGTAGAAGTATGGATCCAGGTTGTTGAAACCAGGATTGGTTGTGTACATGTTTTTGAAGCTCAGAAAACCAGATCATAAGCAAATGCTAATTTCCATGTAAGCACTCGAAGACGTCACAGACCTCACCAAACAGGAAGCGTAAGTAAAGGTGAACTCATATTTTTCTCATATTTTGTCTTGAGCACATCATACGGAGGCTTAAATGCTCCATTGTGGTCTCTTTTTGTCACCCGCGTTGTTGTAGCGACTTCAGCTATTCAGAGCCGCTGAGAGGCTGAGACAGTGGGCAATGGTGTCTGTCTGATGGGCCATAGAAAAAAAAACTCACTGAGCTTAACCTCTCTCTCTCTCTCTCTCTCTCTCTCTCTCTCTCTCTCTCACAAGTGAGCAGGTGAGTGCATGAGCATAAGTAAACCCGCCATCAATCATCTCAAACCCAACAAAACAATAATCCAAGCAACTATCATCACTTTTTTTTAACCCCAAAACCAGAAAAACATTAATGGCTCCTACACACGATATGTACACAGAGTTCTGAAAGGAGGAGGAGAAGAAGGAGGAGAGGAGAAAGGAGGAGTTCTTTTGACAGGATAAAAGACGACACAGTGACTGTCCCAGCAGTGAGAAGCTGGGAAAGGAGGACTTTATTTACTGTTGTAGAAGTTATACTAGTGGCAGTAGAACAGAAAGTATTTGTACTCATTGTAGTATTATTATTATTGGCAGTTTTAAGATATAGATTCTCGAACAGTCTAACAGAGCTAATGGTCACAGGATAACAACTGACAGGGATCAGAGCATCATGAAGGACTACGAGGAGTCCGTGTCCTTCCTGGGGACCTGGGGCCCGTTCCAGAGGAGGGTCTTCTTCTTGATCTGTCTCACCAGCATTCCGAGTGGATACAACCTCCTGTGCGTCATCTTCCTGCTGGCCAGCCCCCCTCACCACTGCCACGTCCCTGCCCACAACAACCTGAGCCAGGACTGGATCACGGCCAGCATCCCAGTACAGGTCAGAACCAGTCAGAGCAGAATTCCACTGAAAGATTCTGGAAGTGAGCCACAGTCTGAGTCACTGAATGATTATCATCAGCAAGTGTGGCCTTTGCCCATAAATGAATAAACATACTTACAAATCACAATCTTTATTTTCTCCTATCTTTGGATTCGTGTATTCAGTTTGGAATGTGCAGAAATATGAGTTTGGAGAAATAAAGCCCTTTGAAACTGTAAAACTGTGAATGTTACTGTTAACCACAATAAATGTGGGGTCGTCCGCAAACCAGAGTGCTGATGGATGGTGATGTATGGTGATGAATTTGTAGTGTTATTCGCGGTCTGCAGGGGGCCGGCCAGTCGGAGAGGAGCAGCTGCAGCCGGTATGAGCTGGACCTGGTGCGGAACCTGTCTGCAGCGGGTGTCAGTATAGACCAGTTCCTGAACCAGTCTGTGCTCGGAGGTAGTCCAGGCGCCCTCCTGTCCAACCTGAAGCAGGAGGACTGTAAAGATGGATGGACCTACAGTACTGAGTACTACCAGTCTACTGCGGTCACAGAGGTACTGACACTTGAACCACACTGTGGAGTTTACTTGTGACCTTCTGCAAATTTTAATACCATATATCAAAATTACATAATACACAATACAAACACCCCCCCCTCTGTTGTCTTCCCTGTTTTGTGTCATCCAGCTAAATAACAGACAGAAACACACAAAACCTCCTTGTCTTCCAGTTTGACCTGGTGTGCAGGGACGAGTGGCAACAGCCTCTGTCCTCTCTCGTCTACTTCCTGGGCGGATTGTGTGGATGCTTCATCTTTGGACAGATGGCTGACAGGTACTTCTTAGTGTCAGGTCAAGTCTTCATGGTTAAAGACACCCACGGTTAAACTGTCACCCGCTGTGTTGTGTTGTCGTGTCAGGTTCGGCAGGAAGCCCATTCTGTTCAGTAGTTTTCTCATGCTCAGCGTCTTCAGCTGCGCCTTGGCCTATGCTCCTAACTGGCCTGTCTTCACTGTGCTCCTGTTTCTGCTGGGCATGGGTCAGATCGCCAGCTACATCATCGGCTTTGTATTGGGTAAGGGTCACTGTGGTCTCTTCCCTGGTCGTGGGTAACTTCTTCTAAGCGTAGTGGTTTTGTCCACAGGTTCAGAGATCCTGATTGGTTCAGCCAGAGTTATCTTCAACAGCCTTGGGTTTCCTACTTCCTATGCTGCTTCTATGATCCTCCTGACCGGCACCGCCTACCTGGTCAGAAACTGGAGATACCTGTCACTGATGCTAGCTGTGCCCGGTCTGGCCTGTATGCCCCTTTGGTGGTAAGATGACCAGTAACTCAGTCGCAGCTGTAAATCCTGTTTTATTGCAACAAATTAATCATTAAGAACAAACACAACAAACCGTCACTAACATGGAGGAGGTTGGATTTATGACCTATACTGCATTCAACCTCCAGGTGGTGATAGAGACACTGCTGCGTCTCTTCTGGGGCACCGTCATGTCTTCCATCTTTATGTGTAAAACTACATATTCATTGGTCTACTTTAATAAATAATAAGTCTCAACAAGTCCCAAAAAAATAGATTTATTTATTAAATTAATATGAATATCCTTATCTGCGTATAAACTACAGTAAAGTGTTGAGATTCTTTCTGGTTCCCCGGCCCCCAGCCTGATCCCGGAGTCTCCTCGCTGGCTGCTGGCTCACGGGCGTCTGCAGGAAGCAGAACTTGTGCTGAGGTCAGCGGCTGAAGTGAACCAAGTGCAACCTCCACAGGTCATCTTCACTTCAGAAAATGTAAGGAGCCCCTCACACCTCAGTGTCTTCCCACACTCTGAAGGGCGGCGGCTGTTCAACTGCAGATTCTGTCTGTCTTGCAGGTTGAGAAGACAGATGAGTCCTACAGCATCCTAGACCTGCTGAGGACCTCAAATATCCGGAACATCATTCTCATCTTGTGGATCATGTGGTGATTTAAAGAGCTTTTTTATTCCTACATATTTTCACGACATTTCCCTCTTTACTTATAAAAAACAAGGCCAATCGACTTGTCCACAGCCAGCAGACACAATAGATTTCCATTAAATCTACTGTGGATGAGTACAAATTGATTTATTGAGCCTGTACCTTTCCCCCAAGACAAATCCTCCAGTATCACACAAGTTGTATTTCCTCTGATGTAGAGGATAAACCTTCAAGGTTTTCATGACGCCACAACCCTTCCATTGACATCACCCTCAGGCCAAACTGTCTAGCTCTGCCTCTAGCATGTCCTGACCAATTTTCACCCCATTGCGATAAAGGACAGCAGATTTCAGCCCTGTCCTCTTGTTGATTGCAGGTTTTCTGCGAGTGTTAGCTACTTTGGGGTGTCATTCAACACGTCCAGTCTGTACGGAGACCCCTACCTGAACTACTTCCTGTTGTCGACAGTTGAGCTCCCAGCATACTTTGCTGTCTGGGTGACATTGCGCAAACTCCCTCGTCGCCCGCTGTTTATCGGCTTCATGCTGCTGGGTACAGTGGCCCTGCTCCTCATTCAGGTCACTCAGCACAGTGAGTAAGACAAACAGATGGAATCCACCTCTTTATTTCATTTTTTCCTTTTTCATGAATACGAATATTCATTATTATCATACAAGATTGTGTTGGCTAGCATATAAGTTAGCATCAATCGGAGAAGTGGCTGATGCGGCTCTACTGGTTGACGTCCATGAGTAATTGATTGATGATCTCTCTTCATTTGTAACTTCAGAAAACATCTGCTCCTCTCAGGTCACGCAGCGTTCACCTTGGCCCTGGTGTTGCTGGGTAAATTCGGCATCCTGGCTGGTAACGGGGTGATGTACGTGTTCTCTGGTGAGCTGTCGCCCACGGTCATCAGGAACACAGCAATGTCATCCTGTGCCATGTTCTCCAGATTGGGATCCTCTATTTCTCCATACCTGCTGGAGCTGGGTGAGACCTTTCATTTCATCATTTAGATAGTACATTCTTTTTATTTTGAATAAATTCACCCTGATCGGACATGATGTGGTCTGACTTTTCTCCAGCTGTCTTCTATCACTTCCTGCCATGGATTGTTGTGTGCGGTCTGTCAGTGCTCGGCGTTCTTCTCTGTGTCTTCCTGCCTGAGACCTTCGGGCAGCCTCTGCCTGACACCATCCAGCAAATGGCGTCCACTCAAGGGTCAGGCTGCACTTTCATGTTACGATTGTCTGCAAAAAAAACAAAAATCTTAGCATGTTTTATTTCCGGCCAGTACCCAGGCCTCTATATCTATCATGTTTTTGTTTGTTTTTTATTTTGAAGCAAATGACCTGGGACAGTTTTGAACAATATTCACTTTACTCCAGCTCTTTGCTTAATTTCAAGTTTCCAAAACAACTGCAGGCAGCAGAATTCCACTAAACAGATCAAAGAATAAGTAAACAGATAAAAACAAACAGCAGACACACTATTAGCTATTTTAGACAAAAAACAAATATTTAAAATAGAACAAGAGTCTGTTGATTAAATACAAACAAATATCAAACACTTTAATGTCTTCCAGGTTTCGGATGCCATGGACTTTCAATACTGTGTCGAAGGATGATGAGAAACTTGAAAAAGATGAGCACACTGCAATTGATGTCATCTGCACAACGCGACTTTGAGGATCCTGACACACAAACACACAACATCAAACTACACATAAGTGTCTCAAACTCCAGCACTTCATCAGGTTTTGTCAGTTGTGCAGTTTCCTGTGTCCTCCAGGTGGTGACGTGGGAGCACTGAGAGAGGGCCTCGCAGGGCCTGCTGTGTTGCATTCACTGACACTTCACGAATTACTTCCATAAGGAAAGGTCATGCAAAACGTCGGGTTCAGTGAAGGTGAAAGGCTGAATGTATTCTTTACCAATTAATTTATAAGTTTAAACCATGCAGCAGATGACTTTACTCCCTGTACACATTACGTTTGTCCAGTTTTATACACAGTATTGACAGCATCAAACGTCAGAAAGTTGGACTCAGGGTCAATGACTGCTCAACTGGTTGGAAAGGATATATACAAACTTAAATGTGACAGTGTCAGTTTGAGACAGGAAAGAAACGTTAACTGTGAATGAGGATTTATCGCAAATGTGAACGAACAATAGGTGTCAGTCCTGTTCAAAACCCCAGGCAACATTTCTTTTTATTAGCAGCTCTAACACTAAATATGTTTTGTTTGATATGTGCTTGGAAATGTCCATGTATATTCTTGGTATAAAGCTGTGTATATATTTATTGGGATATATGAATGAATCAAATAGATGTAAGTCCTTTGTATCTATTTTTGTAAAAACTGAGACGTGAAACTTAGACGTGATAGTGACAGTTGTCTGTTTAGAATTTTTCAATCGTTTTTATTAATTATACTTAATTAAAACGTTTCCAGTTTCTGAGGTCATGTAAACGCCTCACCGGTCTGAATTGCATGGGGCGCGGTTTGTTTGACTGTGGCTCCACCCCGGAAACACGGCTCATGCTTTATGAAGCTCAACGGGATTTTACCGGGAAGGAAGCGAACTCGCCTTCAGAACAAGAGCAATCAATCTCAATGTGTTCCTATATATTTTGCACACAAGCAAATAAAATACACTTTCCGCAATTCACATGTGCTTTTCATGACCTTTTCAAATATTATCACATGAAGACCCATCATCACTTCAGTATATCCATTACACTGGTTTATTTAACCATTTATCTTTTGAGGTCATGAACATTATGATATTATAAGCTGTATGACAGAAAATGACTTCATATGGAACCTGCCTTATCTCATGATATTCTGTCAGATTTTTACTTCACATTAAGTACAGTGGTTGTAAAGTGACAAGTTATCTTCATCATATACAGGCCAGTGTTTTATTTCAGCATTAAAAACTATATATCTTTCATTTTAATTGTATTCGCATTAAAAATAATGGTGGCAGGAAATATTAGAAATGTTTCTGCTAAAGAAATTACTCACTGATTGATCCAAAAAATGTATAAATACAATACATCACATCCGGCCGTGCTAGCATAGTTCATTCAGGGTCTTTTATTTTGAATGTTGCTTCACCGGATGTCTTTGTGTGTTGATGAGCTTGCGGCTCCAAAGCCTGGGCTCTGTCCGACTGTTGTTAGCAGCGAAGAACAGACCGAACCTCTCTGTCTGTGATAAATGGAACACATTCTTACTGTCTGTTGATCCATCAGCCCGAGGAGGAAGAGGAGGAGGAGGAGGAGGAGCTGCAGGAGAAGAGGAGCAGCGGAGGGGAAGAGGAGGAAAAACCCGAGACGGTATAAAATGCATCTGATTTGAGCGGAAGGTAAGAAAAGATCTATACTCGATACTCGATACCGATCGATCCCTGAAGTTATCGATGCTGAGTGGATGGAGTCTGCGGTCAGTGTGTGTGTGTGTGTGTGGGGGGGGGGGGGGGGGGGGGGGGGGGGGGGGGGGGGGGGGGGGGGGGACAGAAGCCGCAGCCTGGGGGCGCTACTGAATGTAGGTCATTGTGTCTGTGGGCCGGGCCGAACCGATCCAGGCAGGGCCGATCCAGGCCGAGCCGTCCTGCGTGTGCAGCCAGGCCGCAGACAGGCTGAGGTGGAGGAGGAGGAGGAGGAGGAGGAAGATGAAGCCATGCGGCAGGACTGACTGCTGCTGCTGCTGCTGCAGTGACGACACCGAGCACAGACACTGCTGAGGTGGACTCTTGAGGATGAGCACAGACCATGATGATTGCATGCACTTCACTCTGAAGACAGCCTTCATGGGAGAATTCAACTTTAATCAGGAAATTCCTTGTTAAAGTTGAGAAAGTCTGAACTTGAAGTCTACTGTCTGGGCTCATGTGTCAGGGTTGGACTGAATGCCGACTTGTGTGACAGCCTTTTGGACCACTGTCTCACTGTGCACACGCGACCGGTGTCTGGGCATCTGGGCTAGTGTCTGAATGCGAGTCTGTACATTTCTGAGTATTGTTTGCATATGTGCTGACAGATGAGTGACGTTACCATGGAAGCGACCACCATGCTCCCCATCCTCAAGAAGAAGCTGGCCTTTTTGTCAGGTACACACGCACACACACATGCACACGTGTTAAAGCGATTTTTTTTCCAGACTTGACATTTCTTCCTCCTCGGATTGTTTTTGCTCAGGGGGCAAAGACCGACGCAGTGGTCTGATCCTGACCATCCCCCTGAGTTCAGACCAGACCAGCATGGAGGAGCTCAGCGCCACACTGGACTACCTGCTCAGCATCCCCAGGTACACACACACACACACACACACACACAGCCTCTGGACATATTTGCTGATTTGTCCTTGGCTCCATGTTCAGATGTTCCAGAAAAGGCTTAAAAGATGATTCCACTTTATTAAATCTTGGGTCTTATCCCATCGTGACCCTGTTCTGTTCCCCTCTCTCTCTCTCTCTCAGTGCGAAGTGTAAGGCCCGAGGTTTCACCGTCATCGTGGATGGACGCAAGTCTCAGTGGAACATTGTGAAGACCGTGGTGCTCATGCTGCAGGTAAACCAACGCGTTCCAACGACCGTCCTGATTCTACGATTCGACGCTGACGCTGTCCCCGCCGTTTCAGAACGTGATCCCAGCCGAGGTGTCGCTGGTCTGCGTGGTGAAGCCAGATGAGTTCTGGGACAAGAAGGTCACACATTTCTGTTTCTGGAAGGAGAAAGATCGCCTGGGCTTCGAGGTGAGTGTCCGCCACGGTACTGCAGGACGACCCGGCCCTCATGCTCTCTGAAAGGGGGCTGAAACTACGTCTGTCCCGTCCTCTCTGTCTCAAGAATGAGAGGATTTCTTCATATTGGTAACAACCGACCTTTGACCTCAGCTCACCTGTGAATCAAAGTGAACATGTCCGGTTCCCGCTTTGTGCCTCAGGAACTCGATCTATAATTTGAGTCCTCTTCCCCATAAGGTCAGGTTATCAAAACGGCAACGTGGAAACTTGGTTGCCATGGTGACTCTGAAAATGTGAGGTCATCGTCTGCCTGGAGAATTTCAGTGTCAGACGGTCGTTCCGACGCTTACGTGCAGATTGGCTGCACGTGTGCACGTGCTGCTCGAAAAGTCTCCCATCGAAGAAAAGGACACAGACACACACACAAACATGGTCATTGATTGTATTGTTACTTGATATCAAACAGAGACTAATATAACAGCCCTGAGCCTCATTATCCGTCCTGAGTGCTGCTGGAAACCTGAGCTAGGATCGATTTTGTGTGTGTGTGTGCGCGTGTGCGGCGCGTGTGTGTGTGTGTGTGTGTGTGTGAGAGGGAGATTCGGCTAGCCTTCTCCTATTATAACAGATGGTTTTACTGACAGAGATCAGTTGGCACTGTGACCCAGATTTTTACGGCTACGACTGTTGCCGTGGTAACCCCCGGCGACTTGCTGCCTGTGTAGGTGACCGGACGGTAGCGTCGTTTGGATCAGCACCATGAGAGCTGAGTTTGTTTCTCATCACCCTCCTCGCCTGAAGAGAACAAACAGTCCGAATGCCTCATTAAACTTGTCATGTTGCTCTCGTGGAAGCCGTGAGCTCATAAACATGTAGTTTGTTGGATTGTTTGGATGCAGAATAGGTTAGGAACAAATATTTGGTGCTTTGATTAAAAGAATATGTTGCATGTGGTTGAGTTTATTCACATGACTGCTTAGGGCATCGTGTTTTTTTTCATTCTGTCTGACTGTTTGTCAGCAGGAGAACTCTGCAGATACAGAACCCATTTCATGAACTTGTGGAGGGTGCGGCCAGACACGAGAATCCGGACATTTTGCAGCAGATCTGGACAAACGGGCGGAGCCAGGATTAGTTTTCCATTCCCTTTAACATGGAGAGATAGGGCGTTAGCCTCAGCAGAGGTATCTGCTCTCTGAGTCCACTCCCAGTTTAATTCTGTTATAGTTCACCGTGTCTTCACTTACTACACACACACACACACACACAGCTGCTGTAGGGGAGATTACTGTGTTGAAATGTGACTCATCTTAACTATGGGTTGTGTGTGTGTGTGTCTCTCACATTCACACACACACACTGAGAATCTGCTGCTGTGGCAACTGGGGGACAGCCGTGCCACCAGCTGTCTGTCTGTCCAGGTCCAACCGTCTTATAGAAATATGGTTCAGAGGTCTTTGGGACGTCAGTAAAGAAAAGGTTAAACTAGTTGTTTTTTTTTTTTTTTGCTCCAGTGGAGAGAAAGATGAGCTCATAGGTTTAATACGAGCACAAGTTTGTCTTGTGATTCACAGTTCGGAGGCGACACTTAAAATAAAATCATTGTGTGATCATTGCTGATGTTTTAGAGGTGGTTTTCAAAGAAAATGGCCATACAATTTGAGTTTGTTTAAAAGTTAAATAAAGTTTGAGATGAAGCAGACTGTCCTGACTCACACCTCTGAGACGCAGAGACGGTGCTAACCCCAAACGTTTCGACTCGCGTCCTCTCAGTAGAGCGTCCGCTACGCGTTCGGCAAACATCCAGACGAGCCTCCTGCTTTTGATTTATCTGCCCTGAGTGTTTCTCTTTGTGAGACAATGACAGATTATCTTGATCAGAGCGCTGGTGTCTGAGGTATTTATGATCTGGTGTCGCAGCACTGGAGACACTTGCCACACCCGAAGCTGCCTTCAGCCAACTGTGGCTTCCAGGCGTCCTGATGGAGCCGACACGAGTCTCCATCCTGAAACGTCTGGGGCTTTGTCCTCTCTTCAGTCCTCTATAAATTTAATGAATCTGCTCGGCCTCATGTAATATTCACGAGGCCGAAGAAGAAGGAATCAGAGTTGCCGTTCAGGATGAAAATATAAAAATCATAAATATAAAAACTTTCTTGTTGTTTTGTTAATGTGTGCTTCCTGTGTGTTTTTTTTGTGTTTGGTGACAGGTGATCCTGGTTTCGGCCAATAAGCTGACCCGTTACATCGAGCCCTGTCAGCTGACGGATGACTTCGGAGGAAGTCTGGACTACGACCACAGTGACTGGCTCAACAAGAGACTGGTCATTATTATTTTGTCTAAATAAAAATCCATGTTCTTAGATGACTCCTCTAAAAAGGCTGGTTGTCATGGTAACCTGCTTTCGTCTTGTCTTCAGGTTTTTGAGAAGTTCACCAAGGAGTCGACGTCGCTGCTGGACGAGCTGTCCATCATCAACGAGGGCGACAAGAGCAGTTCTGTGGACAAGGAGAAGTACGCACATGTACACACATGTACACACAAATGTACCCAAACGCACAGGTTAAAGACGTTTGTCTTGTCCGTTCTCTGCAGGTCAGCTGACTCTGCCCTCTTACCGTCCTTCGACCCGGAGACCGTCCTTCAGACTGGTAACTGCCATCTCTCGCGGTCGGGAGGACGATGGGTGCACGTCTCGGTTCGCTGTGCCGAGCGGCCTGTGTCTGTGTGTTTGCTGGGCGGAGGTGAAAGGAGTCTTTGTTTGTGGTGCCACCCTCCTCCCTCCACCAGCTCCTTTCATTATCCAACAGCTTGCACACAAACACTTGTGTGTTATTATTTCCATAACAGGCGCTTCCATCTCAAACCAGCCTTCCGTGTGCGTGTGTGTGCAGGTCATGAGCTGCTGTCGGAGCTGCAGCAGCGCCGCTTTAACGGCTCGGAGGGAGGAGGGGTAGGAGGACAGGGAGGTGAGGAAGCAGTTGAACGCAGACAGTCGGCTGCTCAGGGGCAAGGTCATGCTGGCTGGTTGCAGCATCTCTGTCTCAGAACCCCCATGTCTTGCTGACCCCTGTGTGACCTCTGACCTGCAGGTCCGGCCTGGCATCCCATGGAGGAGGAGCTGCTGGCTCAGCCTCAGGTGATGAAGCTGCTCGACTCACTCAGGGAGCAGTACACCCGATACCAGGAGCTCTGCAGGCAGCGGAACAAGCGCACCCAGCTGGACGAGATCCACACCAAGGTCATGCAGGTAACGCGCGGACACGCACACACACCATTGTCCTGTTCCTGAATCCTCGTCTTTCTTCATCCATCCTTTGACCTTTGACCTCTGAGAAACGGTGTCAGTGAGCTGCTCCTCGGCAGACACAGACTCTTCTGGAGTTACTGGGGTTCATGTGGGGGGGGGTGTTCATGCAGGGGCTGATGGGTAGGATGAATGTCTTGGAGATGAGATGAGCCAAGGGTTGTCATAGTAACCTTAACATATCGGTCACTAGCCTGGAGGATTTGAGGTGGGGGTGGGGGATGGGGGGGTGGCCTAGTTCCGGATCGAAGTGTGTGTGTGTGTGTCTTAGTTCTTCAAGGCATCACTGACCTATTAAATACAATTAGAGTCATGACACTGGTCCGTTTACGTCTGGGTACCCCCCCCCGTCGTCTCTCAGCTCATGAGGTGAACTTTTTATGCAAGAAAAGGTTTTACAAAGACTCAACATGAGGTTACATCATGAAGCCTGAGGGCCTCCTGCTGGTGGCTGTGCAACACTGCAACACAGACATAGGCTTGGCCTGGATGGATGGGAGTCTTCACTGACTCGAGTCAACTTGTTATTTTACGTTTTAGTCCAAACAGGATTTATTCTCCGATTTCTGTTTGGCTAATAACTGAGAGTTTCTGTTTTCTGTGGAGGAAATGACACTTCTTGTCTTGAAACACGTCCTTGTCCCATGTCTCTGATGGTGATGAATCAAATGTCTGTCTCTCTCAGGTGGTGACCTGGCTGCAGGGTCCAGGGTCTGAGCTGTTAAAGACTCACCAGGCGATCGGAGACTCGATTCGGGCGGCTCAGGCCCTGCAGCAGAAACACGAGGAGATCGAGAGCCAGCACAGTGTAATGCAGCGCACACACACACACACACACACACACACCATGTGACGAGGTCTAAATCTGAGCTGTGAGACCCGATGCACTGCATGTGTCTTATTCTGCATCACTGTGTGTGTGTGTGTGTGTGTACAGGAGTGGTTCGCGGTGTACGTGGAGTTGAACCAGCAGATCGCTGCCTTGCTCAACGCCGGGGAGGAGGAGGAAGTGGTGGAGCTGAAGTCCCTGCAGCAGCAGCTCAGCGACGTCTGCTACCGACAGGCAGCTCAGCTGGAGAACCGGCAGAACGTCCTGCAGGCGGCGCAGGGCTTCCACAGCACCACGCAGGAGGTAACGCCTCCTGCCCGACACTGAGGCGCTGCCAGGACATTTGTGGAGTGGAACTAAATGTGTAAAAACATGTCTGCCTCCTCTGCAGTTGTCCCAGCAGTTGGACGGTTTACTGGGAATGCTCTGTGCAGATGTGGCTCCGGCCGACGGAGCTTCAATTCAACAGAACCTCAAACTGCTGGAGGAGAAGCTGCAGTCTGTCGGTCGGTGCCGTTTCCCTCCAGCTCACTCGCGCCTTCACCGATTTCTATCGTTTATTGATTAAGAACTTCTACAAATTCTCCACCTCCAGAGGCGGGACTTACCTCCCTGCGCCAGAAGGGGGCGCTGTTGCTGGAGCAGATGTGCAGCCAGCCGCAGTGGTCTCTGGAGGAGACGGAGAGTCCAGCAGGAGAACAGCAAGACAACATCCAGCACATCCAGGCAGTGATGGAGGAGATGCAGCTCCGCAAACAGAGGTTCCCCCCTCCTCCTGAGAATATAACAATGTCCCTGTCAGAGCTTCAGTCTAACTCTGTTTGAATATTATATACAGGGGAATTATTGATAACTGTGTGTGTGTGTTGCAGGTGTGAGGACATGGTGGATGTGAGGAGGCTGAAGATGCTACAGATGGTCCAACTGTTCAAATGTGAAGAAGACGCTCTGCAGGTCAGACACACACACAGTCTCTCACACACACACAGGCAACAGCTGAATTGATGGGATGTGTGTGTGCTCTCAGTCTGTAGAGTGGCTTGGCGAGCTTTTGGACGCCCTGTTGAAGACTCACGTCCGACTGGGAGACGACTCTCAGGAGACCAGGACCATGTTGGACAAACACAGGAAGTTTGTGGACGTCGCTCAGGTGAGACACGTCCTCACTGCACTCAGTGAGAGGACTGATCGGAGCAGGTTTGATTAATGTCAGAGACCTGACATCTGCGCGGGTGTGACACTGTCAGCTCTGTTTCTCTGCTTGCCTTCAGAGCACTTACGATTATGGCCGCCAGCTGCTGCAGGCCACCGTCGTCCTCTGCCAGTCGCTGCGCTGTACGACGCGCTCCTCTGGGGATACTCTGCCCAGACTCAACCGAGTGTGGAAACAGTTCAGCGTCAGTGGCGAAGAGAGGCAACAGAGACTGGAGCTGGCTCTGAACTTCCACACGGCCGCAGAGAGGGTGAGACGCAGCCTTCACGTGTCAGGTGTTAACGGCCGCGGACCTGCGGGCGACCTTTCCGGACCAGCTGTTGAAATTGTGACGCCTTTGCACGATGTTGCCGTCAAAGAGAAAATCTAAATCTGCCCTCAGCACGTGTGTTTTTACTGTTTCAGGTTTTGCAGCAGGAATGTGTCGAGGCCGAGTCTCTGGACGAGGTCGACTGCTCTGGGAAAACCCTGTTGGACAGATTGACCACACCTGTTATCTTCCCTGATGGGTACACGCATGCACGCGCGCACACACACACACACACACACACGCTCTGCTCATACATCGCACACACTCCTAACTCTAATTCTGTCCTCGCTTCAGGAGCGAGCAATACTTTGGAAGTCCCAGTGACACGGCATCAGCGGCGGAGGGCGTCAGAGAGCGCCTCCTGCTGGTGGAGGAGCGGCGGCTGCAGCTACAGGAGGCGGGGCTCCATAATGAGGACGACGAGGTGCTGAATGGGCAGGAGTCGAGGCTGGATGTGATCGGAGAGGAAATGAGTGAGAAAGAAGAGCAAGAGGAGGAGGAGGAGGAGGAAGTGGAAGAGGAGGAGGAGGAGGAGGTGGTGGTGCAGGAAGAGGATGACGTGGGACAGCAGGATGAAGAGTTGGACAGGGCCACACAAGACTGCTAATGGATGACTGAGCAGCCTCCGCGAAGCTTGTTGATGAAGGGCTGCTCATTGTCCCAGAGCCAACAGATCACTGCAGCTGCTGTTTATCTACATCAGACTACATTACCCATCAGCCTCTCTGCTCTGAAAGCTTCCCCATGTGTTGTAGTGAAGGATCAGCCCTCTCTCTGGCACATTTTGGATCCAAACGTGTAAAATACTGGAATAACTAATACTCGTGTCTCCCTGATGCTCTGTGGACGACTGTAAAATAACCTTTTTTGGATAAGAAGTCCCTTCTTTCCCAGCATGCCTCTCGTTCACCTTTTTGGGTGGAGCTTCCATGGTGCTAATATAGCTTCTGTCTGTGCCTCCTACGACTTCTCATTGTTTTGCCTCTTTGCCACTTTTTAAAAATCTGCTTTATCAAAAAAAAAACTCAGTTACCAGACTGTTTCCATGGCAACTGGAGGGGAGGAGTCAATCGCAAGGCCCAAAGAGCTCAACACAAAACACAGGCGACCATTCGGATTAAAATAAAACCCTTTTGCAAGCTGCTGTCAAAACCACAGACCGTAAATACACACAGACGTGTCTCCATTTCCCCCCACTGTACAAAAATGAAGCCAAAATACCTCGGTTACAGGAGTGGCCATCTTGCTCTGGTGATCAGTGGTGACCAGTCGCATCAAATCATAACAAAATCCAAACTCGCCAGCAAACTGAACTTGATCTCGGAGAAGTGCCTAATGTGTTAGAATACAAACCTTTTTTTAATGTGAAATGTCATTTTTTTTAGTTTGTTTCTTCCGCTAACATGGAGGAGGCATAAAACCTGACTGCAGCCAGCTACCTGGGAGCGATCCAGGTAATTTAGCTTCACTTTTTGGGGTCTATTTAAGGCAGGGGGTAGAAATTATGCAGAAAAATTAGGACAGGTTTTTTATGTAATCAGTCCAGCAGGTGGCCTTGAGAAAAGCGAACTAATCTATGTGCACAATTTTAAGTGAAAATTAAAAAAAAAAAAGTCTGTCAGACAGAGGCTGAAAAGAGGAGCTGCAGCAGTTTTTAGGAAAGTGACGTTTTCTGAACATTTGAGCATGTGAAACCTTCCATGTCATTTTACTTAATATAATTAACCTAAATCATGAGCATGAAATGTTCCCTTTAATTTCAGTTGGACTTCTTTCCTGTTTCCTGTTGTTTGTCTGAGACATGGTTGTGTCCATGATGCTAAAATATTTCCCAGAGACTCCAACCACTTCGCTGCTCTCCATAAAACACTCTGCCTTCGTGATGGAGATCAAACCTGCGCCGCTCACTGACCATAGGGACCTGACCACGCTTGAGTGGAGTCCAAGCGCTCCGGTTTGAAGACACGGTGACATCAGAGGAAGACAGATTTCTTTTTTATTTATTAGGTTGATTTTAAAGCTTAACAACCTTGTTGTGATCAGTTGCTCTCTGTTTTTGGACCAGTAACTGCTGCTGTAAGTGTAACTGCTAAACGCTTCTGTCCTCAGTCCGGCAACATGCAGTGACTTCATTATGACCTCATCCTCCAAATAAAGATGCTTTTATGAAGGTGATGTCTGACAGAGTTATTTCAAAGTCACCTTTTAATACAGACACCAACAATAAAAGTGTATTTACCCTTCCCAGAAAAAAAAATTCACCAAGCCCTCAGTCCTCAAACATTCAAATTTATTAAACTAATATACACCATACATACTCAAGCACAGTAAGTACACTCTGTAAAATATAATTTAATACAAGCAAGTAATTTATCATGGATGTACATCAGTTACTACGTGAAGAACACAACATGATATTTAGCTTTCATGGTCGCTGAAGATAAGTTATGTAACCATCTGAATATGGACAACGTCATAAGTCTAGGAAGATTTCAACAGTCACCGCCGGCTCTCCTTGTCCAAGAGGTCTTTGGCTTCGTTGATCTTTGCAGCGAGATACGGTGAGCCGCCTACACACACATACACTTTTAGTGTTAACCCTTAATTTAAAGTTCAACCAACAACTAATTATACAAAACTCTGAATGAATGAATGTGTCTTAGCTTGGTCTCAGTTAATGAAAACAGTAAGGTGTTTACATCCTTTACCTTTGTCAGGATGGTTCAGGATCATGATGCTCCGATGGGCCTCACGGACCTTGGACTTGGTGCTGACGGGGCTGGACATGAAATAAAACATCCATGTGAGAAGACGTATCCTTATTGAGGTTAAAACCTGTGACAGCTCATTCTTTTACCTTATGCCAAGAATGAGGCTGGCCTCTCGTTTGGACATCTTCTGCTCAAAGCCTCCTTTGTAGTACGAGGAGAAGGCCTGAGATGACAGGAGAGCACACACCACTGGTTACATGTGTGCGTTTGTGGAAATGAAAACCAAATAATGATGGATGGATGGATGGATGACTCACCGAGGAGGGCATCTTCTTGACAGTGTCAGAGAACACTTGGCCCAGAGGCTTCCATAGCTGGAGTGCGTATCGGCCTGTGGATCAAATACCATCACAATTTCAAACTTACACAAGAAGAATAAGCGCTCGCTTGAAAAAAACAATCTGATTAATGAGAAATTTGGGTTTTTGTGAGAAAAATCGACTGTTTTACTAAACCAGCAAAAAAATATATAATAATTATTATTATTATATTTACCTGCAAGACCTGCAGCAGCCACACCAAGTCCGACCGCTATTAGAGTCCGTCCCTGTCACAGAAACATGTGATCGCTCTTAATTTAACAGTCTACGGAGCAGCACGAACGTTCCGACCGGAACCTTCGACAGTGACGGGCCGGTACGTCAGCGGTCACAGGGGTTAGCAGCCGGTAAGAAAAACCACCGACTCCACAAAGGTCCTGAGGGTAAAGGCAGAGACTCACCAGTCGTTGGTCTATCTCTGCGTCGCCCCTGTAGTTCGTCTGAGTTGCGTGTTCGGTGTACCGCATCGCGCTTCCTCCGTCCACGCTCATCCCGCTGCTGTGCGCCATATTGGTTCCTCTGCTGCGACACCGGAACTGGTTTGTTTAAACCTGTCAAAATAAATCCGAGATTTACGACGGAGTATAATGACGCCACTGAAAAAACAATCATCACGGACTTCGAGATGAAAGGCGTAAATTTACGAACTCAAAGTTGTAAATTTACGAGATTAAAGTCATAATATTCTGGATGTTGTTTCAGAGGAACTGACTGAACCAAGACTGGAGGCAGGACAGAAGAAGAAGATCCACAAAATGCAATAACTATAAACAGGATGCCAACAACAACAAAATGCACTGGATACATGAGGACACTCCACAGGGAGCCCTAGAACATTCAATACTCAATCACGACTGAGTGATGAAGATATTATGTAGAGACACACGGAGAGTAAGACATCATATTGAGATTTACAATTTTATTTTCGTCATACAGAGAAAGTAATACATTACACTGAGTTACAAAGATATTATTTACAGACACACACTATAATTAGAGCAGTCATCGTCCGGAAGGGGCCAGTTTTGTGAGGAGCGCGCCATCATGAGGCCTCCTTAATGGAGAAGAGACAAGCCATGTCAATACATTTTACAGCTGTTCAAATGAGAAGATGCTTGTATACAATGAGTGTTGGACTCAGAGTTGTAAACGTACTTGTCTTTTGTAGAAAAGGATGTAAGCATTTTTTTTGAACTCCTTACACACCAACCACCCAGTTGTATGTCTGACATAATTGTCATCGTAAATGACCCAGTTGTCAGCGGGATCATTATCCAGTTCTTCACGCTTGACCCCTGCGCTGACGTAGTGTCCTAAAAGGAGACAAATCGCTTTTAGAACGGGGCTGCGGTGTGTGGAGGTGAGGAGAGGTAGATGAGTGAGGAAATATGACCGAGGAAAAAGACACAGCAACTTCATTCAAATATCCTGAACAGCAAAAACAGCCATGACTGTAGAATATACCTGAGGACCACGTGTAATGAACTAACCTGAGTTTGCATTGGCTCCAATGTGGCTGATGACACTAACCAGACTGAACCAGGCCTGCTTCTGAGGAGGCAGAGGATAACAAGTGTCAGTGGACGTCCCGAACCAGAAACCCCAGGACACATTCTCCACATGTGTCAGGTGAGTTTTTTTTTCCCTCACCTGGTTGTACGAAAGAATCAGCTCCCTGGAAATAGTGATATGGTTATTGAGTTTCTTCAGGGTCATTCGCTGAGTGAAGCAGAAGCGCTTCACGTGCAGGATCAGATATCTGCATGCAAGAAATAGAAGAAAGGTTATTTCCTAGTTTTGACCGATTTCACATGAAAGTAAAAGGGTAAACTCGATGAAGTGCAATGAAGGAGGGACATGATGCTACTTACTTGGGTATGGTATCGAAGCTGTAGCACTGGGTGGACTTTGTGCCACCACAGACACACCTGAAGTCAAACTCTGTCTCCTGAAAAACAATGCAGAGATGACATGTAAGTGTGTGTGTGTCTCTGTGATGTTAGGACAGGGACAGGGACAAGGACAGATGTGTCTCACCTGCAGGTAATTCTCCAGCATTTCCATAACTGACTCTTGATTCATCAGGTTTAGAGACAGGTTATTGAACACTTCCTTTGTCATAGAACTATCTCCACATCTGCAATAGAAATAACAAGCGTGACATTTCAGCCTCAATAAGCAAGAATAAAGTAAACATGCATTTTCTTCTTGTGGCTTTACCCCATGCAGGTCCTGGTGTTTTTCATCCTGAACCTCAGGTACCTCTGGATGGGGCACATGTACACTCTGGACATATTGGGGATTTGTGCAATCACAGGGTACAGCCTCTCCAAGTGATCCAGGAAGGACGTCAGGAATTCATGAGCATCCTGCACGGGGGGGGCGGGGAGCAGAGGGTTCAGTGCACGGAGTCCGAAAAAGAGACAAGACAAACCTTCAAACTAGCCTTCTAAAGCACCTTTTGCCCCATGTCCATGAATTCTTCACACCTCCTTCCCATTTGGGTTTTGAAGTCAAGGAGGACCCTGATCTTCAGGCTACTGTCAGAGGAGCGGTGACACCTCACTATGTTCATGAATGCTCTGCAGAGGGCGAGGGAAACAGGAAACCTCCGTTATCGCCACTGACAGCACCACACACGTCACATTTGTGTGTGTTTGTGGCGTGTACCTGAGAAATCCAGCTTCGGGGGCCAGATCCCACATCTCCCTCTGAAGGGTGATGTCTTTGATGAAGTCCGACAGCGTGAGCACACTCTGGAGGGTGGAGTTCATGTAGCAGATGTGGGTGGGGTTTGGAAACCTGTCAAGAATGCAGGTGTTTGACCAAACTGCCATGTAATTATGTTGCTTGTGTAATTGACTGCCAGCGATTGATGACGAGCAGATTTTATTTCTTGTGTGTGTTCAGATTTACTCACCCAAGATTTTCATCATGGTCCCCGTCACTGCTGCTCTCAGAGGAGGACGACCCAGAAAAGGAGGAGATGGGACGGGTAAGAGGAGCACGCACGTGCACAAATACATTTGAATAGAATAGAACGTGACAGACTGACTGTGGCATTTATTCTCAAGTTACACATCTGGCTCAATAAATAATAATAAATCGATTCAGCAATAGAAAAAAAACTTCTATAAAGGAGCAAGAGAAAACTTAATCTGAAAAAATGACTTTCTTTACCTGTGGTTGGTCTGCTGAGAGGTGCTCGGCTCTGACGTCTCTGAGTACTTGTTGTCATTCTGCTGAAAAGCAAAGTCTCGTGGTTCAATGTCACGGTTTCACACTTGCTGAAGAACGTGTGGCTAAAGTGAAGCGGCAGGAGACTCACGTTGATGTTGCCGAAATATCTCCCCCCCTTTGCTTTCTCTGTGATATATCCAGAAAATAATTTTGTCGGTGTTGGAGGAATTATGAAGTCATCTCTGTTGAGAGACACAAACACACATGTCTCTATTTTCAAAGTATAAACATCAAGAAAGTCTACCTCAGTGGAAATGTTTTCTTTGCTTCTCTAATGTTTTAGAGACAGTTTTCCTGAGGTAAGGCTGTCATTGTTAATGTTAACTTACCGATGAATTTCCCGATCATTGCTGCTGTCAGAGGAGGGAAACCCAAAGGAGCTGAGATTACTGGTGAGAGGGGGACGCACAGACACAGACAGACGTGTTACCGTGAGACACAGCTTGTTCATCTGATCATCTTTTCCCTGGTGGAGGCGCTCACTCACCTCTTCTGTGGCATGAAGCTTGGTCCTGGTTCTGTTGTTGGAAAAGTTCTTGTTTCCTGTTGATTAAAAAAAACAAATTCAGTGTGTTTTAATTGTTCACAATTACAAAAGAATATTCACTTCTAATATCTGTTGAATGTGAAACCTCACCACTGGTTTACGGAAGAGTGTTTCATGATATGGGGTGTGTCTGGGTCGAGGCTGAGTGGCTGTCTTAAGGACTGGGGGACTGTCTTTTTTGACGTCCTCTGTCCTGACTGTCCGTCCACTCTTATGAGGCGTAGTTTTTCCAGTTCCAGTGGTGGAGTCATCTCTGCTCACACACACACACACACACACACACACCTGGTCAATATTCTTATTCTACTGGGAACAAGGTTCTGGCTGCCGATGAAATCTATTTTTAAAAAAGACAAATCAAGTGTTATCAAACATCTTGTGACACTTTGAGATGAAAAAACATCAGCCCATACAGCCTTATTAAAAGATGTGACACCACAAAAATAAACTGTACTTCAAGTAAAAATGTAATTAGACAATTTATTATTTTCCAGAAATAATTAAAATATGAAAAAAGGTTTTATTAATCTGAAAAATATGTCCCTCAGTGTAAATGTCCATGTGTTTTCTTAGTGAGCCTGACCGGTTAGAGCCTGTTTCACTGAGGTAACCCGGTCAGTGTTAATGTGAGACACAGCTTGTTCAGAGACATCTGACAGTCCTTTCTCTGGTAGTGGTGGTCAGTGGTTTATGCAGATCAACTCACCCGAGTCTTTCCTGATCATTGCTGCTGCCAGAGGAGGGAATCACAGCAAAGGAGCAGCCCGTACTGGTGAGAGGGACACACACACACACACACACAGACAGACAGGAGTGTTACTGTGAGACACAGCTTGTTCATCTTTTCTCTGGTGGAGGCTCTCACTCACCTCTTCTGTGAGATGAAGCTTGGTCCTGGTTCTGTTGTTGGAAGAGTACTTGTCAACTCCTGTCGAGTAAAAACAAATTCAGTGTTTTAATTGTCAAAAGAATCTATATCATATTCACTTCCAATATCTGTTGAATGTGAAACCTCACCACTGGGTTACTGAAGAGTGTTTCATGATAAGGTGAGTGTCTGATTCGTGGCTCGGTCTTAAGCACTGGGGGACTGTCTTTTTGGATGTCCTCTGTCCGTCCACTCTTATGAAGCTTTTTAGTTTTTTCAGCTCCAGTGGTGGAGTCATCTCTGCTCACACACACACACACACACACACACACACACACATCTGTCTTTTCTCCAGGAGTGGAGGTCAATGGTCAGACGATTGGTTTCTTGTGTGTTGATTCAGATCAACTCACCCGAGTCTTTCCTGATCATCGCTGCTGTCAGAGGACGGAATCCCGGCAAAGGAGCAGCCATTACTGTAAGAGGGGGGACACACAGACAGGAGTGGGATGAGACACAGCTTGGCTATCCGACAGTCTTTTCTCGGCTGGCGGCAGGTGGAGGCTTCCACTCACTTCTTGCATAAAGCAAAGCTTCGTCCTCTGTCATACGTCGGAAGAGTTCTTTTCTCCTGTAGAGTAAAAAACAAATTCAATTTGAAATGTCCGAGATTATAAAAGAATATTAACTTTCGATACCTGTTGAATGTGAAACCTCACCCCTGGTTCCCTGAGGATGCTGTCGTGATAAGGAGTTTGTCTGATTCGTGGTTCAGTCTGAAGGACTAGGGGACTGTCTTTGCTGATGTCCTCTTTCGGTCTCTTCTTATGAAGCTTTTTAGTTTTTCCAGCTCCAGTGGTGGAGTCTCTGCTGACAGACACAAACACACCTGCTCAATATTCTTGTTCTATAATGCACCACATTCTGGCTGTTTATACAATCTCTTTCTTAAAGGACAAGTCCAGAACAATTCCATACATCTGGTGACACTTTGAGGGCAAAGCCTGATTATGTTGATTTGAGGAATGGCGGGTGGAGGCTTTCACTCACCTCATTTGTGAGATGAAGCTCCGTCCTCTGTCATACGTTGTCGGAAGGGTTCTTGTCACCTGTACAGTAAAAACAAACTGAAGACATTTTCCCTCTCTCTCCCTCTAAACTGACCAACAGGCGACCGGCATCCCTTCAAAATGTCTTTTGAAAAAACACATTTTCTAACTTGAACTTCTAATATCTGTTGAATGTGAAACCTTACCACTGGTTTACTGAGGAGTGGTACAAGACAAGGAGTGTTGATGTCCTCTTTCAATCTCTTCTTATGAAGCTTTTTAGTTTTTCCAGCTGCTGGAACAGTGGTGGAGTCATCTCTGCTGACAGACACAAACCCACCTGCTCAATATTCTTATTCTACTGTGAACAAAGTTCTGGCTGTCAACAGAATTTCTTTTTTAGAGGACAAAGCCTGATTATGTTGGATTGGATTGAATTATTATTTTTTTCCCCAAAAATATTTTAAACAATAAAAGTGTTGTTTCTCTGGTGGAGGCTTTCACTCACCTCTTCTGTGAGATGAAGCTCCGTCCTCTGTCATATGTCATTGGAAAAATTCTTGTCTCCTGAAGAGTAAAAAAGTCAATGTGTTTTAACTGTCCAGGATTGTAAAATAACGTATGTCATATTAACTTCTAATATCTGTTGAATGTGAATTCTTACCACTGGTTTACCGAAGACTGTTTCGTGATAAGAAGTCTGTCTGATTCGTGGTTCAGTCTTAAGGACTGAGGGATTGTCTTTTCTGATGTCCTCTGTCCGTCCATTCTTATGAAGTGTTTTAGTTTTTGCAGGAGCAGTGGCGCAGTCATCTCTGCAGACACAAACACACCTGGTGATTATCCTGTATCAGAAAACACTTTTTTCTGGTGGTGGTGTCCACTCACCTCTTGTGTGAGACAAAGCTTCGTCCTCTGTCATATGTTGTCGGAAGAGTTCTTGTCTTCTGTACAGTAAAAAGAAAGTCAAAGCATTTTAATTGTCCAAGATTATAAAATAACATGTGTCTTATTCACTTCTGATATTGATTCAGTGTGAAACTGTACCACTGGTTTACTGGGGAGTGGCACATGACAAGATGTCCGTTTGCTTTGCCGCTCGGTGACTTCTTGATGGACAGTCTTGATGGACGGGAGCGCGTCTTTTCTGATGTCCTCTGTCCGTCCACTCTTATGCAGTTTTTTAGGTCTTACTGCTGCTCTTGTTGCAGCTGCTGGAACAGTTGTGGAATCATCTCTGCTCACACACACAAACGCACCCACTGATTATTCTCATTTAACTCTGAACAAAGTTCTGGCTGTTGATGAAATCTCACAACACTCAAAACTCAAACCAGACCTCATGGAGTGAAAATAGTTGCAATTGGATGTCAAAGCTTGAGAACCTCCAATTTCATAATGATGTAACCATAAGCTAGGACACATGTAATGGGCGCTGGTTTCCCATTCTGACCCTGTTCTCAGAGGGTGGCACAGGTTCTAGTCCAGGCTCTGGTCATCCCACGCCCACAATACTGTGACCCCCTCCCAGCTGCTCTACCTGCTATCCAACCTACGACCAAATCTTTGACAGTCATTCAAGTCAGTGTAATTTTTTTTTTTTTGTCCTTACCCCTTTTTGTTTATAAACAGATTTGTGAAGCTTGAAAGAAAACTTTTCATGGTTAATTGTTGGTCAAGTGAGCTGAAGTCCTTCAGTTCAGATGCCTTCTCCGTTTGGTTTATTGGCATGTGGCACTGAACTCAATTCAACTCATCACGTTAGGCAAAGTTTATCTTTATTTCTCGTGTCAACTGGTGAGAAGTTTCATGACTGCGTTATTACTGCGTCGTTTTCTTCATTCCTCTATCATCGGTGGGTGGCCATTGCTGCCAGTTCAGAGACATCAGAGCAGAAATCAAAGGCAACAACAGCACAGAGGCTATAGATCAATCCTATGGAAAAACCTATGGAAAAACCTTTGATGGTTTCCTGATGAGCACAGTTATTACCATTTTCCAGCAAACCGGTGACCTCTCCACTTCCTATACCTTATCAGACAAACCTGATAGCTTCAGCAATGCTTCCATGCCCACCTGCTTTAGCATTTTGTAAATGATTTCATGTGGAGTCATTAGCCTGGATTGTTCTATTGCTCATCTCCTTTCTTCCAAAGTGAATGGACCATCCATTGCACGTTTAGTATATCAAGAATTTCATGATGCGCTGTTGCTGTGTTTGCCCTTCCCCTCTTGTAAGTCAACTTATCATGGGACTATGGGTTGAAGTCCTCTTGAACCATCAGATGGTGTTTTGTATTTATATCCCTAGATGGTGCTGTTGACCAGTGCACGTGGTGCCCTAACTGTCGTTTGTTTCTGCTTGTTTGTAAATTAAAGGTATTATTTCTGTATACGTATAATGATTGTATGGTCCAGTAGTTGTATTTCTGTGTGATGTTTATTGCATCGGCAATTTTGTTTTTATTGTGCTTGCATCTGTTTGTGTGTGTGTGTGTATTCAAGTATAGTTTGTGGCCATTGTGGGCCCTCGACTTGATTAGGGGTCCACCAGGAGTCTCGGTGCAGGAGGACTGATGGAGTCTTGAGCCTGGAGCCGGTTTCTATTGTGCCCAGTAATTGGATTGGGTCTGGGAGGAGAGATGACTGCCAGTGAGAGGTGGTGATCATTAGGTGTGAATGAGACATGTGGTGTCAGGGCCTCACACTCACACACGTGTCCGCACTGAACCAAATAAATCTAAAATGTATTCATGTCAAACATTGTTTGCCCTCGTGGGATTTCAGACCCAAAGCTTCAGAGCTCCTCATCTAAACATTAGAATGAAAATAGAGTATCTTTAGGGTTGAGGTGAGGAGGCACTAAACTGAAATTCAAATATATTGTTATATACCATATATGACTATATATATATGTTTGTAATGATTTGCAACGCAGCAGGTTACATTAGGTAGCAGATATTTGCCTATTTGTCCAAGTTAATCTCAGAAAGGGAGGAACATTTACTCTCTCTCTCTCACACACACAGAGTTTCCATGGGGACCAAGCAGCCACTCTGTTCCTCAATAGGGGGAGAGTGAGTCGAGGTAGACTGCTATTGTGTTGTGTGTGTTTGGGGGGTCGGGGTGGCAGTTCGAGAGGGGTTAGGGAAAGCATTATTAAACAACGCACTAGACAGATGAAAGCGCTGCACGCCCTTAAATCTCATCATAATTTAGTCATCACTGGGAGATGGCAAGACCAAAATAAAACAGGAAATAGGCCAGACTGGCAGGATGGAGGGAGACAAGAGTCAATGGAGCCATGAGATTCCTGCTAGATGATGATGGTCTTATTCCTAATGTTAATTTATTGCACCAATCCCTCTACCTAAGCACAGACACGTCACGTGAAAGGAAGCTCTTCTAAAGCTCAGATGCCACTGATACAGAGATGAGCCGTGCTCATCACTACCTCAACAAACACGTTGCTGTGCTCAATTAAAGCTGAAAATAATTGGTCAGGAGAAATCTCAGAAGGAATGGAATGGAATCTACTGGTTCATATTTGAGACATGTAAGACTATTATTACACAACATTGCTGCAGAGAGTGACACAGTGGAGCCCATTAGGGCGACCTGGCCCTCCTCACCTTCACTGTGGAGAACTTTTCAAACACACTCAGACAAAGAGCAATCAAAGGATCACGAGGAGGAGGAGGGGGTGCTTCTAGTTTTGTTTTTTCACAATTGCACAATTTCAAGTTGATAATAATAACTCTTGGGGTGATGTTGAAGTTACTGATGAATAATGAGGGCTGATCATTTGACTCATTGAAGTTTCTCTTTTTATTTTTGTTCATGAAACAGGGTTAATGATTTATCTCCATCTCTCCTTATTTTCATCTCCATTCAAGATGAGACAATTATAAGTATGGTTTGATCAACTAGAGGCATTTATTGATTTGAGATGCTGCAGGAGCATGTTTGAGGAGAATTTCTGTGTCCCTCTCAATGATTCTTCTCTTTGTATGCCGGGGCAGCTTCAAGCAGCCCATTAGTGAGAAACTATTCTCCACCTCTTCTTTGTCTTCCTCTCTCTGGTCCTCTTCTCCGCACGGTCAGATTCTTCTGTGCAGATACAAGTCACGACCTTTCCCTGTCAGACTAAATAAAGGCACCACCTCCTGCTATTAACCACAGTGTTGACCATGTCCTTGAGGGATTTTTTTTCCCGGCGTGAGCTGTAAAATCAACTTGATGCAGAATGTATTAGTGAGGGACAGAGGTGGATATTGAGAAATGCTCAAAAGATTTAGTGAAACAAATCTTTGCAACATTTGCATCTAGAGGTGAAACAAAGAATGTCCATTTTCAAAAAACATTTCATGAAAGTTAAATTGGAAAAATCTCTGTGATATTGACATGTGTTGTACCCCTTAATCAAATTATGACAAGAAACGTGATAGGAAACTTTAAATACAATACTTTATTAAGTTAAACCACTAATAACAAGAATTTGCATTACAGTATCCCATAACTTGTTTAAAATTCAAATTCAATACGTACAAAGTAGAGAAGTAATATTTGAAGACACGCGAAACAAAAACGCGCGGAACCTTTAACACGAAGCCTTAATTTCCGCACGGAGGACTCTTCCGCTGGCGGACTGTGAAATGACATAATGGTAAACACAGAGAGGTGAGTCTCGATTTATATTTTTCAGCCTGTTCTCGCACCAGATTTACAACTGAGCAAAACCATCGCAATGCAGCCGGTGTGCGGGTCCGAGGCAGGCGACCGCACACTTTTATCTCGAGTTAAATCCACGTCCTCCACGGATGGAGAGAGGCTAGCGTTAGCAGCTAGCCGAGGAGCCCCGGCTCACTTCACATGAGCTGGGGAGAGAAACAGGCCCCTCGCCCCTCAGCTGTCAGGACCCTCCACCGGTTCATACACGGCTACACACACTCTGTGTGTGTGTGTGTGTGTGTGTGTGTGTGTGTGTGTGTGTGTGTGTGTGTGTGGTTAGCATACATGGCATCACCTCCTGTGCTGAGATGCTGAGTGTTTACAGATTCTAGAACACACACACACAACTTTGTATTTACAGAGAGTACATACAGAGAATAAATGTCACAGAGCATCGTGTATTATCTAGCTTGATGTAACTTAATAAATCCAGTAATACACCACCATTACTTCCTGTAAATAAATCCAAATTAAGTCTTGCATTGATATATGTGTGGGAGGTTTTAAACGTGAAACATTGCCCACAACTGGAAATCCCACTGTACATATTTTCTTCCAATATCTTTATTTTATCTTGAGTTATGTCCTCACTGATGGAAGGAAGTTGAATCTGTGCTCACTCAGCTGATGTCGGGTTTATTGGCATCACAGAACGCATGAGTCAACGTGAGTCAATCAGTAACTGACCGTGATTGCACTGCTCAGCCAGGTCACATTTATTGGCAGCAGATGATGTCAGGGTAAATATTTAATCTAAAGTGTTGGACTGTTTTTTGTTTTTATGTTAAATTACAATACCATATTTTTTTGGGATCCAAGTAAACATGACTTAATTTGTCCACCCTGCCTCAGCAGTAATATCCCAGTTTATTTGCATCTCCAACAAATGGTCATGAAAAAATTTGGAAAGGTTCAATATGTAGGTCAGCTGAGTAGAAATTGAATTACAGTGATGTAATGGCCTTTAAATAATTGATATGTGGAGAAAAGTAAAAGGGGCTGCTCTTTGGAGGAGAAGAAAATCAATGAGAACAAGGGAGTGCTAATGAGAAAGAAAGAGGTTCAGACAGGGAAAGGAGAGAGCGGGACAGAGACAGAGGAGAGAAACAGAAAAGACATGCAGTCTGGCAGAAGGACGGGAACCCCACCCAGGCCTGTTTTCTCCCCGTCTGTTCGGCCCTGTGATAAGCAGCTGAAGAGGAAGTCAAGTATTATTTCATCAGGACATGTGAGGGAGGATCATCGTCTCTGCTGAGGATGAATCTGTGAAGCTTCTCTTAGTGTGAGGAAGATGCTGGCGTTGGGGTGGGTGGTTTGATGCTTTAACTTGTGATGGTAAGGGTTTTGAAATTGTCACATGGAAACAGACTTGAATTTCTGTGTAAATGCATTGTAGTATTTTTTTGTCTGACAGCTGTGTTTCCTGTCAGGGTCATGCTTCCTCTTTACTGTTTTCTCTCTTCTTTGTTACAGCCACAAACTGTCTCCATTGGGGGACCTTACCGCCCCCTGACAGGCCCATAACAACGCTGATGGTCGATATCTGACACCACATCTTTTTCTTTTTTCATTGTTTTTGTGTGGATCTGGCTGAGTATCTGTGTTGGCCGCCCCTATTGGCTTGATCAGGAGAGTCTCAAACTGATGCCTGTCTCATTTAGCTCTGGCACGATGCCTCTGTAAATTAATTATCGGGGAAAGGAAAAGTGAAACTGGACAAAGACCATATCTTGAGGTGCGGAGCCAGACGTGGCTTCAGACAGATTGTGAAGCCTGAAGGCTGCTTGGATCTTCCTCTCCAATTATTAGCCCATCACAGTTCTTGATTGTCTAGTTTGCTTTGTTGGAAATGTGGATCCTGCCCATGGGGTTTCTGCCCCCGTCTTGGAAAAATATCTAGTTGAGAGATCTGCAGCTCAGGGACAGACCCAGCCATGGAGGGTCTTGAGCAACTTGACATGGTGGGTGACATCAGCCCGGCCTTGGAGGCAACTGAGGACTTCATCCACTGCATGGATACACAAGGCCAAGGTCCAAGTCAGGTTCAACCAGGGAATGCTCCGCCTCCCAGGCAACCTAAGCAGCTGCAGGAGGTGTCCACTATGGCGCTTGGGAAGCTGAGCTCCAGCGGCGTGTGGGGCCTGCTGGCCGGAGAGCAGCCAGAGGTGGGCCCTTTAGGCCTGGCCTGGGCCGACAACTTCAGCGTGTTGGGGCTGGGTATGGGCTTGAGACATGGCAAGAGGAGCCGGGCGCGCTCCACCAACGACCTGGCAGCCCACTCCAAGGAGTGTACCAACAACACTGCCAACTCCTCGTCCAAATCAGCCTTCAAGAAGGGTCACAACCGGTCCAGATCTGACTTCAACTACCGGCCGTCAGCCTACACGGACAACGGCCTCCCCACTGTGGACTGCAGCACGTTGAAGACCATGATCCTCAACCACCAGCAGGAAGGTGAGTTCCCCTGGTGTGAGTCTGTGTGTGACCTGTTGAAGTCAGCATTAGAACAGATAAGCATTTTCAAAATAGTTTAAAAATGTTAAAAAAGATGAAAAGGTAAAAAATGGATGCCTTTGGAGGGATTTTTAAAAGCTGCAGCAAAAGATAATATTTTCTAATTTGGGTGATCTGATCCTTTATCTGATCGGACTTTTCTTATCTGGGATTAATGGCTTCAAGAGCTGTCGCTGGTCTGACTCATTAAACATGATGCCAGGTCCTGAGGTGTCGAACTCCGTATTCTGAATTCTTAATATAAGCCCATAAAGGCTGGCGCTCACCTGTCAGAGACGGGCACACCTCCTCCTGCCGCTGTGCTCAGATCGAGTGTCCATTCTCTGGAGAGCAGTCTCAGCCTCTCAGAGGCTTTTGGAGGACAGGAGTCCTGGACTATTTGTGCTGCAGATTGGGGCGTATGCTCTACTTATGTTGAAGCATCCTCAGAGAAAGCAATAATGATAGAAGATGATGATAACTTGAAATGACACAGCTGTGCTATGATAGCCAGTGCGTGTGCACACACACACACCATTTGTTTGTGTGTTTTGGCCAATGTGAAGGCCTAAGGAGATCCTGAGGGATCCTGAGGGATAATAGCCTGTAATCCTGTCAGCAAATGGACTCAAATGAGGCGAAAGAAGAGGCAACCCAATTACCCGGCTCCTGACACTGGCAGGATTATTTAGTATTAGCATATGTGTGAAAAGGCATCAGGTTATTTAGTTTGGCTGGATGTGTATTGAAAGGAGAGAAGTAGGAAAAAGGACGGTAATAAGCAGAAGGCAGCGTGATTTGGCTCAGCCTCGTCTCCTAATTCACGCTGAGAAAAAGTGGCCTGTTTGCCTTTCCATTAGTGACAGCTGGGGATGTTTAGATGGTCAATTTAAATGATTAGTATAATATTCACTCTACATGTGTCTGTAGGACTGGAGTCCTCCTGCTTAGCTTTTATTACGGCCTCTTTATATACATATATTTATTATTATTTATTATTTTATTTAAAATTTTTAGTTTCCATCTTTCTTGCAATGAATCCGTGATAACTTTATATTAATAAGAAATTAGAGGTGCATGCATCAAAATGAAACAAACACAAACAGACAACATAGGTGTAAATATCATTTTACTGATCCCTAAGCCACTATCTTATTATGCACACTATGATCAACACAATTCTAAAATAAATATATTCTGGTTTCAGTTTATAAACTGGATTAAATCTCCTTGGTGCACCCTGGAAAAGATGGATGGATTTTAACTCGCAGTCTCTATTCGCTGCTCTGCAGTCTGATTTGAAAACAGCGTGTAACATTAAGTTCTGACTTCCTAATCAGGGGGTGGGGCCACTTGGTTAGAGCTGAAGTGGAAGTTTCAGTCTTGATTGGCTCGAGGGGGTTGGGTTAGTTTGCAGCACGTAGAGTAAAGCCTTAATTCTGGGTGAAGGCTTGCATGTGTTTATCAGACTAATGCTGAAGTGTGGTGTCAAAACCTACCAGGTGGGGCTGAAGGCTAATTGAACAGAGCAGTTCTCTTAGCCACGGCGCCTAATTCTCATCTCGACCATCCCAAGCGTGAAGACTGCCAATCAGCCCGACTTGACTCCGGCTTCACTTATTTGCATATTCGTTTGTTCCCTTCACAAAAAGGTTTGTTAACATGCAAAGTCCGAGACAGAGTGACACCGTGACTGCTGCTGTTTTTATAAGATTGATGAGGCACTTGACTCGCCACCCTTTGGTCAATAGGAGCTGTGTCGGATTCAGCATCGCCCTTTTCCCTCCTTGAGTGATTGGGCACGTTAAAGAAAGAAAATGCAATATCTGTTAATTAAAGTGCCTCTGGTCAGGGTTACCAATTAAACCACAGTGGTTGAGGCTTGAAGTAGTTTTTCAACTGGACCAGCGAGGCCCCACAGCAAACCAAATTAAACTAGAGTGGTAAAGTTGGAACGCAGACTCCCACTACCATGTAAGGCGGATCATACACAAACATTAAAACATGATAAGCAAACCTCCTGAGCAGCTGAGTGTAAAAGATCAGGGAGGAAACCTAAATGGAGGGAGGGTGTTCCCCCAGCCTTTACATTATCAGACCTCGTAGCCTTTTAAACAATACTGAGTCTTCCTGCCTTCCTCCGGTCTGAGCGGCCTCTGATGAGCTTTCACTCGTCTTGGAAACTTCAGATGATGGTTCTCTCTGATGGATTGGGTTTAGTGGAAAGATTGGTTGGGGGATGGTTTGTGCAAAGCGTGCGGTAAGGGGACAATTAGCCTCCAAGGGAACGCCCAAATATAAAATGCCAGTGTTTATAAGATTTGAGGAAATGTGCCTGAGCTGTTTAGATGCTTTACAAGGTTTATTAAACCAATTCCATTCAGTGTGTTATTTATTAACCCTGTAATAATGCTGTGTCAAGAAAGGATGCATTACATTTCAGCAGGACTTTTTGAAATACATTGATGTTATGTTATGTTATATTGATGTACCTTAAATTACAGATGAAGATTTCCACAAAGCTACAAACATTTCTGAGGGGCCCTGTTTCCTATCAGATGCAGCAACAAGCTAGGTTTAAAAATGACAGCAATTGTGTGTGTGACCTGTTATCTGTGAGTGCAGCAGATGACCTTTACCTGGTGGCTCAGTGGGAAAGTGTTAATTGCATCACAACATACAAACAAACATTACCCAACCACCTCCCCCCCCTCCTCTGTGCAGTGGATAAAAGCAGCATTAGCAGCAGCAGCGTCGTGAAGCAGGGTGAGATGGAGCAGCGAGAGGGGCCCCGGGGCCGCTGGACTCCCTGCCACGTTGAGCTGACACCCTGCAAGCTCCGGCTGTACATTCTGGACAGCAGCGCCAACCGCCAGCTGGGCACTGCCTACTCTCTGTCACACTGCCAGAGCGTCATCTCACCAGCGCCCTGCAGCCAGCCCGGCCAGATCAGCCAGCCTGCCGATCAACGCACGCTGCAAGCTTTGTTCTTCAACAGCACTCGTCTCCAGCTGAAGGCGGCGAGCCAATGGGAGGCCATGGAGTGGAGGCGGCTGATGTGGGAGAAGGTGCAGGCGGCCAGACCCATGAGGCAGGAGAAGCGGCAGTGTAAGACCGCGGTGGAAAATCAGCAGGTTGCCAAGTTCCCCGCACCCATGTCCCCCTCCTCATCGCCCTCTCCATCTGGACTTGACACCAGGCCTGATGGCGAGAGCGAAGAGTCTAATTCTGGCGTCGTGAGCAGACCCACCACCCTTCCTCTGTTCACTCCACCCTGCCAGGAGGTCCTCAAAGCTGGTCTTCTCCACCAGCTGATGGACCAGAACAACTGGCGGACCTTCACCTTCGTCCTGACCAGATCTGCCCTCCAAGCCTTCCCCACCGAGGGCCGGGGGTCTGTGTCCCAGCCCGTCCTCCAGTACTCCCTGGCATCCTGCTTGGCCGTGCAGCATGACCAGGAACCAGAGAACGGGGAGCCGTGGACAGAGAGAAGGGAACGGTTCCAGGTAGTTTTCCCCGAGGACGTGCTCCGACTTTGGGCTGATGATGAACTCAAGGGCAAGGAATGGGTGGAGATGCTGCGAGGGGCGGTGGCGGCGCAGAGGCCTGCACAAGATGAAGGTGGGGAATCGGGAGAAGGAGCTCCAGGCCTGCAGGGAGTGCTGCTAAGATCAAAACCGTCTCGTGAGAGGAGGCAGCGGGAGGCCCAGAAAGCCAAGAGGCAGTCGGTCACCACCAGTTTCCTCAGTATCCTCACCTGCCTGGCTGTGGAGAGAGGCCTCACAGCTCAGAGCTTCAGATGTGCAGGTGAGTGTCCCACACATTATTTAAATAAGTGATATCTAAAAGGTGGTGTCTCTTTTGATTAATTTACATTATCCTGCGTGCCCTTTCAGACAGTCACAGCCTCTCTGCTCCTGTAGTATTATTATCCCTCACCTCACCACACGGCGCTTTGGAAAGCCTTAAATGGCAGGCGGTGCTTTTGCTCTCCCTGGGTGTGAAACATGGGCTTCCTCTTTCTCTCGCTCTCTGGAGGGCTTTGAATAATCACTGCTCACCCCCCTTTTTTATTTGTAACCACTGGCTTATTAATGCAAGGCTGTTTGAAAGGCCAGCTGAAACAGGAACAAGGACACAGGCCGTCTGGGGGCAACTGATGATAATTGGTAGGCTTAAAGCGCTGGGGGGAGACGGGGGGGGGGAAGTATGAATGAATGAATGAAGGCGAATGAAAGCATCCTGGGGATGCGGCGGTGGTCAGGCCTGTTCGTAGCTGTTTGATTGAAGGGTTTCCGGGTAGAACTGGATGTGAGGGGCAGCTGGATACGTTCATTTTCTACACCTCTGCTCACCCAGGGCCTTTATTTCCCGCCTTTTCCTCTCTTTCTTTTTGTTTCCTTTCACCAGTCCATTCAGCGCACCTTCCTCCCCTGTGGTGGTCTTGAAAAAGTGTTTTACACCATTTAAATCCAACACCTTTAAATAATATTCTAAATCTACCAGGTTATGTTTTTAGTTTTTATTTCCATGATTTTCTTTCTCTGAGGTCTTAAAGTTTTACTCCTGCCATGAATGTTTAACTGTTGACAGTCAAGCTCCCACTTCTTATTGAGTTGTCACCAGTTTTCACACAATTTCTATTATACACTCCAATTACTCCTGCAGTGCCCGTTCTAAACCTGCCTGTTAGAAATGAATAGCTGGTGATGCTGGTATCTACTTCACACCAAAGCCTGCACCTTCCTTCCTTCAACAATACACGAGACAGCTGTGGAAATGACAAGATGAACGCTTCCTAACATCTGAAGATAACACAGACAAACTAAATGAGAAGCTTCAGCTGGAGCTGTTGATATTTGTAGAATTGCTTATGTTAATAATTAGCCTGTATTACTAACTGTGGCTCATTTCCAATGTTTTTATCTGCTGATTAATGATCAGTGATGCTATCAAATAAATAATCAATCGAAAAACCAAGTTCAACTTTCAGAGAATTAAAAAAGACGATTTCTACAAAGAAAATATTGTCTGATCTGACTGTCTGTAGTAAACCCTTAAAAGCCTTCATCAAAAGCCTTCATCTGCTGTTGTTAACCTGAGTGCATGTCTGATTATTCATATATGAAGCCACTAATCTAATGAAAGGTCTCTTGATGGTGGCGACAGAAAAGCCTAATGTTCAGTATCCTACTTTACTTTCAATTTCTCTTTGAACTTGTTTCAAGTCTTCTCTTAGCATATGCATGCTGCGTCCATCCATACATATCGAGTGATCGGTTATTTATCAACAAAATGTATTCACCTCATTACACGTGGGGCCGCAGCATTTCTGATTCCTTTTGAAGGAAACGGTTTGTGCTCGTTTGAAGACCGTGACTCCCCACGCAGAGGGCGCCCTCAGGTTTGGTGACCCTTGTTGACGCAGCGGAGCACGTTCTCAGGCCCCTGGCACACCATGTGAGCCCGTGGGGTGTAGGGACGGGTGGGCGGGCGGCGGATGAAGTGGGGGTCGGTAGATATGAGGGAGAGGAGGAAGTAGGAGGTGGGCTCACATCAAAAGATACAGTTTCTGTCTCTTCAACGCACACACACAGACCCCGACAACGCTGTCAGGCCACCTCCATGTTTGTTTTTATCCTGAGGTCAGATCTGATCAGAGAAGTTTCTGTGAGTTTAAAACATTGTGTAGCAGTCTCCTGGAACACACACACTCACACACACAGTTACTCATAGTACTCTCCATTAGTGCGTATTATCATTTGAGTGTTTGATCAGTGGGAATGAGACACATCAAAGCTTGGGCCTTACTCTTCTTTTCACTTTTAATTCACACTCATGTACATAACTCTCTCTCTCTCACTCACACACACACACACACACACACACGCACACCCTCCTTCTCTCAGAGGTATGGTGAGTTGAACCACTGGCGGTCAGATGAAAGCATGAGCCCCCGATGCCATCTTTCTCCCTCTGTGTGTCTGTATGTCTCCCTCCCTCCCTCCACTCTTTCGCCCCCATGTACTCACCCTGGGGAGGTCAAAGTGACTCCCTCTCTCACTACAGAGAGCCGCAGTACAATCGGTAGACCTTTGAGCTACGTTTCAATTCCCATTCATCTTTCCCTCCGTCCCTCTTTCTCTTCGTCCCAGAAAGAGCCATAAAAGATCAGAGACCAGGAGAGAAAAGATGTGTTCCTCTGCAGAATGGTGTTCACCGTCACTTTAACATTTCACAACATAAAACCTGAACCTGTTTGTGTTTGTTGCAGTTTAACTATTGATGCAATTGATTTATTTCAGCTTATGTGACGGTTGCCGGGCTCATTCAGAGGATTCAGACCAAACTGAAAATAAAATGTTTATTTAGCTGTTGATCCTGGTCCACATGAGCTGCTCTATCAGCTATGTGGGGACACGTCCTGCGGAGGAACTTCTGTCTTCTTTGCTTAAGGTTGGTGAGGTTTTGGTCAGGATCACGTCAGCATCAGATTTATTTCATCTTCCATTGTCCCACATTCTCTCCTCTGACTCAGACTCTTGTGCACAGCTCATCATAGAGCAGCCACAGCTGTGTACATGTGTGGGTGCTCTCTCTCTCCTCTTAACCTCAAATTCTATATCATGAGGACAAGGTTAAAGGTTGTTATTTAGCTCCAGATGTATGCGTCTGCGTTCTTCCTCTAGTCCCAAAAGCAACAGACTAAATTTGAGGCCACAGTTGGTCTGAACGCCGGCCCGGTGGTCAGCTGATTCCTCGAAGTGACACTATGTTTTTCTGACTGGTGACCGGCCCCTTGGCCTGCTGGCCCTCCACCAGTGGTCTGAGGTTTGTTGAAAGCGCATCCAGCCCAACAACAGCATGAGCTCACTGCTTTAATTAGCCTACCTCGATCAGAGCGACACACGTGTGTTTGATCAGGGCTCCTTCAGTGAGATAAGCTTGTTTCCATCTTAGCCAACAAGCAGCAGTGGAAACAACCAAAGGGAAAACAAAACTTTGGACGGTGGATGCTGATGATTCTTAGATCCCAGCATCAATCAGTTTTTAGTGCTGCAGTGAAAACGGCCAGGCCACATCTGAAGACGGTTTGGAGGTGGACTCAACATGCTGATTAGATGTCTCACTGGGGAGGACGCTCTGTGCACAGTAGCTGCATTTTTAAGAAAACCATTTAAGTTAACCCAACTCAAGCTGCTCATCAGAGAGCTCCTGTCCACGCTGTTCTTGGCCAGAGGAGAATAAGTGGAACCCATTCAGCAGCGCTGCAAAGTTCCTGAGGGACTGATATGATGACTGTCATAGGACTGACAGGGGTCACTGAGCCAGATCCGCTACTGGAAACCTTCTGCACTATAATTAATGTTGACCTTTGTTGGGCTACAAAGACACAGTCTACAGTTTCCATTGGGTCTGTCGGCGCGTCTCTTGACCCTCACCCTGTGGAAGTCCTCAGGCGTCTGGTGCACTGAGCCGAGGCACGTTAATACCAGACGGAGAAAACAAAGTCCCGTAAGCGCAAAGTCTGGATCAGGAATTAAAACAATAGTTACCTGAATAACTGATCATTTCAGAGGTTATTGGTCAAAGCTGTGGTTCAGTCTGTTTGGGATCTTTTTTCTTGGTAAAGCTGCTCTCGGTGCTGATGAGGCTATATTGTCTTTTTCAGATTCTTGTCTGATAGAAAAGGGACCTAGACTAACTTCCCTTCAATCTCTCTTTCATCTGTCCCTGTTTGAGCTTCATCTCTTTCATTCAGTTATTCCTCTCCGATCTGTCGATAGTCTCATTCTTTCCTTTTTTCAGGCCTGTGTTGTTTCTTACGTCGAAGCGCAGCTAACAAACAGGCTGACACACGTCCCGCCTTCCTCTGCCGTTCTTCTTTTTCTGTTGTTCTGTTCTTTTTTTAAAACCTAGATAAAAGTCTCTCTTCTTCTATACCTCTCTTCACTTGCTGTTTTCCTCCAGGCCCCATGTCGTCCCTCCCAGATCATGTGGATAAGGGACACCTGTCACTGTGAAAATGAACTTTAAAGGCTCTGGCAGACAAAGCAGAGCATGGGGCAGCGATTAAGATGAATAGAGCAGAGGAGCTGTTGGTCTTTTAGCTCTACAAAACACTTTTGTCTTGAAGTCTGCTGTTGTGACTACTGCTAGAACCAAGACTACACACTTTTCTGAAGGGATTAATCCGTCAGGTAGATTCTGAGGACAGGAGATTAAATCAAATAGGATTATTTCTCTTCAACTCAACTAGTATTTTGTTTACTGTTATTAAATCGGTATCTGTCCTACACACTTTTGAAGTTCTCCTCCCCCTCCCCCTTCTTGTTGGAGGTCTTTTCTTCTCTTACCCAGAAAATCCTTATCCTGCCAGAGTCAATTAACATGAACTGTTTTGGAATAACAATAAAACTTTCAAGAGGTGCACACCTATTTTTGTTATCTTCCAATTAAGGTTGGTTAACTGTTTAGCAAATAGATGTAAACAATGCGTTTGAATGTTCGGGGTTCCAGACTTCAGTTTAAACGCAGACCTACCTTGTTTATTATCTACAGGTTTACTCGGCTGGATGACTGTGGTTTTTAGTGAGGGGCAATAAACTGACACATATTAACACCAAGTTATTTGCTCCTTAACCTTTGTGCTCCCCGTGATCTGCTGCTCCAGCAGATCGCTGACACCTGCAGCTCTGTGGTGCAACAGGTTGGGCCTCATTAAAGGACATTGCAGATGGAGCATAAGTCATAATTTTATTGCATGGATGTTGTTCAAGATGTCTGCTCCATATTGGAGGCTTGTGTGTTTGAATCAAACTTTTACTTGACTAATGATGATTTAACTGGTTTCATCATATGATTTGAGACTTTCTGTGTGGACTCTAGAATCTCCAGCATCATCTGACCGGATGTTTTCCTTCTCAGGCTGTCAGCGTCCCGTTGGCCTGTCCAGGGGAAAGGCAAAGGTCTGCTACTACAGCGGCTGGTACTACTGCCAGAGCTGCCATCAGGACAACTCCTTCCTCATCCCAGCTCGCCTGCTGCACAACTGGGACACCAACAAGCACAAGGTGGGACCACAGAAACTCTGTCGTTACAACCAGCAGAGGCTAATATAGCTTAGCATAAAGAGAATTATGAAACGGTATTTTGTGTAACACCAATGGTACAGAGAAATCGTCTCCAATGCTTGCGATGTCCTGGGTGCAGTCGTCCTTATGTAGACTCATGTTCCCCCTCAGGTTTCTAAACAGGCCAAAGAGTTCCTGGAGTTTGTGTACGAGGAGCCTCTGCTTGACGTCCAGCAGCTCAACCCTTGCCTGTACGAGCACTGTGAGCCGCTCAGCACCGTGCTGCGTCTGCGGCAGCAGCTCCAGTCGCTGCGGGCCTATCTGTTCAGCTGCCGGGCAACCATCGCCGAGGACCTCCGACGAAGGTAGGCCGGCGGATTAGTGCAAATATTACACTACGGCAAAACGGTGTCTTCATTTGGCGGACGCTTTTATCCAAGGCAACGTACAAGCACAAGCAAAGAACTAGAAACGATACTGCAGATGCTGGTCTCAGTATTAGAAAACCTTAAGTCCAAAATAACTTTAACAAACTCAACCACTGTCAGTGAATGTTGAGCTCTTTCTCAGTTATTTTCCACACTCACACACACACCAGCCATTATTTTTCTGTTTAACATAAACGGCCTGTTTCATCAGTCACACTGACGGATGAACTTAAATATTTGCTACACATCCCCCTGTTGATGACCAGACAGTCGCTTACACAGACTGTTAACATCTTTCCTATGATCCGTGTATGTGTGTTTATATGTGTATGTCTGAGTGCATGTGTGTGTGCAGTGCTATAACTTTTATCTGCATGCATTCCAGCGCACATACAAGATGAGTGCCTGTGTGTGTGTGTGTGTGTGTTCATGTGTGTGATGGTTGGGTGGGAGGGGGGGTGGTGACTGTTTATCTGAGTGCAGTCCCTCTCTATAAGCCTTGTCTCTGAGCTGATGGATGCTCCTGGCCCTGCTCTGGGTCACTAACACACTGATGTGATGGAGCGTGTCTAAAAATGAGCATCATTAATTTCATCAAACATATTTGACTCTTCAAGATATTCTATCACTGTAACCCCCCCCAAAAAAAAATTCAAAAAAATAAACCCAGTAATATATACTGGTCTCTACAACAGCAAACTCCTGACCCCAATTAGCTTTTGTTGATGTCATCAGTCTTTAGCTGAAATTGAAATTGCTCTGACTCATCGCTCCCTCACTGTCCCTGTCAAAAAAGGCAAACAATATTTACTTGGATACAATTCAAAGTATGAATTCATAAAAGAAATGATAAACAATCTTATTAGAAGTCTTACATAAATAAATCCAGAGGCTTTACAACATGTGAGATGTTCTAACTGTCTGTGTGAACTATAAAAATATTTCTTCTCAGGCTGGGCTTCTACCTTCCAACTGGAACTACTGGTATTTTTGATCTGCTCTTTTAAAAAAAAACATATTAATGGTCGCCTGTTGCAGAGCAGATCAGCATCGTGGTGTTCTGTGTTTACTTCTGACCCATTAGCTAGTGCCGGCTAGTGCCCCGCCATTTCCAAACACAGTAGGATTGATGAGGGCCGTGGCGCTAAAACCTTCCCCTGGTCATCTGTCTCCTTCAGGAGGAGTCTGAGGAGAGATGTCTGTTGCACACGGCTGGAAAGCCCTGGACACAGTCACACCTATAACCACACGGGACACTGAAGTTACCGTTAGACTAACATGGAGGAGGCAGGGTTTATGGCCTGTTCTGCAGCTAGCAGGGCTTCACTTTTGAGGAGCTGTCTTGTCGCAGCATTTGCTCTGTGAGGGATAACACCAGTGGCTAATGAGCTACGACTCAACCCCAGAACTTTCTGGATCAGAACCATGATCCTTATCCAGTCTGAATGTAAACGGCCAAACTGAACCAGATAAGATGTCTTGTTTTTGGTTTGCATTGTACTGTAACATGTTAGTGTGACCTTACACACACACTGAACCAGGTCAGACCCTCCTTCAGTACACAATCATAACCTTGGGGTGATAACAGATATTTAATGAAAGGTGTGTCTTCTGGAGCGGAAAGAACATTTGAAATACAGAAAACATGGAATCAAAAACTAACAGGTCTTATGCAAATATTGTGAGTTTGTGTGTGAATTTCCACGCAGGCATGGATCCGTGTTTCCTCTGTTATCTAATCCTGAAATGTTTGAGTGCTCAAGTGCTTTTATCGTGATCAGCACACGCTTCGAGGGTGTGTTCACCTGGGGACTGACTACACAGTCATCAGCAAACATCTGTGTGTGCACTGTGTGTGAGTGTGTTTGATCACTGAAGCTCTGTGTGTGTGTGTTAATCTATGAATGCTGATGTGGTTACCACTGGTTACGTGCCAAACATAGTAGTTTATCAGAGGTGCCTATCACCATGAGGCGCCTGGATCTCACACACACACATACTTGTGTTTTGGTGACACTCAACACAGCTTAGACAGGAATTAACATGGAGCCATCCATCTTAGTGGTCTGAGAGGAGGACCCCCACACACACACACACTCTCTCTCTCTCTCTCTCTCTCTCACACTCTCTCTCTCTCTCTCTCTCTCTCCTGCTTTGCCACCTGATGTTAGAAGATGGAAAGTTACTGACTGTAGATTAGCATCATTACTTAGTGTAGCAGTGTGAACTGAGACGCTGCTGGTTAAACATTAAATCAGTGCAGTGTTCGTATTTAGCAGCAGAGTTTGATCATTGTTCCACATGTAGCTCCTCTCAAGAGTGAAGCTAGAACTTAAAAACAGGCCCAGACTAAGAATTAAAAGAGAGACTCTTTAGAACATGTTGTCTAAAACAAACATTAACGTGATCCCGTGTCTGCATTAAAACTGTCTCTTGTGTCTTTTCACAGGATCTTTCCCAGAGAGTATCTGCTTCAGCACATTCACCTGTACTCCATGGCAGACCTGCAGCAGGTACACACACACACACTCTCTCTTTCTCTCTCTTTCATTTCAGACAGATAATTTTATTTTTAATCCTTCATTTAAAGTAACATTTTACTGCCAATTTTACTACTACAGTCTTATGTGGTTTGTCTTTTCTCTGCCAGTTATTATTTTAGTTTAATTCTTACTTGCCAAATGATTAAATATCAGCTCAGCTGATTTTAGGAAATGATAGGGTCCGTTATGGAAAACTGTTTTTCAAAAATGATGATGATCATTATAATAATCATTCTGTGGGAAACTCTCACCTCCACTGGTCGATCTGCTGTTCACACCAGTCACCCCCCCCCAGGATTAATCTGAATTTAATCATGTTCAATAATAAAGGAGATGCAGCACGGCCGTTAAGCAGTTGTGTTTCTCAGCATTGGGCTGATATTGGTGGTGTGTGTGGTAGTGGTGGGGGCAGGTCCGAGAAAAGCGACTACAAATGACTCAAAAGTTCCTTTGTTTGTCATTATGTTCATTATGTTGTACCCTGCCCCATTTTTTTTTCTTTCACCCCTCTCTGACTCGGAGCTCGGCCGCAGAGTCTCACAGTGAAAGAGACTGGAACCCCGTCCCCCCTGTCCCCCAACCCCTCTCCCTCCTAACCCCCCCCCATCTCCCCTACTCCCACAATCTGTGTCTCTCTGCTTCACTAATTGGTCACATTCAGAATCAACAGGCAGAAAAACAAAGCGTGACATCCCTACATTTTTCCCAACATCCCCTTGGCCCCACACACACTCGGCATACATGTGTTTTGTGCGTGTGTGTCCCTCACTCCATTTACCCTCTAAACTCTGTGATTAAACTAGAAAGTGGCGATTTAGTTTTATTTTAACAACAGGTCGTCTTTAGTCGAGTCTGCACGGCTCCCTCCTCCTCCCCCCTATCTCCTCCCCATCTCTGCCCCTCTCATCTCTCTCTCTTGGAGATTCTCAAGCACTCTTCCTCTTAATTGGTTTTCCATATTAACAAGCTTGTTTCTTTTGATTCACCTCCTGAATAAAATGACGCTCTTAATCAACATGGCTTTTTTTGTTCCAGCCCAGAGGTCAGTGAAGGCTAAACTCCCCTGGCTAAACCCTGTCCCACGCAAGTCTATTCACCTCCCAACAAATAGCCTCCACCCATATCACCCATTAGCAACCGGTGTATTCTGCAGACACCATATGTGTTTGTGTAAGGCGCTCTGCCCTTTTCCTCCACTGGTTGTAAAGATTGTTTTTTAAGTTTCTAGGGTTTTGTGTGAGGACTAGAGTAGGGGTGTGTGTGTGTGCGTGCATGCGGGCGGGTGGACGGGCAGGGCGGGCGGGCGGGCGGTGGGCTTCCCACAGTGGCACCCTGGCATCCCCTCTATGCCAGGCATGTCTCTCCACTCACACTTGTGCACACTTGTGCACACACACACACACACACACACACACACACACACACACACACACACACACGGACACACAGAGGCCTCTCCAGTAAATGCTGAATGTTATCAGAAACATTTCCAGTTTCTCCTCACAGCCTTTGTTTCAGGTAGAGCTTAATGTTGGTTCTCGTCTAGTCATGCATTCAGCAGTTATAAGTTATAAAAAAAGACCCAGAAATCATCTTGTTTTCTGGAACACACCTGCTAAAATCGATTTCAGTTTGGACTCTCAGCTCTCTCTTTCTCTATCTGCTCACTGGAGCAAGAGAAAACGTCATTGTTGCTCAATTGTTTTTTTAATCTATTGAGCTACTACTTCCTTATTGTTGTTGACTTCAATAATCCCACATGTATAGTATGTAGATACGTGTACTGCAGGTTTTGTCCTCAGGAGGCACTGATGAATGGTGGTGCATTGTTCCTACAAATCTACAAATGATCTTGTTTCATTGTCTTCGCTGGAACTTTCACTTAGTTAAATTAGTTGATTAGTTTAAATGTAACTCGTCATTTGAAAATCTCTGCCCGTCATTTATCTCCTGTCATGGACTCATATCGTCACCAGTTTAAACGTGTCCTACTTTACTGACTCTCCTCGGGCAGGTTCGTGTTTGCTCAGTTTTTTGGGACCCCCCCCCCCGGATTAGAAGGAGACCACTGTGGATACACTGACAACCAACATACATCAAGTATTCTGTGTGAGGAGAGGGTGTTATCCAAACACCGCTCACCCTGGTCTTTCCAGCCATGTAATCCCAGCTGGCTTTCAGTTTCTCAATGGCGCTGTGGTAGTGTGTGTGTGTGAGAGAGAGAGAGAGAGAGAGAGAGGAGGGCAGGGGAACGGCTGTTGAACAGCAGTTTTAGGGGATTAGGAGGTTTTGGAGCACAAAGACTCGATGTGGAGCAGAGAAAAAGGCCGAACTGGAGGGGGAGGAGTTTAAGAGGTCAGATGGAAGTGTGTGAGAGTTTGTGTGTGTCATTTGGAGGGAAAGAGGTTGGAGGGTGTGTATCCGAAGGCTTCTGGAGAATCACACTGCGACCATCGTCCTTTTCCTCCTTTAAACTCATGCATGTCCCTGCTGTGTTTCATTTTAAACTCTCGTCTGTCTTTTGTCCTGGACATAGTCAACGTCAGACCAAAGCTGCAGCTGCAGTCACCAGGACATTGACAGAAAGAGACACAGTGCTCAAGCCTTGCATGGGATTCTCACCTCTTTCCTTTGTCTCGAACCCAAATCTTTCTGCACTGATGGCATAAAGCGGTCGTTTCCTCACCCTTTCAGCGTGCGATCTCTCAAAAAGAAGGAACTTCAACACGCAACCTCCTCGTGACCTCAGAGCTGTTCTACTTCCTGTGCAGGAAAAATGATTTGGAAAGTTTAGAGAGAAGCTGGAGTCTGACAGTATATATAATTTTGTGTGACAGAAATAACTTTTATTCCTCATCATCTGGGGGGAAAAAAATTCCTCTAATTTATGAAACGCCAACAAATTCTGTCTGTCCTGGCGACAGAAGTCGGTCCGACCCGGTCGACCTTGAGCTCCGCTCCTCGCGCTGAGAGCGAGCCAGCGGTCTGACTGCTGGTTGACCCAGACGCTCGATATTTGGCTTCAGTCTTGTCTTTGTTGAATGGGCGAGTGTACAAATTAAAAAGGGTTGAGCTTGGAACTTCTGGTCCCAGTGATTGTACCAGGGTGACCCTGCTGGCAAGGGCTGCTTTAATGCAGCTAATTAAATAGCCACTGGATATTTATAGTTTACAGCCATTTCACCAGGCGCCTGGGGATTTAAAAGAAATGGAGGAAAAGATTTATGAATTTAGAGAAAGTCATTATCAGGTTTTTTCTGAGTGATGCAGTTTGTATTGTGATAAATGGCGCCCAGGTCTCCAGCACCTTCGAGAAGCTGGATTTAATTGACTTGTTGTTTCTTTATATCGCCCCTTCCCTCTTTTCATGTGTCCATTTACTTCTGTCACCCTCCATCCATCTTTATGTCTCCCTCCGCTGTTTCCACTGTCCCTCCAGAGTACCAGTCAGCCACCAGAGCTGTTCTGCCAGTCGTTTGATTCTGCCCAGTCCAATTATAGCGGCCCTTAATTACGGAGGCTGTCAGCCTCCATCAGGAGAGCCATTCGTCATATGGACCGGGCTGGACCGGGCTGAGTAGTCTCTGTAGGTTTGGTGTGGGCAGTGCTGGACGGCTTCATTTTAAAGTAGAGTTTTTTTTTATTAAATCTGCAACAACCAGTTAAGAGAAAAATAATTACAAAGCTTGTTTCAGGATGGCAACCATTGTAAATTATCATTTGAGTAAATTGGGCATTTGTTTAATCTGTAACTCAAAGATCCTCGGAACTCTCTCTGGTTAGACCAACGCTGACACTGCATGTTGAAGGAAGCAGCAAAAAGAAATCCTGGACTTCTCTGTTTGTCCATATCTGTTGTTTCTCGCGTTCTGTCTCACCCCTTCACAGAAATTCCAAATCAGTCTGTCCAAACACCAGAAAGTCTTTTTAGAACACGTTCCTTCACCAAACTGCACTGAATTGCACGCACGCCCCTGAATATGAGATTGTTTCGCCTTCAAGATCCATGAGTTAGACATGGTGCCTTGTGAGAGAGGACATCTTTTCACCAAAGTTACAGCACGTGCACTCTGGATCTGGCCCTTTGGCAAATTGAGTCAGTTTTTACCTGGCCCCCATGTCCTGGCCCCCCACCATGTCTCATGGTCTTTATCTGAGTTGATTTATTTAGCTAATACCCAAAGATATTCTGGGAACAAATGTGGAATCATCTAATATTTGGCATATTTGTGATATATATGCATATGTTTTTCCATTGATTCCAATGATTATTTGTTTCAGAGTGAGTTCAGGTGGGAACCTCGAAGCAGCAGCCCTGATGGTTGTGTCTCTACAAACTAGACCTGAAGCTCTCACTGTTTGTGTATGGTTTCTTCCTCCTCTCTTCATCTCATGTCCTCCTCTCGTCTAACAAACAGCATGAAGGAGGTTATAATTGGGAGGTCCAGAGCTCTGCCAGGTGGAACCACTTGTATCTGAATACAGGCTCTCTCTCTCTCTCTCTCTCGCAGGCGCTCTCTCAAGATCTCTCTTATATATTGTCTCTACCACTCTTTCTCTTACTGTTACACTCCCTCTCTCTCTGTCTTACATTCATGTGCTCATAGCTGGGATCGCATTATCAACATCATCTGACAAATCTCTCTGTGACCTTATTCAGTTTTTACTTTCTGCAAGATTCCACACAGCTTTTTTCTTTGTGCTTGTTTCTCTGAGTCATCCACTGTCTATTCATGACCACACAACTGTACCCCCCTGCTGCCAGACCCCACCCCAACCCCCACCCTCAGTTCTTTAAGGAACTTGCCAAGCGTTGCTATTAAAAGGCGTTCACCGCATTTACTGTCTTCCTCCCCTCAGTTTCCTCTCCTCCTGTTTTCCGGTCGTCCCTCCAAGCCAAAGAGGATACTGCTTTCTTGTGGTAGTTTTAAAGTCGGTCTTAAAATGAAGTGGTGCAAGAAGGAATACTTTACAGAAATACCACATTATAGGAATACATTAAAATCAAACAAAGACCTGTGTGTGTTGAAACTAAGTGCCTCAATTGTACCTGTGTTTGTATCAGAGTGTATCCTCAGGATACAAAGATCCATTCTAACCTGGCAGAGTGCGAGAGAGAGAACTAGATGAATCTAAACCACACAGGTTCGATGCTTTTCCTATGTAAAGTGACAAAGACACAATGTCTGTCCGTGTCTACACTCAAACAGTGGGGCGGTGTGCCCCAAGGTTATGCTCTCGGTCCTGTTTTATTTGACTTGGCTATGTCTGACCCATGAAAATGTGATTTTACATGCTGAATGCTGCAGTTGTTCTCCTCCTCTCTCCTCACCCTGCAGGTGATTGATGGAAAACTGGCTCCCTTCCTGTCTAAGGTGATCAAGTTTGCCAGCTCCCATGTTTTCAGCTGCAGTTTGTGTCGAGAGAAAGGCTTCATCTGCGAGCTCTGCCAAAATGGACAGGTCATCTACCCCTTCCAGGAGAGCGCCACCAAGAGGTAGACACACAGATCACATTTCACTCTATTTTGACTTTGTTGACCTTTCATTTATGGTCCAAAAGATCAACACGATGCTGAGTACGTTGGTCTGTTAGTCTTGTTTGGTCTTTTTCGATGTTATAGCATCTTTTGAGTCTTGGAGTCTAAAGTCTACTCTTCTTAAAGTCTTTTGCCACCTTCAGAACATGTGTTGCATTCAGTCAACCGTCAGAAGCTTGTGTAGAAGTTCTTTAAAAGGCAGTGAGTTGTATCAGGAACATTTCTTTCACTGAGAGTGTTCAGAAAAGCACTCAGACGTCATGCACTTTTTATTTTTCTCTGGAGAGTGACTGAATGACTTTCTGTAATAACCCACCAGAGCTCAGAGGGAGGTGAGGACTCAGGCTGATATACAACTTTAGAAACAATGAGCTCCATCTGGTTCCCGGTTCTTCTGTCCAGTGTCTTATTTTGTTTGGACACTCGGTTTTTCAGCACTTGCTCTTTGCTTTTTTTTGAGTGGCAATTTAAGTGAGAGTCATTGAGTTGAAATGTATTGGACGGTCCTGATGTCTCCAGAGCTTTCTCTTGTGATGTTGGATTTGGTTGAGCCGAATTAAAATGTTGGCCCTTGGTACTGTGGATAATCAACAGACATGTTTGTAGAAGTGACACTTAAAGGTTCGGCGATGGCTTCATGTTGACGAGCAGCAGGACACTGAGCCGGCTGCTCGCTGCTAACGCCGGCTGGCAGCGAGGAGGTGGAGGGATTATTCTAATGACACAGTCCAGAGCTTCGTCTTTGCCACCGATAGTCAGAGTGAAAGACAGCCGGGCGATAAGAGCCAATCGGGAAGGGCTCTTAGAAGACCGGGAGCCGTGGAGGGAAACGCTGACACACACAGACACACACAGACACACCTTCCTTGTTGAGTTGTGTTTTATGGCGAGTGTAGGAGGTGTTAAGTGTTAACTGATAACAGCTGCATAGACTGAAAACACGCTGTAAAGATGCACTGAGTTAAGCTCTGTTGATTTACTGATTCACACAGGCGCAACAGGAAATGTGTTATTAGTGGAGCTCTGAAAACAGCAATTAAATGTGTATGGTTATAGATAGTTATAGGTCTTCTTGTTAAGAATCTAAACACATCAAAGAATGGAAGTTACGAAAACAATTTAAACATGAAGATTCTGTGAAAATGTCTCAGAAAATAACCTTGACAAATGTCCGACTGTCTCTGCTGAGACATTTATATTAATTAGGATTTTATTTTATATATTTCTGTAGAAAAGCTAAAGATTCAATAACAAGCTGATGAGCAGATTTATCATTGAGAATAAAAACACACAAACGTTTTTCCGTGCCTGCGCCTCACTGACCTGTATGATGTGCGTCTCCGTGTGTCTGCAGGTGCGACGGCTGCGGCGCCGTCTTCCACGCCGAGTGTCGACAGAAGGCTCAGCCATGTCCCCGCTGCGTTCGGCGAGAGCTGCACAAGAGGCCGTCCTCCTTCTGGTCACCGGACGACGACAGCCCCGGGTGTTTCCACCTGCCTTACCACGACACCTGAGACGCACACACACACACACACGCAGTGTCGACCGCCCGGGACACCGGGGACAGATGCTTGGTCTGTGTTTGTGTGTCCCCGGGACGGTTTTGTTTGTGTTGGTGTGTGTTGAACTGATCCACACGCACCTGGACGCCTCGTCCTCCTGCTGAAGAACTGCTGCTCCAGACTTCACTCACTGAACGACTCGTTTTGTCGTCAAATATCTCGTACGTCAACGTCACCCTCTGCCATCGTCCTCCCTCCACTGGTGTTTTTTTTTTCCAGGAGCCAAAACGTGTAAAATCGCAGCAGGTAAACTGGTGAACCTCCAACAGTTTGTCCACAGGCTCAGTCAGATTCTGGTCAAACGGCTTCTGGTCCCAGCTTCAGGTGCCGGGACGCAAAGCACAGAAATGGAAAATGTCTTCTTGATTTCTGACGTTAAATATTTGTCCTTGTTTACAGACTGTTATTACTTGAGAAACAAATTGAAGAATCTGTAAAAGTGAAATTAACCTCGGTGGTTTCAGCCCCGCTGAAACTTTAAAAAGTTTAGAAATATCTGCAGGGAAGCAGCAGCTGGTTCTTATCACCAAGAACAGCAAGCTGACATATTTAAGGGAATTCTCACGTATGTTCAAGTCTTTTAATTTTCTCTTTACAACTGATTTCAATTGAAGCGATGAAGGAAAATGTCCTCCAGTGTCTGTTGTGCTGCCCCTCAGCGAGGAATCCAAAAAATAAAGTGAATTTAATAAATAAAACATTTCCTGGAATCAACTAATTTTCAAGGAAAAATTAAGATTTTCTGTTTTTTCAGAAAAATCCGAAACTTTCAGTTGTGAAGAAGCAACTTTTGAACTTTTATTAGAGACAAAGAGATTCATCGGCTCATTCACCAACCCGCCTGATGATGCAGCAAAGATTTTCTTCAATTATTTTCCAACTCACTCAACTTGAAACCTGCTGTTTGTCAAATAGAAAGATACTCACGTTCTCAGTATAATAACTCTTTGTGTGGCACTTTACAATAGGACTAACAGAGTGGTTCACAAACAAACAATATACGATTAACAAATAATAATCATAACAATGAAGAAGCAGGTAATTACAGTCATAGACATGTTTTTCTCTTCAGACTCTTCCATCAGATCAGGGATCGTTCAGGATTCTAACAGAAACATTGTGTTTGATGAGAACTATTCATTTGAATTGCTGTGACTGAAGTGTCACCTCCCCTCAGACTCCTCAGACCGAAGAGGAGGAGGGGATTCAACCTGAAGACTCGTTTTTATCAGTGTTTCTTTATGTAAATGTTCAATGTTAAGAGATTTGAATTTAAGAAGACTGTCAGTGTGAGCACATGATCTTCTCTTACTCTTACCAGAGGCAATAATCTACTGTAACTTCCTCCTCTGCTCCTCCTCCTCCTCCTCCTCCTGTTGTGCTTTGTTCATGCAGAATCTATCCAACGTGATAGCAGCTTTAGCTTTTAGTATTTCTATGCAACCTAGATGGCCTTTATGACCCACTGCTTTCACGCGTGTAAAGGTCGGACGCTCACGTTCGTCACAACAGACTCGTTTCTGTCCAGTGTTAAACCTAAATTTACTGAAGTTTAAAAAAAAAAACAAAAAACAACTGAGATCTTAAAGTGTTTTTATTAAATTCCTGAAAGACACAAAACATGTCCAAACTTTACAATAAGTATTTGTCACAAAATGAAAAACTTTTGAGGAACGTAAAACTTTGCTGTCCTGAAGATTTCTCTGTGTTTAGTTTCAGTTGAATCTGTATTTCATTAACCTTTCACTTTTGGACTCTGTCCATTAACACCCGGTCAGAGTTTCCAAAAAGCTTTCAAGTTTGATCAACCTCTGGATGGAAATGAAGCTGCTGCTTCCTGACACACGTTTTCTTTCCTTTCATTGTGAAACTCTGAAGCTGATTCCCTTTTCTCATCTTTTTGAGCAATAAGACCTTTCTCTTTCTTCATTAGTGAAAAATCAAAAATAAATCAGCACCAGACAAACCTGAGTTTCAGGTGCAGGAAGAAACGTGTATTTCAAAGATCAGACTGACATCGGTTCTTTATCTTCAGGAGGAAACTAGACTGAAACTAAATAACCCAGGACTTTAACCTTTGGCAGGAAACGTGCACTGATCAGTTGATTCATTTTGTCTCTGAGTTGTGGTCGCCAGTAAAGTATTTGTATGTGTTTTGTGTTTGTTTTTATTTGTATTTGATTTGCGTGAAATGGAATCCAACATGTGACAAGATTTGTTTATTTTAATCTTCTCAGACCTGCTTGTTAGCGTAATTTGCTGAAACAAAACTCGACCTCATGTCTGAAACTCTGGTTGTTCCGTTTGCAGGACTAAATGTGGCCAAAAACCAAAACAAACAGTCTTCATGTAAAATAGGTTAAAGTGATATATATATTCTATATTTCCAGCAAAGATGCTGCAGTTTCCCAGGTAGAAGTTTTGTGTCTGTATTTATGCCTTGATGAGACTAAATTTAGAATGGGATCATCTCCAGTGAATATTTGATATCTATTATTTTGCCGAACTGAAGGTTTGTGTTTGAGGTTACATAAGCAACGTTTGATGAGATGCGTGAAGGTTTCACCTCCTCTTCTTCAGCTCCGACTGAACGATGAAGACTCTCAGGTGTTAACAAATACTTCAGTGTTGTTGTACTCTGACGAGAGCAGGACTTCACGTGTTTGTGTAGAAATACTTCACCTTGGTGCAGCCACAGCAGCTCACTTCACTTTGAAAACTTGAATGAAGGAAATGATTTACCTTATTTGTTGAATGCAGTTTGTGTCTGTTGATCCAGACGATTTAAACGTGTTCACTCTTTTTGTTTGTCTCACTTGTGTCTTTCATTTCCCTCGGGATTTCCTAAATGTGAAGCGTTATTTTCTTCTGTATGATTTGTTTTGATGTAAAGCATTCTTTATGTTGCAGGCACCTTCTGATCATCGCAGTATTTTGTTTTACTTGAGAGGAATATATTGTACAGTATTTAAGCCGAACTGAAGCTCCTCTCTACTTTGCACACTTTAAGTTATTGTTTGTTTTTTAGTCCATTGCAGAAAAAACTCTTATGCAAGATCAGGGAGGTGACGATGTGCATTCATCTTCCTCGTGTCTGTTTGGTTCAAATGTTTTCGCTGTAGCCACTGATGCCAATAAAGACAAGTTTGGAAAAGTGAACATGTTTCAAAACATGTTTGTTCAGAATCTTTCATATCATTTGTTCATTTGCAGGTGAATTTTAATGAAATTAATATTTAATATATATTTATATATATATATATATATATATTTAATAACAAAGTTGCATTGTTGAGCTAACAGTGCTAGCTACGAGGTTTGGTTTGTTTTTAATAAAAAAAAAAAATGTAAGTTTCAACTGAATTAAGGACAGAAACTGGAAGAATTTAAAAAGCAGGAAAAAAAAATTCCCTTGTGAAATTATCTGGTATGTGTAGGTCTAATTTATAATTAAAACAATTTATTATTATTCTCACCATTAACAGAGGGTGATGTTTTTCCCATTGTCAGTGTTTGTTGACATTTCTCTGAGCAACGTGAAGAAATTCAAACTCATCTGTAACGTTTGTTATTTCTTAAAGACTCCGGGAAATGTCTGAACGAGCCTCTGTGACGAGAGCGTTTCCTCAGCCGCTGGTTCCCGAGGTCAAGAAAGACCTTCCAAACGAGTTCACCTGCCTGAGTGAATCTGCATATTGTCCGAGCGAGCAGGAATCTCAGCGCCCGACTCATTTGCCTGCGATGTACGTCGAGCTTCTGGCAAATTGAAGCTGAGTGTCGACCGCGCTTAATTGTCATCGCCAATTAGTGCATTGTGGGACGCCCATAATGGATCAACTGTAGCGAGTAGAACGAAGTCCTTTGTGCTTCTCCAGTGGCCCGCGGGCCAGTCAAGACTCATTTAAGGCCCGAACAACGACGGAGCAGAAATGCCAATGAAAATGAAAACAAAAGACAGTTTAAGGAGGAAAAGAGGACGGAGGGAAGAAAAAGAGGAGGAGGAGGGAGGAGGACAACGGTCACAGAGGAGGGAAGGCCTCTTCCAACATGAGAGGAGAGTGTATGACTTTGACACACACACACACACACACACACACACACACACAGGGTGCCCCTCCACCCCGACGTTTAGCGAGCTGCTACACAAAAGCTGGCTGGGCCCCAGTGTTCCCAGTGACCTGGTTGTTCAGAAGCTCGTTTGGCCGTGTCGGAGCTTTCAGCAGGTCTGAGTCGAGCGGATTGTCTCTTGAGTTAAAGGCTACAACCGCCGTTCCTCTACTCAAACAACCATTAAAGTGTTTTTACATCGACTGAAGCAAAATGCAACTTCCTCAGCAGAGGTCGCTCTGAAAACAAAGAAATCTGCATAAAAGGTTTAGAGGGAAGTACTTTGAAAAACATAAAGTCATGAATCCATTTGTTTTTTTCCAGCAAAACCATCAACCATTTTACTTCACCTCCATGTGAATTCTGTCTATACATGAAGTTTTATTGCCTCCACTTAGAATTTCCATTTATTAATGTTTGCCTGTTTGTCAGCAGAATGTCATTCAAATTCATGTTTTCTTTCACATCTCTTGTCTTTCGTTTTCATGGAACCTGATTCTGAATATTTAGGGAACTGATGAAGTTAGCGTCAGTGTTCGAGACCCACAATGTGACTCGTGAATCCTTCATCTCTTTCAGACTGTGGAGGACGGATTAAACATGTAAAAAACGAATCTGTGTGTGTTTGCTCTGTGTCCAGAACACGTCTGCAGGTGACCCACCCCCCACCCCACCCCCCCACTGCTCCTCTGCCTCTTTCATAAAAAACATCGTGAGCTTGTTTGGAGGTGCTTTGTCATCGTGAGCAAACATGGCTCCTGCTGTTGTGTTGTTCTCCTCCTCTGCGTCATCGACATTACTGACCTCCACGTTCAAAAAGCTGGAGTTGTGCATGTGTACGTGCGTGCGCTCAGGTCTTTTTCTAACAGCCACTCCATCAAGTGTTGGAGCTCAGGTTAGCATTCAGTGGTTAAGGTAACAGACCGAGCAAGTTAGTTTGTCAATCAGTGACACAAAGGAGCAGATCTGAGTGTGTGTGTGTGTGTGTGTGTGTGTGTGTGTGTGTGTATTCAGGTGGATCAGGTCACGTCTCCTTGTGTTCTTACTGAAGTCCATGTCAAACAGGCCGAGCACCTGCATGGGAAAATCACTGTAAGTCATTACTGAAATGTGTGTGTGTCTTTACATATGAATTATTCAATGTTTGCTTTCATTCATCATCGTCACCTGAGCGCAGGTGAATCAGAGCACGGGAGACTTCGAGTCTTTGCTGATATGTTGAATGAACACACACACACACACACACCCAGTGTGACCTTTGTCCCTGTGAGCGCTGAGACCTTTGTCCAATGTGAAAAATGTCTCCGCGTGTAGAAAGAGAAACAGCAGAGTCAGAAGATCACCAGAGAGTTTCTGTGATTGTGATTCAATTTGTTTTCTTCTGGTCACTGTCTCTCCACACACACACACACACTGGTGCATGCTGGGAGCTGAAGCTGACAATTAAAACTATTCACACTTCAGAGTTGTGTTTCTTGAAAGAAGATGTATTTTCTTGCATCAACTCAGGCGTCATTATGTTTGCGTCTTTGTCAACTCCGATAACTTATTATGCAGAAATCGTTCAGACTTAACTGTATGTGCGTGGGCGCGTGTTTGTGTGTTTGTTGAAACTCCAACCTCCTGATGCAGGAAGTCATAAACGCAACTCGGTGTTGCGTTCACGGAAGTCGGTGACGATCACCTCAGGTCAGCGGCAGATTCACTGAGGGAAGACAAGTGAGAAATTACAGATTTTCGACAAAATACATTTATGAAAAAAAGTCTGAAGGTTAAGGTTATATTATTAATTATATTATAATATTATGTCTGCAGGTTATTAATGTTGAGTTAAATCATTTGGTTCCATGTGGTTTCAGAAAATAAACATAAACAAATCGTAATTATTAATAGATGTTACGTTCAATATCTATGATTATCTATGCTTTGATAAAAATGGGTTGTTTAAATCTTTACATTTCTTTAATAAGTAAATAATTCCCTCTTGTTATTGTTATTTAACTGTGCGGTAAACTGTACTGTACTGTAAATTAATTATTAAACCTGTTCGTTTTAAAGAGAATTATTTAATTTCATTCACTCATGGTCTGTTTTACTTTAGCTTGTCAATCCGCTTAAATATTTTCCTATCGATAGTTTTGAAAGGCGCTGGAACATATAATAAAAATGAATGAACCCGTCTGCAGACGGTCCTGCTCACAGTGGTGTTTTTTCCCACGGTATGTGAACGCCTCTCCGGGTGATGACAGCGCGCGGCTCCTCTCAGACCTGATTCCGTCCTGAGGCTCTGAGGAGTTCGAACCCCAGCAGCGCCTGATTCCTCCTCCTCCTCCTCCTCCTGAAGGAGACGCTGGATCCTCATCGAGCTGAAGCAGCAGAGAGAAAACACACGTGGAACTTCACCAAGAGACTAAACATGAGGGAAGTGTCTCCATGTCCCTGAGGGAATAAGCTGCTGCGCTTTTACGCACCCGCTTCCACCAGCACCGGCCGGAGACCTTTCACTTCGTGGACTTTTATTTTCCTCCTTGAAGACTTCAATGCTGGTTTGTTTTAGTTTCTCACTGTTTCCTGGACTCCTCTGAGGTCCAGGTGGTTCGGAGTCTCACCATGCGACCTGTGGAGGCGCGCAGGAGCCGCGGGGCAGAGGAGGCTCCGGGGCTGTTAGAGTGACTGGACCGAGACCGAACCGGGACCGGACCGGGATGAACTTTCTCCACAATGACCGCAGCCGCTCCGGCGACTGACTGACAGCTCAGGGCTGCGGCCGCGGGGACGCAGGGGAGTCGAACCACCTACGAGGAACTTGTTTTAATAAACAAATACGCACGGGGAGGAGATTTCTTTCGAGCTTCGTGGATGAAATCACGAGTTAAATCCAACTTCTCCTTCGCTCCTCTCCCTCCTTCTCTCTCGGTCGGTTTAGTTTCTTAGTTCATCGGACTTGGTTTCCCTCCTGACATCATGACGGGGAGGTGCGCGCCCCGCGGCCCGGTGCTCCCGCGGCCCCTCGTGTTCTCTCTCCTGCTGCTGCTCCGCGGTGCGGGTCTCTCCTCCGGGGCCTCCAAGGACCTGGTGTGTGAGCCCATCACGGTGCCCATGTGCAAGGGCATCGTGTACAACCTGACCTACATGCCCAACCAGTTCAACCACGACACGCAGGAGGAGGTGGGCCTGGAGGTGCACCAGTTCTGGCCCCTGGTGCGCATCCACTGCTCCCCGGACCTGCTCTTCTTCCTGTGCAGCATGTACACCCCCATCTGTCTGCCGGACTACCGCAAGCCTCTGCCGCCCTGCCGCTCCGTGTGCGAGCGCGCCAAGCGCGGCTGCTCCCCGCTCATGAGCCAGTACGGCTTCGAGTGGCCGGAGAGGATGAGCTGCGAGCGGCTGCCTCAGCTGGGGGACGAGACCCTGTGCATGGACCAGAACAGCAGCGAGGTCACCACCCTGGCCCCGCCGTTCCCCAAGCCCACCCCCAAAGGCCGGACCCGACCCCCGAGCCCCCCGCAGTGCGACAGGGAGTGCCGCTGCAGGGACCCGCTGGTCCCCATCAAGAGGGAGTCCCACGCCCTGTACGGCCGGGTCCAGACCGGGCCCCTGCCCAACTGCGCCCAGCCGTGCCACCAGCACTACTTCTCGGCTGATGAGCGGGCCTTCACCAGCTTCTGGGTGGGCCTCTGGTCGGTGCTGTGCTTCGTCTCCACCTTGACCACCGTGGCCACCTTCCTCATCGACATGGAGCGCTTCAAGTACCCAGAGAGGCCCATCATCTTCCTCGCCGCCTGCTACCTCTTCGTCTCCTTGGGCTACATCATCCGCCTTGTGGCAGGCCATGAGCGGGTGGCCTGCGGGGCCAGCGGCGGTGGAGGTGGTGACCAGCTGCACATCCTCTATGACACCACGGGCCCAGCTCTCTGCACCCTGGTCTTCTTGTTGGTGTACTTCTTCGGCATGGCCAGTTCCATCTGGTGGGTGGTGCTGTCGTTCACCTGGTTCCTGGCTGCGGGGATGAAGTGGGGCAGCGAGGCCATCGCTGGGTACTCACAGTATTTCCACCTGGCCGCTTGGCTCATCCCCAGCGTCAAGACCATTGTGGTCCTGGCCCTCAGCTCCGTGGACGGGGACCCTGTGGCTGGGATCTGCTACGTGGGGAACCAGAGTCTGGAGAACCTGCGGGGATTCGTGCTCGCTCCTCTGGTGGTCTACCTCTTCACCGGGTCGCTGTTTCTGCTCGCCGGCTTTGTTTCTCTCTTCCGTATCAGAAGCATCATCAAGCAAGGTGGCACCAAGACGGACAAACTGGAGCGGCTGATGATCCGCATCGGCCTCTTCACGGTGCTCTACACCGTCCCGGCCACCATCGTGGTGGCCTGCCTGGTCTACGAGCAGCACTACCGGCCCGGCTGGGAGCGGGCCCTGGCCTGCTCCTGCCTGACTGAGCGCCAGCGCTCGGGTCTGGGTCCGGACTACGCCGTCTTCATGCTCAAGTACTTCATGTGCTTGGTGGTGGGCATCACCTCAGGAGTGTGGATTTGGTCAGGCAAAACCCTGGAGTCCTGGAGGAGGTTTGTGGCCCGCTGCTGCCCCTGCTGGCTGCAGAAGGCCACTGCTCCACCCTCCATGTACAGTGAGGCCAGCACCGCTTTAACTGGGCACACTGGAACTGGGCTGACATCAGGGATCTATCATAAAGCTGCTCCGTCTCATATATGAACCGACTGGGCCGATTATTATTATTATGTCCAGGGACACACTGAGCAGTGTTCTCTGTGGACACTTGGACACACACAATCCAAACCCTCAAGGACCGGATGTGGCCTAACATCTGCAGGAGGGACAAAAGATTTGTCAAAGTGATTCTAAGTTAACAGCGTTAAGGAGCTGGAAACCTTTTGTTCTCCAGTCAGTGACACACGGACCCTCAATGGAGTCACAAGCTCTTCTTCCTGTTTGTCTGTCCTGAGCACTGAGAGAGAAAAACATATTTATTGATGTAAATATTGTAAAAAAAAAAGTGATGTAAAAAAAGAGAACATTAGTTGTATAGTGTTGATTAGATAGAAAGCAACCAATGTCACTGCCACAAGTCGAGAGTGGAGCCAGATCTTGTCTGATCTGAGGAGAGTGTACATTTGTACATATCAGTGTTGGAGTTTGACGTCCAGAGTTTCTGTACAATTATGAACTGAAACTGAAAAAGGTTTGTCTCAGATTGTAAAGTGATCGAGTTTATGGACGACTCCAGTTTCTGAGAGTTCATTAGTTTTTGTCTAAGACATGAACAAGCTGCCCTTTATCTTTAGCCCCACCTGCTGGTTGTCCTCCCCCAGGTCCCTCAACCTCAGCTTGAGAACCGCTGCTCTGGTCCAGATGATTTCAAAACGCCGACTCTGAACAGACGTAACAGTCACACGTTGCTATTTGAGCCATTAACCACAGACAGGTTTGAAAACTGACCAATTAGAATTTGATACAAGTTCAGTTTGAATTTTATTTAGTTTCAAACTATTGTACAAGAATGTATACATTTTTTTGTTTGGAAAAGAATGCATATTTATGTTTCCCAAATATTATAAATCAGCTAATTAATATGGAATATACACATTCTCTCTGTTACATTTCATACATGCCATCATTGTGTAATACTGATGATAATGGAAGAGAAATCTGACGGCAATGCTCTAAAATACGAGCTCACACTGAACGTACCGCCGACATTTCAGAAAAATCAAAGCAAAAAGAAGCACTTACGTACGACGGTTTTTAAATGATCACAACTGACTTGATTTGTGGAGATTTTGATGAGTCAACAGAAGTTTGGTGTCGTCTCCTCTCAGAAGTCAGAGGTCAGCTGTTCACAGACAAGCTGAAACTAAAGAAAACTAGGAAACATGAAGCCGTTCCCCAGAGGTCAGTGTGAGCAGTCACATCACAAAATTAAATGTATGGATACAACAAGAACTAAACGAACTGCTGTGTTTTAAATGTTCGGTTCGTTTCCGCTTCCTGTGATGATGTGTGTTGTGACGTCAGTGTTGTGTTCTTTCTAAACTACTGTGTTCAAGTATTAGAAAACACATCTAATTTATTAGTCTGACTTGAGTGAATGTGACTGTGTGAGGGATGTTTAAGTGTAAATCTGTTTTTCACACTCTATAAAAGATTTGAAAATGTTGTAGATTTTGATTCATATTGTGGAATTAAAAGTGAGTTGATCTGGAGTTTGTGTTTCATAAAGGCGTCTGTTACAAAATAAACTGAGTTTGGTTTTTAACAGAGCACATCATTTAGCTTCTTCTCTTTAAAATGTCTCATTTATCGTCCATCTTTCACCATCGTCCCACAGGCCAAAATCCCGGGCAAAATGAAGTCAGATGTTCTCTAAAGTATTAACAGTGGGTCCAGGCGAGGCTGCTGCAGCTGAGACGAACACACACAACACAACAGTTAGCAATGAGCACAACACATGTCAGTTACATGATTAGTGTTTATTTAAAATACTCCATCTGCAAATGTTTTTCTTTTCAATTAAAAACGAGACACGTTTCACAGCTAGTGGCCTACATAGTAAGCAAAAAGGAGGGGAGTGTCCATCAGTCTCTTTCACCCCCCCTCACCATCTATGTAGTTGATTCAGAAGCTCTGGGAGGGGCCTGGGACGAGCGCAGGGCTTGGTGATCTGTAGAGCGCCACCTTGAGGCGGGGGCAGGATTTGAGGGGCACAGCACTGAGCCTGGACAGTGTGGACCTGACCTATGTTATGTTTAATCTGTAGCAGAACTGATTCAGAATCTGTAAAAGGTGTCTGGTTTGAACTATGTAGTGTTGATCTCCAAAGAGAAGCTGATCCCAGTTTGGCACCCGACACCCTGACACACACACACACACCTAACTGATAGTGTGCTGGCTTCAGACAGCTGCTGTAGAATATTTATACTTTAATACTTCTCATCTGAGACATGCTATGCTAACTCCAAATAGGTAGATAATCAACTCAGACAGGATGCAACACCACTGGTATCAACAGTAAACACATTTGATTTACACTCTCAAAATGTCTTTTGGTTTTCATTCTACTTTACAAGAAAGAACATTTTTAGAGCTGGGCGATATAACGACGACAATCACCAGACAGAAATATAATCAAAGTTCAATATATAGATCCATATATTGCTTTGGCATATTACTTAGTGTTTTAATGTCCGACTTCACATTTATCAAGTGCTTGTCATTCTCTGCACATTAAGAAGTTTAAAACCATGAAATTTGTTCTTGATAATCGTCTTAGCCATATTGCCCAGCTCTAGTGTGTTAAATTTCCATTTGGTGATGTTCTATGGTTTCTTTTCTTGTCAATAAATCCCAAAACCCGATCAAACCAGGAATACACTGATCTGAAAACATCTCATGCCTTTGTTTGACAGCAGAACAAACTGACGGTCTCAGCTGCCACAGACGGACCTTTTTCGATGGGATTTCATGAATCATAAAAAAAATATCTTCTAACACCAATCTAATCTTTAAGGCTATGTTGAAATATTTTTGCAAACATGTAATCTCAATGACAACCACCAAGACGACTCCTCGGTGAGCGACGGCACCGGAGTCAGTTCTAACACACGGCATCATGGGAGTAAGGGCCGGCTAAGGAATAAATAAAGGAGAATTGTAAAAACAACAGTTTGAGGTTTCACAATCATGCAGCTCTACAGCTGTGGTGTCAGTTTCTGGCCGAGTCAGCTCGCACGATTCGATCGAAGCCTGAATACTGGCGTGGCTACGTCAAACCTGTGGGGCAGCCATGTTAGTGTGGGGCAGACTGGGGGAGGGCAGATGGCAGCGGCGGGGCCTACGACAACACGGCGTTGGAGCGTCGTATGCCTATCAGGTTGTCAGCGCTGAAGGATCGTCTGATCGCTGCTCGGCTCAGGTCTTTGTACTTGTCCTCACAAAGTCGCGAAATGGCCTGGACAGAAAAAGACACAGGACGATCGATTATAAAAGGTCAGAGGATGGGCAGGGAAATCACAGGGCAGGGAAATCACAGGAAGGAGGTGGAGGTGGCGAGGCCGAGATGTGAGGAGAGGAGCTCACCTCGAGTTTCTGAGCACGCTGGTTGTTCAGAGGCTCCAGAGGGAAGCTGAGGTTGTTGTCATCAGCCAGCTGCCGCAGATCAAAGTAGTACTTGGCATAGACACTAGCTGGCACGTTGATATTAAACTGGAGCAGCTCCAGGAAGTAACGCTCCATCTCATTCCTGGGAGCAGACACCGGAGGGTTAACACAGACAAAGCTTCTTATCACTCCGACGCTGAGGGTTTCTGTTTAATTGATGAAAGTGATGATGACTCCATTTACAATCATAAACCTTTTCATATATTAAAAAAATCCTCCATAAAAAGTTCTCACACACTCACAGAAAACCTGCAGGTTATCAGACATGTCTCTGTGAAAACCTGCTGGAGTCTTTTCCTGACTACAAGCTCCATCAGCATCATCATCATCACAGCAATGAGTAGAGCTGAGGGAGGTGGTCGCCAAGGAGACAGCATCCGGGGATGCTTTGTTGGTCAGCAAAGGTGGAACGAGCGAGCATGTGTGTGATGTCTGGTCTCCCAGGGCAACTAATGGAGTGGGCGAGAGCCTGGGCCATTATGTGCAAGGAGTGAGAGCACTTGAGACCCTCCCCTCCATTTCTCCCTCTCTCTCTACTCTTCCTCCCTTCATCCAGAACCAAGCACACTCACAAAGACACTTCAATTGCAGCGATGCAAACAGAGCAGAGAGAGAGAGAGAGAGAGAAAGAGAGAAGGGGGGGGGGGGGGAGAGGAGGTCAGACATGATGTGGTATGAGAGGAAAGAGAGTCAGAGAGATGGGGTTTCTCGGACAGAGAACACACACATGCTGGCAGTGCACGCACCTTTCCAAATCACAAAACAACAAGGAGGCACTTCCAACCTCTTTTACACGCGCGCGCACACACACATAGGAAGAGGAAATAAAGCCTGGCTGCTCCATGTGCAGCCCCTGGCCTCTTCACAGGATTATATACCAATCGACAGAAAATATGCAGCAGCTTCCATCTGTTGCAGCACTTCTCTTTCTCTGTCTGCCCTAAGTGCATCTTTGTTGTTAGGTTCCTTCTATTAGGGGAGAAGATGAAGTCTCCCAGTCTCTGAGCTGGTTTATTTTGCTAGAAACCTCTCTCTTTACTATAGATCTAAAACACACAGGGATCTGAAAACCAAAACTCTGACCACCACTGACAAACATGTCATCCCAACACGTTCACTCCTAATGCTACATTAATACTAGTCTTCTAACAACCAGCCTTGAGTCTCACTTCAATAGCTACAACCCAAACTCAAATAAAACCAACTCACATGTCCTCCACAGTGATGTCTTTAAGGATCTGGCAGTAGTCGACATTCCACACAGCCTGGTCATCCCAGACTTTGGAAGCCAACAAGATGGCTCCCAGGACGATTCGCTTCCAGTTGGAGGGGCAGATATCCAGCTCAGCGTAAGTCAGCAGGCGCTCCAGGTACACCTTGTGGAAGGAGAACACCGAATGAAATATCCTGGAAGGATCCATGTAGACATACTTTTTCCAACACAATGACTGTGATTCCTTCCATAATGTACGCAATGATAATTATTATTAAGCAATATTGAGAGAAGGGATATTTTGTCCAGGTCCCTCAACCCTTCAGTGATATTTAAACGTCAGATGCTAAGCCGTCACATATCACGTGACTTTGCTGCCCTCTGCTGCCCAAATAATCCATCACATGCAAACAAGTTCAAACCAATGCCGTGCACTGTATTAAATTCCCATAATATCTTAGTAAACTTCAGTTGTATGCCAAATTACTAACAAGAGTGACGATGGCACATTCTGCTGTGAGCTGCGCAGCACTGAAGAGCGTTCGGACAAAGCGGTAGATCAGTTTGTGTTCGGGGTCTACGTGGAAGTAGTCGTCTGGCACTGGTTCTCTCTGTAAACAATGATAAACAGACACAGAAACAACTGAGATTGAAAGAGTCTGGAGATTCATCCACTCATCATTCCATTACATCTCTGATTGTCGCGTACAAATGGTTTACAAGGTATGGAGTCAACGATGAAAGAAACTACTTGGAGCGAGGCTTGCAGACATGTATGTGTTTGTGGTAACTCCTTCAATACACTCACTGATAAGGGGTGCAACTTCTCATCGAAGATGTCCAGTGATTTGTCAGAGTCCCTGAAAGACAGACGACACATCTGTTATCACATGTCAAATGTTTTCAGCAACGCCGATCGTCAAATATAATGTAACTAGAATTAAATTGAGGATGTGAACTCACCTGTTTTTGATGTGGTAGTATATTGCTAATGTGACACTGGAGAGAGGGAGTAAAAACAGTCATTAAAAACAACCCCAGTGTGTGTGTGTCAAAGCTTATTTAACACACATTCAGCAAGGAAAACACACCGAGATAATCCTGATGAAACGTGATTATCCAGATTCTCTAGAATAATTTCCTAAATTAGGCGCAGGAACATCTGTTTTAGTCACGCATCCACTAAGTAATACTTCAGGATTACCATGCTGTGATGCAACAGGATTTTCTCATGTGAAATTAGTGACTTAACGGCGTTATGGGCATGAGTAAGTGTGTGCGTCTGACTCTCTCACCATTTGATTGTGCTTTTAAGGTTTGGTTGGCTGACGGTGCTGTCGTCTATAAAGATTGTGGAGCAGGAGCTGTATTTCTTTGACAACGGACCAGGAGATACCTGGAGGAAATCAACAACGTGGGAAAGGAGCTTATATTGATGGTGTATCCTCACATTCAGGCTATTTGAGATAATAATAATCAATCAGACTTATGATCAACATTAAGATGCTGACTTACATGACTGATATGATTTATGTGGTTGCTTTTCCTCTTGTCTCGTACTGTCAAAGGAAGAGAAATGTTGCTGACAAATTAGATCTAAACACAGACAGGTCATGTGAATTAGTACAGAGGCAGGGTCATGGTCAGATTGCTCACCGTCTGTCTGAGACTTGCTAAGGAAGATGGTGCTCGCTCTGGCGTGGTCTGAGGGGTTCGACTCCAATGCCAACTCTATAAAACAAAGTATACTTCATTCAATGACAATATGTCAACAAAAGTACCTCATGTGGGATTTGGAGAAGTGAGAAGCTTCCTTCTCAGCCCTGTGACATTGCCTGGAGAGACGAGGCAGACCAAACATGTGACCAAGTGCTCAGCCCATATCTGTTTAAACGATGAGTTAGGGACAACAGCACTGTTTATTCTGTGTTAAAGGTGTTTTTAAATTTAATATTTTGTCTACTATTCTACTACTCTGTTTTGCTTGCACAGTGCAGAATACAAATGGAATGTACTATTATGATACTGCTTGTCTATATTATCAAGTCAATTTACTGATTGCACTGCCTGACCCTGCAGCTCCATCTGTAACACAAACAGAACCCTGGATTATCCACAAGCCTTGACTTAGAAAATTGTTTCTCATCCAAATCTGTGCAGACGGCACATTACATAAAAGACAGGGATTAGGCAATGGCAGCATTTGTGATGCGAGGACAGCAAGTGGAGACATGAGGAATGAAGGAGGGACGGCGGGACCCTCGCCCCGCCAACAGCTGGTCTCACAACACTGCAGTGTCCACAACAACATGAATGGAATGAGCACAGCATGCCTGGGGGTCAGTGAGGAGTGGCCCCCTGGATCACAGCATGAAATTTACACTTGTACTTTAATAGCGGGCCCGGCGGTGTCAAGTGAATGTGACATTGAAAATGCTGTTTCTGATTTGGTCACGTAAAAAAAAAAAAAAAATCTTTTCTCTCCCATCTGACAATTGCAAATATAACAGACGAGAATTGTCATATATAAGACTGAACATGGTGATATTAACATGACATATCAACAAGCTACTCATTTCTAATGCAGTTTGTGTATTACTCTTCTCCAGAATTTCCCTCCCTGATGGGCCATGGTGATAAAACTAAGGTTGGTAAAAAAGAGCAGGCCCAACTTGTTTTCACTGCTAATGGCTGAGTGGTTAATGTTGCGCCTGGAAGATGAGTGGTTTGTTTGCATTGTTAAGATCTGACTTGGTAATATGAAGCCACTGTGATCAATACGACACAGTGCTCAGCTACAGAATGCCAAGAATGTCCACGACCAGCGCGCCACTGACAGTGGGATGGAAGTACACACGCTGAGCGACTTGGCAAAAGCTGGGGACAGTTTTCTACGTGCGTGTGTTGTCCCTGCAGCTGTGAAAGCCTCAGTGTGAAAACAGTTGTGTCGTCACTGGGCTGGACAGTGAGACATAGTCAACTATCAAAATAATGCTTATGCGTTGTGTGACAAAATGAGGAAGTAAAAACAAAACTTTGTGTAAGATGTTTTGCAGCTTATAAAGCGTTTGCCTTTCTTTGCTCAGAGTGAAGTTTAAACCCACATACTGCACTCAGGAGTAACGTAATATGACGTGTTTCGTGATGATAACCGAGAGACTGATTAATATCGCGATGTAATCTTTGTACACGATAATGCAGCGTGGTGTGACAGCAGCATGAGGGTGTTTACGTGTGTGCACGTGTGGCAAATGAAGCCGTGCACTCATCACCTACCATCAGGGACCTCTCTGTCGCTGATGTGCTGCAGGTACGGCACCGTGTTGTCATCGCTCGCCTCGGTGCTGGTCTGCAGCTCCTCCAGTCGCTCCGCCGGTTGTCTCGACGGGAGTTTGGGACTCGACTCGGGAGAGACACAGCATGACACCGTGTTCCCCATTCCGAACCGGGGGAAGGGTGTGGGCTCCTCTGTGCTGCAGCCAAGTCCGACTAGTGCAAATGTGTGTTGCTAGCAGAAGCGAGCCTGCCACAGCCTCAGAGGCATTACCAAGCTCCGCTCGGTGTTAGCACTGCGCTATCTCTGGGAGCTAAACCGCCGCTGTCCAACTCCAGGGAATCGCATTCCTGTCCATTTGAGGCTGTGAGGGCCTGAGCTCTCCCTGTCTGCGTCGCCTCCTCTTCGGTAGACTTGATAAGTTCGTGTAACCAGAAGCAGATACTAGTTTGATGGCGCCGCCGCTTATTTCATTCATTCATTCAGTCATTCATTCAACATGCAATATTTTCCCTGCTAGGAAGCTAACTAGCTAGCTAACTAGTTAACTTCCTCCTACTCCACATTAAACCCCCTTTCCGGCGCCCGAGTCAACACGTTAACGGACTCTTAACGATAAATACGTCGTAACTTCAAAACCAGTAATCCCACAGAATTCATTTTACGACACTTTCCAAACAATTCCACAGCCGCCTTCTGGTACTCGGCCCCGGTGTGTCGCCAAATCTAGCCCGAGGCTTCTGCGGCCTCCGCTGGGGAACTAGGGTGATGGAGAGAAGACGCCGATCCGGGAGTGTAGGAGATGAATCCTCCAGGAGTTCAGGGTGATTAAAGCTCCTTCTGGATGTTCATCAGGCCACCGGCTCTGTTCGCTGCCCCGTACTCCTCCTGGGTGTCCTCTGCGCCGCCGCCGCCATCTGTTGCCCGGAGCTGCTGACCAGTGGAGACCTCCGAGCCCCGCCCACGCAGGGATTTAGTCTAACCCCATTGGCTGGAAAAATGGAACCGTGGTATTTCAGAGCCTGTCATTGGCTGAGGGATCTGTCAGTCAGAGACGATTTAAACCGGCGGAAGACATTTACAACGCTGCTATTTTTATATCGTCACTGAGCCACACCCTTTTTCACAATGAAACCGAAGCCGGCTTCCTATTGTACCCTCCACCTGTCAATCAAAACATCCTCTTCATTCATGACATCGGTGCTATATTCTCTGATTAGCTTGTTTGACTTAAAGGAATCTATCGGATATAAAACCGTGTGAGTAACATTTAAGAATAGTTGAGAGTTCCGACTTTATTTATAATATTGTTCTTCTCACAGACATTTGAGGCGATGCCATTACTGAGCACTGGAACGCTTTCAAGTCAATATTTAGGGTGTCATCATCATCATCTATCATAAAATAAAATGTTAATTAATGAACAATAAAACATAATTATCTTCAAGAGCAGTTTATTGCGACATAGTGTTTACAAAAGAGTGATGCAATAGAGTAACAGCACTTTAAATTAACGAGCTGGTTCAGTTTGAGCCATGTTGAAACAAACAGGAAGTAATGCATCATCCAGTTATCTTGTCTCTACAAGATAATATACAATACACATAGAGTTTAAACTGATAACTTGTAAAAGGGGCAATATATAAACTGGTCACATTAAAAGTTAGAAAAATGTTATCAGTGTTCTAGAAATTCTCTCTTCCTCTCTCTCTACTATACTTTATACATTTCAATTTTTTTTTCATGCACAAAGATCTGAGAACAGTGGTTATAAAGTATTCTGGCACAGACATGAAAACATTGTTGATTTTGACTGAAGATATTGAGTCATCACGTCACAAAGTTAAGCTCACTATATCAAATGAACAAAAAAGGAAGATTTTATTCAGCACCAGCACTTGATGTGTGAATTACAGGTGGAAAATAATGTTTAAAAAGTTTCAACTCAGTAACTCAGGGATTAGAATGGCACATTTCAAACTCGCTGCTTCCTGTCTTCTTAAATATGTTTTACAATCAGCGAGGCCCAGGGCGTTTTGTCTGACTTCACTTCATCCAGTGTAATGCCTTTAAAAAGATGACCTCTGCGTATTCTTGAGTCTAGACACTGACGGAGGACACAGCTACAGTTCATGCTAATGTGTGGTGGGTCAATAGAGTCAAGTAATAAGTGCTGTGTAAGTACTTTAACCAATTCAACCCTTTAATCCTCATTATAATGCATAAAGTACATATTGTACAATATCAAAATGATCCAGCTAGAAAAATAAAACCAGAAGAGCTACCATGAACAGATGATTTCTGAAAAACAAAACATGAAAAAATACATATATTTTTTAAAAAGAGTCACAAGCCATTCCCATAAAGGTCCTTTAAGCTAATAATATAATATTATCTCAAGTTCCACTTATTAGCTATCAGCTGACCATTGTTGAATAGAGACAGGGCTGATTACTCACACTCACATGAAGCCACTTCCATTCTGTATCTGCAGAGATGCTCTTGAAAGTTTAAGAAAATCTATTATATAGATCTTGAGTGACATTGATTTTGTCAAACCTCTTGTTTCCGATATCAAGAAATCTTTAATGCCTCTAAGGAATAGAAGTTACAGGTATAACCCACACTTTGAGTTCAAGTGTCAAATGTTAACAGTGAGGGAACAGGAAATAGTTAAGATTTCCTGCAATAAAACAACATCTGACAGCTCAAAACATCAGATATCTTAGTTTGATTAGGGTTGGTTCCAAATCAAAACCATTTAAGTTGAGGATTGGTTAATCTTACCACTGGAACCACTGTCAGAATCTCATGGAAACTAGTGAAATGAATGAACAGCGTAAATAAACATGAAGGGCTCCAGTGGAAAGAAAACATGTGCTTTCATATGATGAGGAGCAGATATATAAAAAACAAGCAAACTGATGGAGCTGGTTCCGCTCAGGTCTATGACATAAAAATTCATTTTCAGTTAAAACACGTGGCTGAGTCTGAAGCCACTGGGGGCTCCTCTGTGCAGGTTTCCAACAAATACAATTGAAATTTTTTTAGCTGATAAAAGTCTCTGACCCCCAAATGCTCTCTTCAAACCCTACAAACAAAACACTGTCGATCCAGAACAATACAACACTCCAAAAATATTCAACAAGTCCAACAAAGGCCTTTTTTTCATACACTTAGCTGCCATGATGGTGGTAGGCCTGGTGGATATGCACATACATTGTCCTCTATTATACAGTGACATATGTTACAAATATTCAAAGTTGTTTCATACAAGCCATAAGAACATTTTTTCATATCAAATAAACAGAAATACATGAGATCTACACATGCTGTAGAGTCTATATACATTGATATAAAAAATAAACAAATACGTACACAGGTCTCCTCAGAAACCACATAGTCCATCCTCTCAACACATTGCTGATTATTAGTGTTACACTCCGGTCTCCTATGTTTCAGAAAGAATTCAATCTGCTGAACACCACATTCAAAATATGGCTCCTTGTTGCAATCCATGTTTTGCCAGTGTTTAACAGACAACACTGTAAAATTAAAACTTTGATTGAACGGTTTACTGCAACACATGATTTTCAAAGAACTACTTCCCTGTTGTTACTATTACATTACCACTAAGGAATGTGAGTTTTTGTTCAACCTGGATCTTTGACCAAAAAAATCAATCTCATTTTTGAAGAGACGACAACATGAGCTGCTGATGTGTCGGGAAGCAGAAGTTGAGTTCTACACAAAGTCCCAGGTCTTAAAACCAAACACAAGAATGTCAATTAAAATTAAAAAAAATAAAATTGTAATGTGAAAATCTGCCTATGGGCAGAAATTCATTGAGTACAGCCAATTAGCGAAAAACAGGAAGTAGTTCTCCAAAGCTCTAGAACAACAGAGATTTGTAATAACCAGCATTCAGATTTACTGTCACTCCTAAATTATTGTGATTAGATAAACTGACTCTGTGTGCTGTCGGCCTTCTGAAGAATTGAAACAAGACCCCAGGCTGTAAAAACAATCATGTTTTTCTTTTAAAAACTGTGCTTCAGCTTCTGCAAACAAACTGATTGTGATAGCAGTGCCGTCAACTTTCTGTGGTGGACAAGCAAAAAACAAATAAAATCAACCAATAGCTGCTAAACACTCCACTGTCGTCTGAGTCTCTTCTCTCCAGATCCTGTCGTGGATCAGGTGGAGACAATAGATTCAAACCTGCCACTGAGCTGGTCTGAGTGGCCAGGTACAAGTTATAGCTTTTATACAAACTGAGACTTAATTATGTTTTTAAACACACAGACATGAAGCACAACAATCATAATTATTAAACAAAACTTAAGGTCAAATCATCTTTTATAGCTTGGTGTCTGAGCTGCGTCTTGTCGTTGTAATTGTGGCTGGATCCTGTTTCAAACTGTGGCTGTTCATGTCGATTCAGTTCAGAGTATCTGGCAGGGAACCACAAGGTATTGGCCATTATTGCTTACATACAATATAAAACACAAATACTCTACTGGAGTCACATTAGGCCAACAAAGTCTGAGCTTTTAACATCCGTCCAACAGTTAAAGCATAATTGAATATTAATGGAGAAACGCTCATGGGACGACCCAGTCAAACTTGGCTTGAGTATCGCTGAGCACCCACAGAAAATACAGGAATTAAAAACCTCTTTTCTTCTTGCTGCCTGACGTAAGTAAAAATGCAGATCTATACCGTCATCATTTACAGTGCAGTGAAATGCCAGGGTTTGAAGACAGGTGGACCTTAATGGTGGAGACTGGGACTGCGTCGTGGCAGGTTTATTGCTCAAGGATTAGAGCCAGACTGATATTCGTCTTTTTTTTTTTTGTTTTTTGTGCCTGTTTCCCTTCTGTGAATGCCCTATCTCAGGAATTTCCTCTAATATACAAATATTAATTTGTACTAAAGGATGAACTGATTTGATTTTTGTAGCCAAAGTGTCAGGCAGCCTCTGGATGGATCACTCACTCTGGAGATAAGTCACTGAGAGATCAGTGTGAAGCAACATCTTAGCTGTTGTCAGCAGCTAATTCTACCCTGTCAAAGATGTTGCTGCTTCATAAAGTTTCATTTGGCACTTTGGAATCATCAAAGTTTGTATTCAGGTGGTTTTCACTGTAAAAATGTCTGTTTTAATTTGAATTAGGTGAACTTGGTCGGTGAGAGCCAGCCGTGTGAGAACTGGAAGGCCAGACAGGCAGAATCAAACAGTCAAAGTATTTAAAAGGAACTGAAATGCTACTTGGCCCAGTTTGGTGTTTTTCAGGATGACGAACTACTCAGATTTATGGCAGTAAAGGTCTTTAAGGGCTTTGAGTTCTTCAATTAGTGTCTTGTTTTGGTTCTCCAGGACGGCCACTCGGTTCTCCAGACATTTAACATACTCCTTCTTCTTCCTGCGACATTCTCGGGCGGCTTCTCTGTAGGGACGATAAGACACAATCTGGGTTTTTGTCTGGTTTCCAGGGTTTTGGGACGGTGGGGTTTATGGTTCAAAATGGATGATCAACGTTCTTCTAGGAGCAACATTCATAACCAATGGCAATCGCCTGTTGTGTATTGTGGAACTGCATCAATAAGTAATGTGTTCCTATTAAGTTACTGTAATTATTGTACGATTCCTGGGTCATGGTTCTAGATGGCAGCAGCTGGAGATGCAGAGAAATTTAAATTACGTATTAACACGTAAAGTTCCAACCTGTTTTTCATGAGGCGGACTTCCCGTTTGCGAGTGACCTCCTCCGTGCCCCCCTGGGTGGGCAGGGCGGGTGAAGAGGCCATGACCACCCCAGAGGTGATGGTGCTGGTGGGGGCGGCCCGGATCTGATACGCCTGGACGTCACCGGAGGCAGCTGAAGGTGCAGATGGAGGGACACAGATGTTAAATGTGACCAATGATGAAAACAAATGGCGTTTAATTTGCTCAAGAACTGGAGCAGAAACATTTTGTCTTTACTGCCAAAAGCTGAAAATGACCCTGATTAGACAGAAATACTCTCTCAAGCAATGCATAATCTAATTAAATCGGTTTAATCAAAGGCTGATCCACACACTCACCTTGGACCACCACCTGGTTACTGGGAACCAGTATCTGCTGGCCGTCACTGGTCTGTGCATACTGGAGGATGGTGGCTCCGGGTTGGGCAGCCGCTGCATTGGTCATGGTCAGAGTTTGAAGGCCCTGGACTCCATCTGTGCCGTTATTAGCCAGCTGGATGGCCCCGCCCTGTGTGATGGCAACTGTGGGGTTTAGAGGGAGGGACAGATGACAGGGAGAAATTAATACCTTTGTTGGATTCAGATTTAAACACAGTCAAAATGAATTATAGAAGCCAAAGCAACCTCAGCTCCACCAAACCAACCATCACCTACTGTATTGGCCGCTGCTGGTCTGGTAGATGGGCGTGGGGACAGTAACAGTCGTAATGGCGTGAGTGGCAGCCACAGCAGACGCATCGTCCTCGGCCTTTTCCTCCTCGATACGAGGGACAGCCGGTGCGTCCGATGAAAGGTCATTCAGGATTTTCCTGATGGGAAATGGCCGTAGGATTTATTCATTTATTTATATGAGGTTGTAGACCCACCATGTTTTACTTTTCACTTTTCACAGAAAAACTCGTAATAAATGAAAAGAGCACGTCCACACCTGTATGAGGGGCGTCGCGACAGGATCTCCCTGCGTTTCTGAGAGTCTGTCACACTGTCTACGGACTCCTGTGAATCCTCGCTCTCCGCTATCGTGGAGATCTGGAAGAAAAGGTTCATCAAACTAAAATAAAAGTTCTTAATGCTGCAGCTGGATATGTAAACACTGAAGGATTCTACCTGTACTGTTTGGACCTGCGGGGACTGGATGACAGAGGGTTGTGCAGCCTGGATCACGCCGTGGACCTGGACCGTCTGTCCGTTGGGAAGCTGGACCAGCGTTACTGTGGGACCCGTTACTGAGGCGTGCCCTGTTGCCATGGATACCTGTAGTTCAAAAGAGGTGTGACCATGTCGTCGTGTGCTTCTTTAGCCTGGACAGAACGTGCACCATCGTGGTGGTTAACGCGATACTTTACTTGTGCCAGAGTTGCGATCTGTGCCGGGGTGATGTGCTGGTTCTCAGTCTCAGTCACAGCAGTCTCCTGCTGAGCCTCCGCGGACTCCATCTTCATCGGCTGAGCATGAGGAAGGAGAAAAGAACAGAAGCTGTTCATTCGGAATCTTGATTTATTTTGATTAATGTCATCAAACTTACATGTAAAGTTTAATTTTTTTAAGCGATTGTGTGAAATCTTTACATTTCTGTACATATTGAATGCATGAGGTCAATTTAATGTTTTTTATAATGTAAACATTAGGAATCCATAAATGTCATGTCAACAAACACCATTAAATGTGGAAAGATTGCATGTAAACAGTGGTACTCAAACTATCCTGAATCCCACAGACTCATCGGAGGATGATGAGAATTGAACCTGTGAAGTTTGATGAAGAGCGTCAGTGGCGGTGATGTGTTTAACCGGAGTGTTCTCTGTGAGTGAAGCCTGCTGAGAGGTCGTGCTGTGCGGATCTGGGACGAGCTCAGTGATCTCACACTGTGCGTGGCTTCCCTGCGCTGCGTGATTGGCCTCGCACATTTCTCCCTCTGCTTTTCAAAACCGCTCTGCTGGCGAGCGAGTGTGCGTGTGTGACAGCAGAGACACATGGCCGGGCACCGCCCACTCCACACACCGCCGCTCGAGTGCCTGAATCGAACCCCCTCAGGCTGCAGGTTTGTGTGTGTGTGTTGGTTCGAATCCCTCAGCCTGAGTTGGGCTCATGTTTTCACATCGAGGCCTCCAAGCACCGACCGACACCACCACCAAACCCCACCCGGGCAGAGAGCGTGTGGATCCACCATTAAAACAAACTGGGGGGCTGAACACAGAGAGGGGGGGAAATGTCGCAGCTGCTGGTTCGAACAGCACAAATCTGTGCGGGAAGCCCTCCCTCCCTCTCCCGCAGTGACAGCGTGTGACCGCGGCTCGTGTCTTCCCACAGTACGTGACGTATTCCCTCGCTGGCTGTCCCTCCCGCTTCTCCGTCAAAGCCGCACGTCGGCTCGGTTCCTCCCGAGCAGCCGCAGCCTCCCTCCCTCCATCCCTCTACAAACGCGCCGCGGCGCCATGATCTCTTTGTTTCCTTCGGGCCGAACCCGACCAGACCGACACTGTCTGCGGCCACGACCCGATTCCCCGAGCCGCGGACACCGCTCCGTCCTTACCGATACAAGCTCCCCTCGTCACTCCCGGGCCTCCGGAGCTCCACTTTTATTCTGGCCGACACGTAAGAGCCCGCGTCAGGCTACACCTCCGCCGCGTCACCGGGAACAACAACACGGAGATTGGAGAAGGACGAGAAAGCAGATGGCGACGCCGAGCGGAAATACCCGAAGGCCGAACGGAGACGACCGGAAAAGGCCGAGAAGAGACGAACCACGACGACGCCCCCCCGGACTGGAAGAGGGCCACACGGCCTCTCCAGGAGCAGTTTTAATAAATATAAAAGAACAACACACACACACACACACACACACTCAAATACCGAGGTAGTGTATTAGAATATACAATGTATGTATAGAATGTATACATACAATGCAAATGCAAAAAAATCAATTGATCAAACAAACAGTTGTGTATTATTTAACGATATGTATTATCATTATCATCATCGGTGATAACAATCATACCAATTCTTATAATATCGATATCCATTAAGCACAAATATTTACAGGAGCAGCACAGACTGAATTTAAGGTGTGTGTCTCCACTATGTTGAGTCTTCCCACACTCAGTTCCCCCAGGTGCGTCATAATGAATAATACAAATAAAACCATGGCTACTATGCAAAGTGATTTCTCTCAGAGAATAGAGTCATATTTAATATTATCTATAAACCTGCACCGTTTATCTGCTGTGATCTTACTGTCACCACCAGAGGGCAGCAAAAGACCAATTAAGTACACAGTGGGTATTTTAATTTTCAAACTCACTCATTCATTTGTTCGTTCGTTATATTTTATCCTTTTAGCGCCTGCAGCAAAATCAGTGGGGGTCAAACTGCACAGGTCAAATCTGTCACAGACACTGACGTCAAACACAAAGAACCATCCCACACAGATCACACAGATGTCCCCTGAGTCTGCAGTTAACTTCATGTCTTTGGACTGTTGGAGAACGAAGGTAAAATCCCACAGACCTTTGCAGTTTCTCTGTCATCTGTCATCGTGACAGTGAGGAGACTGAGTTTGTGGAGGGAACTGACGAGTCCAGTATGTTCTGATGATACAGTCAAGAAACTAGAGGTTTATTTTGCTGATGAAAAATGGTATTCCTTTGATTGATATTTTTTGTCTTATGGAACCAGCGCTGGAGAGGAGACTGTTGTTTTTACCTCTCCAGCTGGTGGCACTGTAAATCTATGCAAGCTCTGGGACCATGTGCTCCTCTGTCTCTGCCTCCGCTCCCCCTCCCCGGCGACAGCGCTGCTGGTGTGTCATCACACAGATATGTGGAGTTTATCAAGGCAATTCCTTTTATAATCCTCCTGATGCTCGTTGCCGGTGTTTTATCTCTTTAATAGCATTTTACTGCAACACACCATAAAAAACACCCTTTTTATTGTGACACCAAACACATTGTTTGGGGAATTGACCCTGCCTGGGTAATGAACAGCAGTGATTTTGCAGCTAGTTATAAAAAAGAAGAAAAAGACAGGGGGAGGAGGGGACCAGGGGAGGGATTGACAATTTTGACCCCGAGAGGAGAGGGGAGGAATATTTAGTATTTTACAGGAGGGGGGAGGAAGCCTGTTCTGTACTTAGACGTTTCAACCCGGCTGATTTTCAGCTGTTGTCTGGTTTTGCAGGGTAATCGTCCGTTAGTCACGGTTCAGTTACAGAGGACAAAAACCTCACATTGCATAAATGGCATTTTTTTGTTATTTGAAATATGCATAGTTTTCAATTTACATGATCTGTGGGATTACTGCAGTAGTACTAAGCTGGGGAGTATCCAGACAGGAAATGGATTATCGAAAAATAAAGGCAGAAAAAACTGGCAGGAATAAAGGTGCACCAATTTTACACACTTGCAGATACAAATTGTCTAAATAAGCAGATAAAAAAGTTCCCTTGTCCTGACCTGAACCAAAATTTGGCCAAAGGTTCTGATTTGTACGTTCAACCAACTACAAGCAACCAACCAACAACTACAGCCAACGACCACTGACCAACCAGTGGTCACGTGGAGCAGTAGAGGCCGAGAGGTCCCAACACTGAGTCTGTACTCTCCTCTCCTTATAATACAACTGGTCGGCATCTTTCATTAGACCTGGGTGTTTTTGGTTCAGTCTCTGTAAAGCTCTCTGTAGAGCTGCAGAATGCATCACTCAGCTGTTAAGTAGTGCTCCGTGTGACAAGTAAATTGAACTCCATGTGAAAAATCGGTGTGTATGGCTTTAATGCAGAGAGCGAGACCATTAGAGCAGGATTGCACGGAACCCCTTCATGGTTTCTCTGATTGCTCCACTGTGCTGCATTTATATCTTTTATTTTTTTCTATAATCTCGTTTCATCTTTTTATTACTTTCTGCGCTTTTTCTGCCTGAGTGTTGTGTCCTTGTATCTTTACGTCCTTGATAGATTTTCTGATCCAACTTTTGCTTTCTCGCTCCCTCTCAACGAGAGCGAGGATGTCTTCATTTGTCCAACCAGCATCCTTCACTGTCCTTTCCTCGTGACATATTGGTTGTCTAGGTTGATATGGATTGATAAGTAAAATGGTGATTACTGTTGATGTGTTGTTGTGGCTGTCCTTGCTGTGACATGCTTGAGCACGTATGATTGAAAGCTCTGTCATCAGTCTCTGGAAACACCTGAAAGTGGCTTCAGTCAAAGCAGCACCTGAGTGACAACAAATGCTCAGACTTTAAGAGCTGACCGCATGCCTGCAGCTTCATTGTTCATGAACCAAACTTTCCAAGCGTCTTTGAAACCAAGTGAGGATTTTAATTAGCCAGTGAGCTCTAATATTGCAGGAGCACATGCATTCATTGAGTTTCTGCCAAGGAGGCTTCGTTCTTGACCCTTTATTTGTCGGCCGGATTAACAAAAATGACTGAACGGATTTCCTCAAACCTAATGGAGGAAGGAATCCATACAATCTTGGTGCGGATCCACTCACTTTCTTTAACCTTGTAAGATTGTGAGGAAGTTTTTTTTTTTTTTTTTTTTTTTTATGAATATTTCCTAGCTCTTGAAAAACAAGGTACATTCAGAGTACTGATAACTATGAGTGTCTGAAAACTGCTGCAACTTAATCGAATTTAAGGGACCGCTGGGCCTTGGCGCAGGTATGTGTTCTCTTTCGAGTGCCAGTTTAGTTTTTTTAAAAGTGTATCTGGCAAGTCTCCCAATTATATCGAACTGCAATGCTTCACTGCGGTTTTCTTGTAAGATAAATTTTTCCCTTCCGCTTCCCAAAATTCAGATACAACAAGTAACTCCTGTGTTAATGCTTAGAGAAGACGCAGTCATTTCTGCAATTTCTAATTATCACTATTCAAATTGAGCATAAGTGTATTTTTTTTTTTGTCAAATAGCATCTGTCTTTAAAATAAAGATAAAAAGTGTAACTCACTCTGAAAATCAGTTTCCAGGGATGAAGTCAGAGAGGGCGAATGACTTATTGAAATCAGGAGGTTTTAAATTTTTGACCAAATGTGTAATGTGGGGGAATATTTCAAAGAAGAGAGGGAACGGTTCATGTAGAAATGAAACTGAATACACACACTCACTCACACGGACACACACACACACACACACACACACACACACACACCCACATACACACCCAAAAAGAGAAAGAATCAATAGAGGCATTTGGTCTATTATCATAAATACACAGTGTGTGTCTCTGTGTGTGTGTGTGTGTGGGAAGAATGGTGTTTTTATCTCCAGATGGTTGACTGAGACTTGGCTGGTTGGTACAGAGAGTCAGAGAGAAAAGCAGGCAGAAGGCGTCTTTTCTACTTGAGCTCGACTAAAACATGAGTGAGTGCATGTGTGTGTGTGCGTGTGGGTGTGTGTGGGTGTGTGTGCCATGTCTGCCAACCTGAGACGTGTGTTTGTGTGCATGCGTGTGTGTCTGTGTGCGTGATTGACCTTGAGAAAGGAGGCTCAGTTGGAGGAGAGAAGGATGAGAAGCCTACCTCCCCCGTTCACCCCCACACACACACACACACACACACACACACACACATACACACCCCCGCCCCACGCTGTGCCTCCCCCCCTGGGTAAAGGACGACTGGCTTCTCATTCTCCGTCTGTCCTCTCCTTCCGTCTTCCTCTTTTCAGTCCTCCCCTCTACTTTCATCTCCTCTCCCCTTTTTCACGCAAGTCTTTTTTCTTTCATCAATTTCATTCCGATTTTTTCTCCTCGTTACCTCTCCTCCTTTCTCTCACCCATCTCCCCCTCTTTCTCCCTTAATTTCCTCACCTCGTTTTTTTTCTTTTCATCGCCTCTCCTTCTCTGTATCCTTCCTTTCCCCATTGTCTCCTCTCTTTTCATGCCCTTACTTTATCCAGTCTGTTTTATCTCCTCTCCTCACGTCATGTCTCTGCACACCGAATGAACGTGGACTCCTCCAGCGCTCCCCATCAGCGGCCAAGGTGCTCTGCATGAAAGAGAAAGAGAAGGAGAGCAGGGAATCAAATGCCAAACTAAAGGCTCTTTGAAAAGCTTTGGAGACGGCAAGATGTCCAGGGGGTAATTTGAAAAAAGGAAAAAGCCTGCCGTGGTAAATGGTCAAAGAGAAGGTGTGACAGTATATCTGTGATATGATTCATATTCACAAAGGATGAGAAAACAGCACTTTGATTCCTTCGCAACGCTTGTATCAGCATGCGTCAGAGCAGAGCGTTACAGGCTGCGAGTCGCTGGCCTCTCAAACGCTGCCACAGACGTGGACTCCTCACAATGTGTCTGTTTGCCGCTTCACACTCTCTGTACAGGCACTGGAGATGCACCGACATATGGAAACCTGCGCAGATTTGAATCCTTCTTTTCTGCCTCGACACTTTCATCCTCTCAAAACTCTGAGGGGGAAAAAAAGGGTGAAATTTAAATTGTTTATATTGTCGCGCAGTCAAACCACAGCTCCCTCTCTTGTTCGCCAACACTGAAACCATTGACACAGAAAGGTTTTGGATGCAAGTCTCGACATATATCCTGGAATGAACAAAAGAACAGAGCTGACAGATCAAACACTACACTGCCTCGTGTCGGACAGATTGTATTGTGATCAATTTTTGATTTTGTTTCGTCGGCGAACCAACGGAGCAAAAATAAAAAGTAAACAGGACGGCACAGGATTTCCAAGGAATCTCTTTAAAAAGCTCTGGTGATATTTACTGTCTGCAGTGGCATGTAAATGTCATCAGCTCAAACCCATGTCTCTGTCCAGTCACATCATCAAAGAAGACGCAAGTGGTGGACAGAGAGTACTCTCATGGGTCAGGACACATGCAGAACAGGTTCCATGTCAACGTACATGATTTGATGTTTAACGTTTTATGAAAGCGAGCGGCCCGGGGAACTGTTTTCAGGTTCTCCATCTGTCTGTCCATTTCTTGTAAACATGATATGTCAACAACACCTTCAGGGTCTTTGACCAGATTTGGTATAAATGCCCAGTCAGACTTGAAGATGATCTGATTACATCTGTTGGTCTGACAGTAAAGGTTTTTAAACTTAATTTCAATCTTCCCTTTTGGTTTCTCTTAAAGTTTTGACCATTAATCAATTGAACGACAGCAATATGTTATAAATAAATTTGTGGCGTAAAGACACCGGAGGCTCCCAGTCTGATGTACGGTTTACCCCATCGCCCTGACAATAAACCAGACTTCTCTTGCTCTCTTCATTGACAGATAAGGACATAAAAAAAGTGGAAGCATGATGAATTCAGCACCATTTATGGAAATCTTGCACATCAGTTAAACCTGTTTGCTGCTTCTTGTCAAAATGAAATGACCTGACAGTCCATCAGCGCCAACAGATCTGAGCTCACTGGTGGATCTGAGAACCAGTGAGACTGAACCATGGCGTTTAGTTCAGGGCGATACGATATGGACAGCATCTGAATCAGAGGAGGGGGAATAAATTGTGTCCTAAGTGACAGCCTTAAAGCTTGCTTGTTGTCTGCAGACACTTATGGACATGCGAGACAGATGAAATTGATGCCACTGTCATAAATAATAATATTACTTGTCCTTGTCGTGCTGTGTCTGTGACTTTCCTCGCTGTCCTCGTCTTGGAATAAACATCAACAGACAAAAACAGGGGAAAGACACATGTCAGTGACGATCAGGTGTGGGTTGTGTTCCTCCCATAGATTCAAAGTGAGCAACAAACACATTTCAGAACTGTCAGCAAAATATAATGAATAACTCAAATGAACCAGGAGGAGGATGTAAACCAAGACGTGAGTGGGTTCGCTTCAGGAACAGCAACAAATGTTCAGCGATTCCTGAAACACTGCACGCCACCTGGAAACATTGGGATAATTTACGTGTCTCTGGCCCACAGATTATTATTTCCCTCTCTCTGACTGCGTCCCGTCTCAACGCATCCTTCCGAGGGCCAGGCCTTCGTAAAGCGAACGGACCTTGAAGGCTGAACTGTAATGAGACAGTCTGCTCCACAGAGGGCTTCTGTTTGCTTCACCAGCCCGTTCCGCTCTTTCTGTTAGATCGTTAGCTATTTTGAGCAGCTGCACGTACCGAAGCCCGGCCGCCCGCACAGCTAGCTTGTTGGCTCCAGCGTTGGTGTGCAATCAATCCTGGGAAAGGTTGGCCTGAGAGGGATCCACAGGTTGGATCCTTTGTTTCTCTGGAATGGAAGGACGCATTTAAAGGAGCCTTTGAAATGGAACAGAAATGAATTAAATGTGAACTGATTCATAGGTTTGTATATTGGCAGGCACCCTCATCTTAAACCAACGTACCTGACGTTCACTCTGTCACACTTTATGGTGTGTGTGTGTGTGTTGAGTAAATCGTGCGTGGCAGGAGCCTCCTCAGTATGGAGAATAGGATCAGTGTTCCGGTAGACTCGTTTCGTCTGCTTCATCCATCTTTTCCTTATTTCCACCGTGACCTTTTAAAAGAGTGGAGGAGGAGACAGAGGAAGAAGCAAGTCCTTTATCAATGGAGTGTGTCCTTATCTCATGGTTTCCCAATTTGTCTGTCTCCCTTTAAAATGTCCTGTCAGAGTTCACTAACTAGATGTTCCCCGGTGTGGAAAAGCTGTTACATCCCATTCACTACACAAATAGCCCATCAGTTATGATGTCAGATCATAAGTAAGTTAAGAAGAAGTGATAATAAAGAACATCAGACATTTAAAGGTTGCACATGCGGGCTTCTCTGCCACTAGATGTCGCACTAACCACGACATCTAGAGCTAGTTCATACTAAGCACTGTTAGCATAGCTAGTGTAGCTCTAATGAAGAATGCTTGCTTACAGCCACAGTCAGTACCCCCCGAGACATCGTACGTCGACGCTCAGCCGTGGACATAAAGTTTTTTTTTTTTACTGTTTCCACCTATGAGCCGAGGCTGAGCTAATTGTGCTAGCATAACACCAGAGGCCTCATTACAATGCATCGCAGCCACAAAGCTGCAGAGCATGCTACTGCTAGCCTTCATTAGCATGGGACATCTTCCTTCTCGGGACCAAGCACTCATATTGACGAACAAATCTAGTTCAAACTAGTTTTTTTGTACATCATACTTTCCGGAATACTGCATTCATGTACTGACAAGGAACTTTATTACTGCTGCACATCCACAGAGAACGAGCGGGCATCTCATTTTATCTGCCTCTGCCTAGTTTCTACATTTAATGTCTGGGCAGAGCGGTTCCTCATTTCCCTTGAGTGGCGACTGAGTGCATGCAGAGGAGGAGTGGGAGGCGAGGGGGGGGCTGCAGCGGCGGCGGCCTAAACAGGGCTATTTTTATGAGGTACATAATAAAGATATGGAGATGAAGCATCTCTGCGCTACCGGAGGACCTTCTTCCTGCTCCCAGTCTGGCCCCGCAACCTCCTCTCTGGTTTCTGCTCTCCGGCTCCGGTGGAGGACGGCGTGAAGAGGCTGAGATGAATGAGAGCAATAACCCCACTGTCAGGAGAGGGAGAGCAATGGGGAGGGTCACGAAGGTATAAACACCAGAGTGAAAGCTTGCGGTTCTATTTTTACTGTGGCACAGAGGGGAGGAGACACAGGGACGGAGGCAGGGAAAGAGGAAGTGGTATGAAAATGTGAATTCATTATTCATGGAGCCAGGAGGAGGCTGGACGGAGGCTGGGATACCTTTCACTGCCTGAACACACGCATTTCTAAATTATACACTCATGAGGACGCTCATTGAAACAGTGTGTTTCCTGGATGGCAACATTAGAGGGACATGAGACAAATTTTACTAAAGTTCCTCTATTCAGACATTGAGAACAAATATTCCCGTTCTATTAGTTTATCTTCTATATTCCCTTCAACGTGACCCCGATACTCTGTCATGGTGAAACTTACAGTGCTCAATATGTCCCTTGGAGTTAGAGGAGGCCAAACCAGAGCTAGAATATATATTCACCAGGTAAATACTAACACACAATGTTTGGAATGCAAAAGTAAAAACTGAATATATTATAAAGTATTAGTATTAGTGTACTTCATGGTTAAACATGTTTGGTCTCCCTCTGTGTGTGTGTGTGTGTCTTCAAGACCTCAGTGTGTTTTTGACCATGAACTGTTTCTCTTGGGTCGTATGTGTGACTCAAATTTCACATCAGGTTTATGGATTTATTCGTGTTTGTATTTGATATCCTTGTGTGTCTTTGTATCGCTGTCCCATACTGTGTGCGTGTGTGTGTGTGTGTGTGTGTGTGTGTGTTTGTTGGTGTGCATTTGCTCGTGGATGCCATATTGTTTACATGGAAGAGTGACCTTCACGGAGCCGTGTCACACTCAGTAAAATGTTGCCCAGTTTTCAGCCGTCTCCTCGCTCCCTCTCAGACTGGGATGCAGATCGTGTTCTCTCACGGTGAGGCTTCAAAAAATCACAACAGTTTCCAGTTACACACTGAAGTCTGAAACTCACAGGACACTGGGTTTGTGGTATAAATAGTTCTGCCTCCTCATGCGACACCATTTATATAAATATCATAATATTAAATATACTCAAGGGGGCCATAAAAATAAATATAAGGACGTGTCCACACGTTGGACATAAATCATTAGCACAAGAGTTATTAATGGAATCTGTCACTGCACCGTGTGTGTTGCCTTTTACCCATTCACACACAAAATTTGGGGTTCTACATGGTGCTTCCTCTGAGGACACTTCAGTACAGGGATGTGTGTGTGTGTGTGTGTGTGTGTGTGTGTGTGTGTGTGTGTGTGTGTGTTTGTGTGTGTGTGTGTGTGTGGAGTCTATCTGCAGTCGCACGGCTGCTGGACGGGATGCTGCTGCTGCTGTAACATCCTTAATCTGACTGGCAAGGCCTGATGCTGATCTGACAGCTCCCGCTGATGCACGGTGGCGAGGAATGATGGGAGCCCACGCGCACACACACACACACACACACACACACACCAACACCACCATCATCATGCTGTTTCTGTGGCGCCCAAAGACATTTCCGGATGTTCCAGTGTAATCCTAATTTTACTATGGATGAAGAAGTATTTAAAGGTTCCTCCAATCGGAACAACAGAAGCCGCCGTTTTGTGACTGCCCTTCAGAACGACAGGAAGACGTGGTCTAATGTGACGCCTCTGTCGGCAGCGTGACCTCGTTTGTCGGTGCTTTCCAAAACTGTTTCAAGTCCCTGCTGGGTACGCTTTATTTTAAGGTCCTGTGTTTAGCATTTCTATGGCGTACACACAGGCTTCCACTAATGGGTTCCCACAGGAGGAGGTTTCACTGTTGACAAATACATTAAAAGACTCTTATATCTGCCTATACACATAGTTCACGGAGTTTGTTTATAACTTTTAATAAACTGCATGCCTCAGACAAATAGTCGGGAGTGTATTTTACTTTAGTCAATAAACACTTATTCTGACTTCTTCTAGAGCAATTCACATTTGTACGAATCAAACTGTTTCTTCTGTCGTCTTTCCTAAGAATATAACTTAAACTGATGAAGACAGATTGGACAATTTCATGAGTAAAAATAATTTCATGGTTTGTTCAGTCACTTACCGACATCAGCCTCTAATTAAACAGTGTGCATGCGTCCAGGAAATCAAACTAACTAACTGTATAATGAGGCTAATTAGCTTCAAAAGAACAGACTCCGTTGTTCTGAGAGTCCCAGGTGAACGCACACACACACACACACACACACACACACAGGATTAGTCTTCCAGGAACAGTACAATTGAAGCTACCCAAACAAGTCTGATCTTACCACTTTGTCCATCTGATGTCACAGTGGTGCCGTGTTGTGTGTGCCCTCGCCCCTCCCCTGCTCACTGATGACATCACTGTGTAAAAATGCAACAAAGAGAGTCGTCAAAGCGGTGAAGGGACACACAGAGTCGCCCTGTCATTTGTTTCCCTCGTCTTCCTGTCAAACCACTTTCACGGAGACATGTGTAGTGATGTAACGTGTTAAAATTAAAATTTCCCCTGGTGTGGAGTCTGTCCTTATCTGGATGAAGGGTCTAAGGACATATCAAGGGTCATGTGTAAAATCCAGATTTATGGTATTGGGGTTAAATAATATCACTTCCTTTAGGTTTAGTTTAAGTTTGTTGTTACCTCTTCCAGTCCACTGTCACTTTTCCAGCATAAGGCCTTTTGACCTGCATGTGTACTTGTAAAACGCAGATTAGAAACCTGGCTGGCGGTCCCGCATGGCAGCGTAATCGATGTTCTCCAGGAGAAATCTAGCTGGGGAAATCAGGTTCCTGTAATCTTCTGGCCCGATTACGGGAGTTTCTCGTCCACGCGACCTTTGAGAAATCAGCTTACAGGAGAAAGTCGACTGCGAACCATCTGCTTAAGTGCAAGTAAACGCACTCATCTACACGGGCTATCTTTATCCATCTGATTAGGCCCCGTCCACAGTCACTCCCTCAGCCCTGGAGGCCAGGCCGAGTTTAAATACTTCCACACGGTAACAGCAGCCTCATTAAAGAGCACAAAACATAAATCAGACGGCAAATTAGGGAACGGTCTTTATGATTTTGGGAAGTTTTCCTGAGGGTTGCATATAAGATGTTATTTTCTTGTGTTCGCGTAACGATAATGTTTCATAAACTGGAGTGATGCATATTCAGCAACGACAGTCCCACAGGCCTGTGATCCTTATTCTGGTCAGTGTGTGTGTGTGTGTGTGTGTGACTGGAATAGCAGGTGACTTGTTTTGGTGCTGAGCCCCATATGTGCCATGTAGAAGGGAATATGTGTGTGTGTGTGTGTGTGTGTGTGTGTGTAGCTAATCATGTGTGGCTGAGTGCACTCAACAACAACAACACCCCATCACCAGACAGACAGGCTGGCCGGCAGGGACCCCTGTCCACCATCTGTGTGCGCGCGTGTGTGTGTGTGAATGACACGGACAAGCACACACATAAACACACACAGACTGGTGGTAGTGATGGTCTGGTCTCCACCTGTCCCCCTGTCATTACCCAGGAGGTGATGGAGGGGAACAGAGAGAGAAACGAGGGAGGTGGAAACAGAGGAGGGAGGGCGGAGGAAAGGGGAGAAGACAGGGAAGATAAACCGAGGAGAAGAGACAGAAAGAGCAGAGGACTCCGTGTGACACGGTTGCAGGTGAAGAACCCAGACGGAGACGTTGAGAGACTGTAGAAACGACCTGATGTGACAGAGACAGTGAGACGGGATGAGGACGGACAGACTGTGATGTGGTCGGTGAGGGAAAGGACAAACACCAGAGGAGGTGAAGGTTGAGAGGAGGAAAGAGGAGGAAATAGATGAAGAGGCAGAAGAGTTTAGTGGAAAATATAAAGTGGAGGGACAGAGACCGTGTCTGGACAGAGAGCTGAGACAAAGAGGAGACAGAGAGAAGGCGAGTTTCTCTTGTTAAACCGACTGAAATAATACTCCGTGTCTACTGGAAGGGAGCTGATAACGACACTGGTAGCGACTGTGTTTCCGTGGACTAACAACGTCTTGGAGGAGCAAACACAGCAGAAGTGGATGTGCTCCCTAAATATTGGTTTGATGAAGCAGTTCATCGTCCATCTGTTTTAACTCCGTCCATCTGCCGCAGCGCTGCACTCGCACGGCTGACGACTCCTGGGTTCCTCTCCCAGTGCTGCCTCACGCCCGAGATCTCCACAAACAAGCTGCATGTGAGGCGTTCAGACTGAACCTGACCCTGACCGAATCCCTCATGACACGTCTTTTACTTTGAAAAACACACATGAGAGCAGCTGAGCCCAGAGAAACTGGCCCCGTGTAGTTTTTACAACAACTTTCACTTTAAAAACTTCAGTGTGAGACTTAACCTTCATTTAAAAACGTGATGAGAACACACACACACACACACCCTGCACTCCCTCCAGCTCTCTGCAATTCAGACGTCATATGTGTCTTCTCCCTGGATCAAAGGGAGGTCACGTTAATTAACCAATTTCACACTCCTCGGCAGCGTCTACACACACATACACACACACGCTGTACTGTCACACCGACATGTTAATTAAAGACGATGACAACGAACTGGTGAGTGTTTGACTGAACTCTGACCGAAGAGAGCTGCCTCGTGTCACATGATACTTTGAATTATGCATGGACCTCTCATGATGTCACGTGTGTGGAGGGTGTGCAAGTATAGAAAGAGGCCAAGAGGCAGCGGGCATGTACTCTCCACTGTGCTGTAGCGCTAAGCTAGCTCTTAATTAAACATTGCATTATTCAAACGGTCTGTAGCTGCAGCGCTTTGCCGCGAGGGGCAATTAGGAACTCAGCGGCTTGCCCAAGGACACTGGGGCACGCGGAATGGGGGAATTGTACCCCCGACCTTCCGATCTACTCCCGGAGCCACAGCCATCCCATGTTTAAGATACTGATATAATGAGTGAATAAAAATACTAGAGCTGTGGATTTTGCTCATGGCTTCTACAACGTGAATTACATTTGACTGCTCATAGAATATTTGTTCATAAACGACATCATTTGAAACAGCATTAGTTATTATTCCAATTCAAAATATAAATTATCCAGCGAGAGTGGACCGACTGACAGAATTCAACAGTTTGGCCCACGACTCGTCCACTAACGTGGAGGAGGAGGAGGAGGAGGGTTTAGTGGAATACTGCAGGCAGCCACCAGAGGGCGATCAGGATGCTTCATCCATGTTCATATTTATGAAGCATTACCTGTTCACAGAGTTAATTCAAGATCGTCATTGTGCTGCTGCAACACAATAGCACAATGAAGCACAAAGGCCTCCCTGAGATTTAGGAGAAAATATTAGAAAAATTAAAAGAATGGATCGGCTCCCAGCTCCAAGACTATTTAGAAACAATAGTGAGTTTCTTTTGTGAGGATTGAAAGAGGCTTTCTTTGTTCCAATCACTTCTTCTGTTTAAATTGGCCATTAAAAGATCCCTAAAGCACTTTCAGTGTAAATGATGGGGACAAAAACCCACTTGATTCGTCTCCCTCAGTCTGCTGAAGCCTCATTAGCTTCAAATAAACCTCCGAATACATTTCTGCACAGAATGTGGTCTGTGGGTTCTGGGTCCCATCACTTACTCTGACGCTCAGTGTGGGACCAGGATCACGGCGGAGGAAACTTTGTTCCTGTCCATATTAAAACCGTGAGGCTCATCCTGAGGAGGAGTGACGCATCCAAACACAAAAGAGCTTCGGGGCAAAGTTTTCAATATTTTCTCCAAAACCTCTCAGCCGGCAGGTTTCCCTGCTGCAGCGCGTCTGTTTACACATGTGCATATGAAAGACTCTGGAGGTTTTGGCCATCTGTGCATGTTTGTGTGTTTCCTGCATCTCGGCATGATCCACACCTGGTAACCTACCCCCACCACCACTACCCCCAACCCTTGATCACACACACGGACTCAGAGTAGAGGCACCTGCATGGATACACAAACACACATCCTTTTGTCTTGTATCATAAAATGAATGCTTGTTGTGTTTAAGGCCGTTGGACAAAGACTATATCTTTCTAGGCTCTATCTACCAATTCAGGGGCTGCTCAGCTGATTGTGTGTTCACTCCTGTTCGATCCGGATTATCTTGAAGTTTGTTGGACAAATAAACTGTTGAGTGTTTTCAGACGGTGTCAGTAAATATTTCCAAGAGGACACGGACGTGACTCCGATCCGTTCTCAGCACAGACATCACGTCCGTACTTGACCTGAAAACCAACCGCCTTCACCGCACGAGCTTTAATCTTTCCCCGTCTCCAGAGTTCAGCCTGGTTCATTTATGGGATCTGACAGATATATTATCTCCCCGGGTTTGTCAGGAAATGCTGAGAGGCGCTTGATTCTGCGTTGTGTACATTTCTCCAGCAGCTGCCTGAAACCCTGACGTCTCAATGCAAAGCAGGGAGATTCACTTTGAAATAAATCGATGCCTGATGGAAGTGTGCACTCTGATAAGGTGATGGAGCCAAATATGGAGCGCAGCCTGAGGCTGATATACTTCAGGCAGTGTTTCCCAACGTGGGGGTCGGGGCCCCTGAGGGCTGAGGGAGAAGACGCTAACACCACTCAGAAATGTAGTTTGTTTTACTTTCTCAAATCTTTGTTCAATATTACAGTTTTACCTCCTCAAGACTACGAATCAATCAGGCACCAGGAGTGCGACCTCCTGTTTTCAGTTAAATCCCTTTGTAATGTTTAGGCTGTAAAGTTCTTCCTGTTGTTCTCGTCCCAACATTCAGAAACTCACATGAACCATTTGGTGTAGACAAGAGAAAAAAGCGAATTATCATTTAAAAATAATTTCTTTCCTGTAACAAATGACAATTGACTAATCATTTATCAAAATCCCAGCAAATCAATTTGCCATCCATCAATTAATCGTTAAATCAATAACAGGCTTCTTGTCTTTGTGGACAATAATTAACATTTTTAAATAATTTAACCTTATAAACAAAAGAATATAAAACTAATTTAATCGAATATAGTATACAGTACTATAAGGTATAAAGCACTTTTTATGAGGATTTTGTATCTTGAAGCTTTAGTTATTTTACAGATTCAGATTACTAATACACAATTTGACTTGTGTTACCTATTATTATTTATCATCGAGTTTTTTCTGTTGCTCGTCAAATATCTTTGTTCCTTCTGATGGATCCCTGATAATCGTTCTGTCACCTCATAAAAACAATGAATAAAATATCACACGACATCTACTGATATTGAAAACTTCCTCAAACATGCGCCTCCTGACGGTCCCATTGACAGAGCCCCTAGTCTGAGCACCGAGATGAAACGGGCTGCTTGGATTCCAGGCATGCTCCCTCATTGATCCGCCCACGCTCTTATTGCTGCGTTAAATTGAGTCTAAATGGACGGCACGGCGTTATCTCCACAGAGGTCAGAGGTCAAACCCTCAGGATCCTAAACAGCCCGGAGCAGCTGCTGCTTTGACCCAACGACCTTCGTGAAAGTCTCAGAGGACGAAGACTGAGAACAAAGGACAGAGAGGGAAGAGGAGAGAGAGAGACGGTCAACAGATCAGTGGTTCAACACATAGAAAGGTCCCCTCTGCCTCTGTCACGGCCGTGCACGTAATGGTGCGGGGATTTTTGAATAGTCCTCGTCTCCAGCTTGGCCTTCAGTCCACACTCAGCTGATTCAAAACGCACCGTTCACAGGGAATACTTAAAAGGCTGGCCTTGCTTTGCAATAGAATAAAGCTGGAAAAAAAAAAAAAAAAAGAAAACCTTCCCAGCAAGAGCACACACACTCCTGCTTCAGTCCAGGATGTGTCCTTCCTCTCGTCTCTTTTTTTGAATTTGTATTATTTGCATGGATTCCTTCTCAGCCAGACGATGAGCATCAGAACAAACAGTCTGAGAGCGGCGCTGTGGGAACGGCCTCGTGCACGAACCGGGCTCCGTGCACTGGCGCAGACGTGGCTCCTGACTGCAGCCCCACCGCAGTCGCTCCCCTCTCGACCAAAGAGCGAGCTCATCCGTGACTCCGGCGGCGGCGGCGCTGATTAAAGCCACAGGACTGTTTCACAGCTTCACGTGGCCTTTAAATAGCGGTGCACAGCGGCGGGGTGAGAGCGCGCACGGAGTCAGAGCTCGGAGAACAAGGTTAGAGAGCTGCAGGAGCATCACACTGGTAATTACTGAGGCAGTTACACATACATGCACACTCCCTCACTGACACGCACATCCGACATCTGCAGGCAACTGGTGCCATGGCAGCTAACAGCTAATTGGATCATTGTCTAGGAAGGAGTGAGGAGGAGAGAGGGATGGGGGAGGAGAAAGAGGGAGAGGAGAGGAAAGCTGGCAGGGGAGAGAAAACACCAGATTAATGAGACCAGGCTCTCATAAGGCTGCCGGGCAAGGTGAAACTCTCCAGGGATGCGAGCTGCGGATTTATGCGCTACGCAAAAAGCCCGTCCATGCAGCAGCAATGTTTGGTGTCGGGCCAGTGATGTCATCGACATGACGCGCGATGGTCTCGGAGCAGCAGAGACATAAAACACACGCAGCGTCACGACTGGGATATCTGAACGTCAGGAGAAACTATGCAAATTCAAAACAAATCAGCGTCTTTCAGTGAATCCATGTTAGTGGATGGGATGTGGCCTGGGTTAAAGTCATTGCCTATCATGTTTGTGTTTATTGTAAGTTTGTTTTTTGCTGCAATAAAACAGGGTGGAATGTGATTGACAGCTGACTCGTGATTGGACCAGAGGGCTCCGCCCCCCGGCCTCTGGCGCCAAACACGTTCGACGGCAGGAAGGGAATATTTTATCTGTTCTGGACCACACATCTCTCTCTCTCCGTCAATCCAGCGCTGCCAGTGTTGGTTCTGTCTGTTTTCACAGCAGGGGGGCAAATAAAGAATCTATTTATCCATCCAAGACAAAACCCCGTGGAGACCTTAAGCCTCTTTTTGCTTTCATACGGTTCGATTCAGTCTAATCAACGCTGTTTCCAGCAGCAGCTGCAGCCCAGACAAAGTTACAGCTCAAGTTTGTTTTCCTCGAGGGGCGGCGGAGACTTTCTCATCTGAATCTTTGGCCCGCAGACAAAAAGAGAAAGCTGTTAAATCGCATCCTGAATTAAATTTAAACTGTTAAATCCTTTTCAACACACATGGGAGGGGGCGTGGGGGTTAAAAAAAGGGGGGGGGGGGGGGGGGGGGGGGGGGGGGGTGCTGCATTGTGTTGTCGGGGCTGTTGTTTGATTTACATGTTTATCTCTCCTGTCTTGCTGTCCTTGCTCTGAAAATAAACGTGTTTGGATTCTGAGAAAGAATTCAGGGCGAGGGAGCAACGGATTTTCAAACATGAGGGAAACCCTTTTCCTGAATGGCTGTTGTTTTCTTTTCGCCCCAGTAGACAACGTGTGTGTGTGTGTGTGTATGCACGTTTTCACTGGAAGCTGTATTCATGGGAAGAATGACTCATATAGATGGTCTAGTGAGACAATGAGGGCGGCTGGAGGGTATCACACTCCATGACCCCGTGTGTGTGTGTGTGTTGCAGTGCTGATTGAAGGAATGTCACAGGGCAATGAGAAGGAACCAGGCCAACTGCCACCAGAGCGCTGGCGGTCAATTTGGACGGACTGTCAGAGCGGCTCGCCTCACGTCTGCGGTGCCTTCTTCCCCCTGTTGCTCTCCAAGTGCTAACAGCACACTGCGGACGATCGGTGTGTTGCTGTGTGTGTGCGTGTGTGTGTGTGTGTGTGTTCATTGGCCTATATTTGACATGGGTGTAGCCTTATAGCCAGATGGTAATGATGCCCCACTGGCCTCCATTTGGAACTGAAACACTGACACGTTGTGAGCGCTGTGGATGCGAGGCAGCGATGTGCAGTGACAGCACCAAAGCTTCCACTGTCACCGCTGGACACAGCAAGGACAGCCTGCCACACACACACAGATTCTGTCTCCTGACCGCTGAAGCCGAGTGATTTATTTTGACACGATCCCAAAATGACTCGATGTAACATGATAAAATTGCTGCTGAGAGAATATTTATTTCTCATAAATTTATGATTTAAGTGTAGGGAATGGAGCTTCTTTTTTTTGACCCCTCCGCCCCCTGTAAAATTCTTTCTTTAACCTAATGGCTCTGAAATGTCGTCATATCGTTTCCATCACTAACTTCAAAAAACACGTTCGGCGTGGAAGCGATCCCTTCACTTGGAGTTCAAACAGAGGGAGCGTGTATATGTGTGTGTTTGTTTTCCATCTGAAGGATTCACACTGAGGGAAACAGTCATGGATGTGCTGTTCTCTCTGCTCCACTTCCATCAGAGCCGATCGCAGAAAGACGACCGGAGACCTTGAATCAGGAGACGTGCGTGTGTGTGTGCAGCCTCTCTTTGTGTCTCTGCACCTGATGCATTGTGTTTTCTCAGAACCAAGGAGAAAGGATGTTGTTGGTTTCACAGATGAACGTCTGTGCATGTGCAGAATATGAACTACAGAGCTTGACGTCCAAAACATTTTCAAACATCCCTGCTGTTTCTCCACGCATGAGTTTAAAAGTCCTTGAGTGCAGGTCGGGTCTATAAAGGGCCCGAACGGCCCCCGTGACGTGTTTGATTGATCTCAGAGGTAAAAGGAGACTTTACAGATCGCAAAGCAGCTTGTCCTGCCGCGGCGTCGCCGGGGCTGAAGGTCTCTGAGGTAAAAAATCAACCACTTTTTCAATCCACCGATCTGAAGCTCTGCGTTTAATGACGGAGAAAGCACCACGAGCATTCTCTGAGCACTTCCTAGAACGTTTCCTGGAACATTTCCTGGATGCTCTGGATTTCCAAACCAGATAAAATAAAAAAATAAAATAAAACCCTCCACTTGAACCCAAGAAAATATTGATTCATTAATCTGGCCTGAAGCGAGTTCCACACTTGAGCGTGTTGAAGTCGACTCACTGATTTAAAGACTCCGAATGTACTTTAATTCAGAGCTAATTGGAAAGGATTTTAATTTTAAATGTGCAGTTAAACATTTTCTCATCTTTCACACAGAATCTGAACCAAAGAATGGATCCATATTAAAGTAAAACATATATAGGATACTGACAGCACAAAACAGCAAAGGATTCCTACATATAACAACATGACGCTGGACAATTATATAACACACATGATGCAGCAACACAGGGCAGGGACGGGCTCAAACTTGTGACACTGAGGAGGAGGACGAGTCTCTCCTGCAGTGAACCGTATTCTAGGTGAGGGAGTATGTCTCTCCGTGTGGCTGAGGACGAGCGTACAGGACTGGAGCTTAATCCACAGCTGCTGAATAAATTCAACACTTCTGTCCAGAATAAAAATAAACATCCATAAAACCGAGGAGCAGGAGGAGGAGGAGGAGGAGGAGGAGGAGGTGTTTATTCTGGTAAACAGTGTCTGAACCGGTGCGTGGTGAGAGGGAAGAGGGAGAAGAGGCTGCTGCCACACATAATCTCTCTCTCTCTCTCTCTCAATCTGTGCAGGCACTGAATAATTTAAAGCTTTACAGCACAGCCAGCGATAAAGTCGAGGGAGCGGCAGAAGCTCTGAGACAGAGGCAGACGATGGTGGAAACACCCCGGCTGCGATAACCAGATCACTGCCGCAGATAAAACCCTAATGTTACCTGATTGCACCTCGTCATTTTGATGAGGCTGATGCTTTATCATGTTCCTCCGAGCCGTGAGTGCTAAACCAGGTTATGTTAGTCCTAATGAGGAGATGGGTATCATCAGAGTCTTACTTTACATTACTACAATAACTCTAGGATTCGGGCAAGACTGAAGTATTTCTGTTTCATTTTCATTTGAGAAACTTTAAGAAGTCGGCTTCCTGCAAAAAAATAAATAAAAACCCCAAAGGAAGCTGGTGAAGAACGGAGGAGAGCGACAGGGAGACGAGAGATTAGCAGCGATAGCGGCTAATGTGTGTTTGACCCCCTGAGTGGCTGTAAGCAGCAGATAAGCTAAAGACCTGATTGTCCGTGGAGCTGCGCAGTCACTCACTGTAATGACTCCATCTACCTGGACGTGAAGTTACACACGGCACTGACCCCTGGGACTCCGGCCTTGTGACCTCTGACCTCTGCAGACTAAGCCTCTGGGGTCCGAGAGGAAGTCCACTCACCCTTTCCCCCCTCAATTAACATTAACACTTCACGTCCGGACCGCGCACGAGAGCTGAAGGGAAAACCACTGCTTCCAAAATGGTTTTAGTGAAACTGAAGTGTTTCAGCAGATTGGCGCTGACTCAAAGTTAAAGCCGCTGTTTGAAATTCAGGAAGACGGAGTCACAACTAATCAGGTTTTCCACCTCCATAATCTGGCAGGAGCTGTATTGAGTTTGGCAGCCGGAGGCGAGGGCGCACACCAGGAAACCAACAGCAGAGACACACACCTGTCCAAGAGCACACTGTCCCCATTCATCACAGGGGAGACAAAGGCCACTTCACTGCCGCTTTCAACTGGGCTAACTGGTCCAGCTCCAGTTTGATCAGCTCTCATCTCTCAGCCTGAGCAGAGGGAACAAACACGAACGGTGGTTAACGGGAGTCTGACTCACAGGAGGAACTCAGCGGATCCCAGACTTCGGTCCACGGGCTGAAACAGGGCAGGACTCAGGAAACAGGAAGCACAGGGAAACAGAGGCCTGACAAAACAGGAAGCAACTGAAGCAGGTGACACACATTAGAACAGGAACAGGAAGTGAGACCAGGAAGTGGAACAGGAAGAGACAGAGGTGAGTAATTCAGGAAGTAACAGACAATGTCAACAAACCAAAACTAATTTCATGGCTACGTTAAAACCAAAGATGTCCAATACTCCAATACTTAATACTAGTTTTGCATTTTAACTGCTGCATGTTATTATTTCTAATTTAGATGTTTACTCTATCCTGATGTCTTTAATATGTTATTTAAAGAACTTTCATCTATAGAGTTGTTGAAATGTTCTGTACACGTGAACCTGCTGGTATCAGCTTTGTTTACATCAAAAAAACCCACAATTAATCTGCTATTGTCCAAAAAATAATACTTTATTTTCAGCTCATGAGGTAAAACACTGAGCTGCAGCTGTTTTCTGCCCAGTGATATTTTCCTCTGAAGCAGCATTGAAGACCTCTATTGGATAAGTCGATTGGAAATAAAGTATAAGCATAGTATTACCATAGTGGTGGCTACTGAGTCACTCAAACGAGCTGACGGGGGCCTTCTGGGAGATAATGCATAGAAAATGCAGCGGGGCAGTTCCTCCACATTTCTGTTTATTCCTGCCGTTAGGAGAAGCTGATGGTGGCTGTTTCTGTGAAGAACCGCTGGCCGACACTAAGCAGTCTAATGCTGCTGAATACGATTAGAAACAGCTCACTCGTCTCCCTCCTCCACCTCCGACAAGAAGCGACTGTAAGCTCGCGCAACAACTTCAAAATGCCCCCACGCTAATCAGCATTGTGAAGTCCGGTCTGCAGCCAACACAGCCCACTGCTGCGCGACCATAATAATCCTCCCCGCGCACAATACGTGTGAAAATGCAAAGTCTGTATTTACAGAAAAGCCTTAAGACCAGTGTGGATGATTTAAATGGAGGTAGCGAATATCATGTCTGTCCTTCCAGAGAAATACAATCACAATTTGGTCCCTTTTAATTACTTAATTAGCAATTTCTATGTAAGAGGACAAACTTGCCGAGCAGATATGCTGCACATGAGCTCCCTTTCCTCCACTTAATTGATCCCCAATTAGCCATTAATTATTTGATTAGCTCGTTTAGCCCGCGTGTCTGGGTTTGCATGTCAGCGCACTCAGTGACAAGTAAGCGCTAATTAAAGAGCAGGACGGCCTCGGCGGCCATTTGCAGGCAGGGGAGAGCCATAGATATTCATGAGATTGTTTTAATTTGTAATAAAGACTTAAATTACCACCGGTGTTGAGAACACGAGCCGTTCTGCGGTGGGTACGTGGCGGTGGCCCTCGGCGCCGTACGTCTGTGCTCCCGCCAATGGCCAGACAGGGTGTTTCCATCTGCTTTAAATGGCCGTTAACAAGGAATAATGTGCCGTCATGCCGCTCATAATTGAATCGTCTGGGTGTCCATACAGGGGTGAGTTCAGTCATTGGGAAGGTTACAGCTGGAGCTGTCTGGCAGCAAGTGGAAGGAAAAGGAAACATCTTGAAATGGGTCGGAAAAGTTAAGGCAAACATGCATTTAGTTGATTTAATTTCTATTACAGGTGTTGTTTGAGGTTTTCCCGTGTCCTTTTACAAATAAACACAAAGGAGCCGTATCCAGATTCTACCATTTATTACACATATTACATTCTTAAATAAAAATGCTCCACTTAACAGTTCTTGCATAGATATCTTACAATACCAATTTAGAAAAGAATTATGAAACAGACCAGTAACAAAAATAAATTTTTCTTCTTCCTTAATAAAGAACATTACCATACTAACATCATATAATACAAATAATATTTTAAACACTTTGTACAGGAAAACATTGTAAGAGAACTCAAAGTGAACAAAATAAAGACAAACACTGAACAGATGTGACAGTGACGGAGGAGAGGACGGCGGGTGAGAGTGATCACACGTTTGATATGAGAGGTGTCAGGGTTCCTCATCCCAGAACACACACACAGTCGTGATGGACACACACTGGACGTGAAGGTGCTTTCCCTCCATCGGTGGACTGGTCACTTTATCGAATGTGAAGGATGAGAACTGGCACCAAAATCTGTTCCGTGTCTCCAGATTTCTACTTGAATGGATGTGGATGCGATTTATTACATTAACAAACTTTCATCTTATTCATGTGTTAAATGGAGATGAATCAAAGTACGAATTTGAGGCTATGTACATAAAATCTTTTGAATCTTTTTTCTGCCTTGTCAATTTTAACTTGCTGATCACATGCACAGGCAAAGAAAAATGAATTTAGCGTTTTAAAACCTCAACAAAAACTTCAAATTCTATTTGGCACAAAATGTTAAAATCGTTCTCGAGCAGCTGGAGAGCCGTGAGTTGTTGTTGATGAACAAAACTATGAGAGTTTATGAAGACAATAAAGGTGGCTTCATCCCACACACTCATCACTGAGACTTTATGGTGGGAAGGAGACGATGGTTGATCCCGTGACTGAGTCTCAATAGAATTAGAAGGATTCTCTCGATATCTACACGTGTAGGCGAACGTTAAGCTTTCAGGAGAGGAATTATGTTTCATTCATAAGACAAGAAAATAATAAATTACTTTCCAACACAGGTGGACAAACCTTCAGACTTAAAAACTAGTTTCCAAACGCAGAAGATGTTGAATTTAGGATTATTCGTGTTTGAATCCCCTAATAAAACTGGGACAGATTCCATTAGTAACCATTGGAATCTGGAGCTTCTGTGTGTAACGTTCAACAACAGAACAGTTTGGTACCAATTCACATCCAGAGAGATGGAACAGCAGGCCAAACTCCAAAAGTAGCTCTTCATCTACAGAGAACTTAATGAGGGAGAATCAGGCAGCAGAGTTGGACTGACGGATGGAAAAGCACCAACGAAAACGAGTTTAAACAAACTGACCGAGGACATTTAGCAGGAAAGGTTATTGCAGTTTCACCAAATAACTGCTTGGAACTCCCAAGCTGCATTGCTCTTGAGAAGTAGAGCTGGATATCTGAGGGCTATCGGTGACCTCTGGAGGAGGTGGGTAAGGTAAGACAGACACGAAGGGAGGCGTACAGGATCTGTGAATCTCTTATATACTGACACAACAAGCGTGGACAGACACAGAAGAACAGACAGACAAACAGACAGACACTCCAGAATGCGAGTGATACCAAGAAAGTTCAACCAAAGTCACGGCAGGACTGAGTGTAAGGGTTCCCCCAGACTGACGGTGATGAGAAAGGCATTGCACTGGAAGGTTGTGATATCTCAGTCGGATCTATTGCGAGTGGACCCATCGTTCATGGTTCTTGGTGACAAAGTGCATCCTGGACGTGTGAGACAAATGTTAAGTGGATTTCTGAGTGCTCCAACAGACTACGCTAGCAGTGGACGTGGTGAGTGCAAAAGCTAAGTATGGTCATGTAGTGCAATGTTTGCGAGAACTGAAGTCGACCTACAAAAAACGCTGAAGTGTCTGAGACGGTGCTGTGTAGTTCGTAAGATCTCACGCTATTTACAAAAGCTGCCAGAAGGAACAATCCTACTTCGTGGTGGACATGGTGGAGAACTGTGGAGACTGAAGCCTGGTTCCTTTAAGGACGACGCCCAAACAGCTGTGACCAAAGAGGGAGGACGTGTAAAGGTGTTTCACTCTGGGTGTGAGGGGAACGAACGATCTCTGGCATTTCAGTGGATCTCAGGTTAGTTTTCCTTCATCAAACCCTTCAGACTGGAATAAACTGCTCTGGGATCCTATCGATTTGCCTGAAACTGATTTCTGACAAACTTCTGTATGATTTCATCAAGGTTTTAAATGAGTTGTTCCGAGATCTGGAACCCCTCCCTCCCCCAGTATTAAAACACCTTCAGTCCCATTGCTCTTGACCATCTGATGCACAGGAAAGATGAAGCCTTCCCAAAGACTCCAGCCCCTTTCTGAAATATGAGACTTGATTCGTGCTATTTGCAGCGTGCTAAGAAACTAACTTGAACTAAAGCTACTTCACTCCTGCTTAAGCTGCTAGCGCCTCTATAGTGGGCACCCTATAAGACCATGAGAACATTATTTTACATTTGTGAACAATGAGCTCGGCTCCAGCTGACAGTGGACGAGAGAATGAGAATGATACGGAGCATGAAGCTTCGGAGCAAACCGGTAATTAAGATTTAATGGGTCGGGCGTGTAAGGAAAGAGGAAAAACAATCCCTCTCCTTCCACCTTCCATCCGTCGCTAATTTTCTGCGTCTGTGCCTCTCGGCTCGTTCTCTCTACGTCGACTACATTCACAGCAGTTAACTTGCAAATATGCAAATCTTTGGGCAAAATGTGTAAAAGTGTGCATTCAGCAGTCCTGCAGCTGATAGTGCACGGACAACCGCTGTGGACTGAGAGGGAGCGGCGGGGGTCAGGGCGCAGCGGAACATGGGGCGGAAGAGGGAGGCGTGGGGGGGGGGGGGGGGGGGGGGGGGGGGGGGGTGCAGGGGAGTCAAGATTCAATATCTGATGGAGATAAATTGTTAATTTATTTCATACATGAATAAAGAGCCACGGCTGATTTGAAGATGTGCACACGACTAAATTATTTCTGGAATCCTTTTGTTCATCAGAATGAATCTTTGACAAATATCGTCTCCTGGCAACCGCCTCCTCTCTTTCTCCTCTCCACCTGGCTCAAGGTCGCCGGTGTCTGTTTTCCCTGCGACCCGGAGCGCTAACTCATTAGCTGGACTGCGTCCACAGAACAGGACCTGGAAGTGCTTCATGCTAATCGGAGCGGTGTGGTGGCCGCCAACGGGAGACCCCGAGCAAAACGCAGGGGCCCGAAAATCTGCATCACGACGCAAGAGAGACACGGAGGGAAGGAAATTATCGGGTTCTTATCGAGAGTGACTTTGAGATCTGCCACACGTACAGAGGGATTTTAATTAAACAAGAGACGATGAGCTGCTTCAGTCTGGCTAGCGACACCGTTTCAATACAGCGTTCACTTGAAACTGAAGTTAACAATCGGGTATATTCAGATCATTTGTTCCACCGAGATGTGCAGAAAGTCTCACTTTCCTTGACTGTACTTAAGGCTCATTTATTCACAATTTATTGGTTTTTCATCTAAAAATATGTCATTTATTTTAAAAGGAGCAGACCAATCTAGGAAGTTTACGAACTTTAATTTTAAATTAGCGAGCAGGCAGCTGCAGGACGACTCTGAGCCCCCTCGTCTGTACGTTGGGTTCTTCTGGGACATCAGCAGCCTAGAGGACGCGTCCACAAAGTGACGGGGAAACAAGTACAAAATGCAAATGACGTGCTGATTTTCCATCTGACTTCCATTGTTCATGTAAAGGTCAAACTACAGAGCAGATCTGATTTACATATTTGAATATTTGTATTATTTTTTATTTTTGTTATTATTTCATCAGAACAACTCCTGAGATTTTGGGGGAAGCAGGAAAAGGAAAATAATGATTTCAATTCATCTGTCAAATTTTAACGTGCTTCAATGTTCAGTGCAAGTTTGCATCTCTTTGACTCGTTTAATAAATACATCAGTGAATGATCGGCCATAAACACAACGTGGCCCCTACTTCCATTAAAAAGCATTTCCCAACATTTCCCCCGTGTGGTTGCACCATTAAAAATCTGGTATCAACCATTCTGCTGAATCGCTGCCTCCCTCACAGTTGCCCAATGGGACACACACACACGCACACACACACGCGCACACACACACACACACATGCACACACTCATGCCATCAAAAGTGCTACGATCCCCATCCCTCTGTGATTGTACGTCCTTCTACATCCCTCTGCATGTCTCCACGTGTTGGCGTGACCTTGCGTCATCGAAGCTGAAGAAAACAATCATTGATACAGATTCTGTCACCAAAAAAAAAAAAAAAACCAGGAGGAATGAAATGAAATCAAACATGAAACACTGGATTGATCTCAGACGTGGGCTGATTTGTGTCGTATTTAGCAGAAAGACAGTTAGTAGAGAAAGCTGCCGCCAGATACAGAGGCCTCATACGGAGGCGGTCTCCCGCTGATCTCTCCTGACTGGGGAGATTCTGCCCGTGGCTAAAGGGCAGTTCCGTGCTGGAGGTTTTTGGTATCGATTGTTCGAAGCTGCACCATAACCCCCCCCTGAAGGGGAATGTTTTCACTGTTTCACCTAATGAGGGCTGGCAAGGCCAACTGGCACGGCGGCCGGGCACGACAAGATGTGAAATCTCCTGCCAGCTCCAGGAGCCCCGCGCCCTTGCCCAGCCTACACCAGGCAGCAGTGGCGGCGCTGCACGGCCTGCAGGTGGTGGTGGGCGGGCGCGCCGGCGCAGCCAGTGGTTCTGCTGATGTTGGTTGCGTCAGTAATGCCCTGATTGCGAGGCAAGTTATTATTTTTTTCCCGTGCAACCACCGCGCAGAGGAAGTAGGTGGCGTGGATATGTGCTCGCTCCAGTTTCCACCTCTCGGCTATTATCTCCTACATTTGAGATGTTTTTTTTTTTTTTTGTTTTGATTTGCATTCTGGGAAACTATCGTCAGCAAAGCATAAATGTGGAGACATGATTCTATGAACAACATGGACGACATGGCAACTGTACAGAAGTCAAGCCAAAGCCTCTCGATGCCGCCTCATATTCTCCATGTTAGTGGATGGGACATGGACCAAACTGAAGAGATAAAGATTTTGTCATTTCAGTTTTTGTTTACAGGGTTTTTTTGGGTTTCACTTTCTTTGCAGTATTTTACAAAGAATGAATCATCACTTACTTTAATTCTTTTCAGTAATGGGGGGTGGACGGGGACTGTGGTAAATCAGAATATGACACAGTCTAGATAATTAATGGGAGACACTGTGTTGACATGACGATATAAAAACAGGGTGAATCATCTGGATTGACAGCTGAGACTGAGCCTGAATCAGGTTCTGGGACATTTTGTTGTTGGACAGCAGGAGGAAGAGAAGACATGTCATCCATCTTTATTTAGATAAAAATATGCAGTGTTTGTTCCTGATGACAGTTTCTCCTGACTCAATTTAGTTGTTTCATCCACAACAGGAGAGTTGAGTTTATTTCTTAATTCTATGGAGACAGGGGGTTGATTCTGGATGTGAAACTGTCAACACGTTTGAAATTTGGCTTAAAGACCCGCTGCAGTTGTTTCCCTCTGATTTATTCTTTGCTGAAAACAGTGGCTCACGCGCTCAATCGTAACCAACGACGTACCAGCGAGTCGGAGGTAAAAAATGCTGATTAAATGAGAGGCACAAACTGTGGCGAAGGATATGTGGGTGATTGTTGGAACTGGGAACAAGCTGATTTCTCACTTCAAAGGATTTGAAATCGTTTGTTACCTCCAGCTGAGAGCGAAGATTCTCTTCTACTAAACAACAGTCGCTAAATTCCTACTGTGAAAAAAGATTTGGGAGCAGAACATATAATTCCAGGAAGAGTGTGCATGTGTGTGTGTGTGTGTGTGTGTGTGTGTGTGTGTATGTGTGCGCATTTGCAATAAAGCAATGCCATGCAGTGTTTTGTTTTCCAACTCTGTTCATTAGTTTAAGTCTAATCTTCCTAAATCTTATTAGTCTTATCTCGAGGAGAGCCGTGAGCAAAGGAACTGCAGTGTGAGTAGGTGTGTGTGTGTGTGTGTGTGTCTGTATGCAGAGTGTAGAGCGAGACAGCTTTTTGTTTTTGTAGTGTATTTTTTCAAGCCTTTTTTATGATTTTTTTTTCCCATTGTGTTTCTTTTTTTCCATATTTTTCGCCGTAGAAAAAAAAGCACAGATAACATTGAAAAAAAAGTCAGTGCAGTCAATGGATACGAAACAGGCAAACCGGGCCGGTGTGACCGCGTCTGTCCGGTTCCACCGCTCGAGGGTTTGTTGGCGTTTTCCGTCCCACGCGAAACTGCAGCTCTGCGGCCTCGCCTCTCGCCTTCCGGCGCGGAGATGAGATGTAAGAGTCCGTGAAAGCGCTCCGGGATGATGGAAAACCAAAAAAACAAGATTCCTGTTTCCAGAGTCTGACTCCAGTGATTCCTCCGAGGGTCAGGACGAAGGTCGCGTTTCTCAAATCTGGTGAATCGCTGAGCAGGAACAGAAACATTTCTGCTCTCCTCTTTGAATCCAGTCAAAAAAAATACAAATCCATTTTCTCCGAGAGTCGGCGTGATTCTGGTTTTCGTCCATCCTCTGGTTGCTCAGAGGCCGCAGAGGCAGAGTCAGTGCACGTGGGGATTCAAAGACCAACAGCGCTCTCCTCCTCATCCCACACATTCTGTTGAAGTCATCTCAGACTCTCAGTCTTTTTTTTCTCTATAACAACAATTCAGTGAGTTTTAAGACATTTTCTCTGAGAGAGAAAAGAACAGAGCATCATTCTTTGTAATAACAACGAGAAGAATTATCGTCCTCTTAGTAGAAAAAAAGGGAAGAAAGTGTCGCTGCGCATTTCTGTCAGGTGGCCTGCGGAGGCGGCAGGCGTCTCGGTGAGGGCGAGATGCAAACACCCGCTGAAGGAGAGCCTGAGAGTTGCAGAAGCGCCCGATGCCCGAGGCCCCGTGGGTGCACCGAAACACCCAGCGTCCGAGCCCCGGGTTCGATTGTCAGCCATGCTAGAAGTCAATCTGTACGGTCCCTCTCCTGCAGATTTGGCCTTGTTGTTTTCCTCACATAGTTACTGAAGCTGACTGCGGCAGATGGTGGTTTCTTAAAGTCCGTGTATGAAAAACAGTAAAAAAAGAAAGGAGTAAAAGTTGAGTACTGGATTTCAGAAGCTGGTAAAGCACAAACAACTGACTATACGGATATTTAAAGTTTCCCCACTGTACTACCTCCTCACCGAACTGAACCGTCATGGTTTCAACACTGAATACAGAGAAAGAAAAGAGGTGGCGTTACTTTTGTGTTGGATTGGCAGTGTCCAATCCCCCAGGGCCATGTGACGGCCACTGGAGGTCACCGGGATGATGCATTCAAAGACAGGTGCGTGAACTGTTTTCTATTGCGAGTGTGTGAATGTGTAATTTTTAAGAAAAACAACAATCTAGCTACTCCTCCTTTTCCTCCATTCACCCTCATCTTCTCCGACGGAAGAGCCGTCGGCCCGTTTGATCTCTGCGGCCCTCTCAGATGGATGCGCTGCCCTGCAGGCGTCATGGCTGCCGACTTGTTTTTTTTTTTGGATGGGGTGAATGAGGCGGGCGGTCGGCAGCTTGACTGCCCATCCCTCTCTCCTCCTCCTCCTCCTCCTCCTCCTCCTCCTTCTCCTCCTCTTCTTCTCCTTCCTCCCCCTGCTTCTTCCCCTCTCCTGCTCATTTCGTGGTCCCCCTCAGATGTGCCTCTTCATGTGCAGGGCCAGGTGGTCCGACCGAGAGAAACACCTACAGGGAGAGACAAAGACGCCGTGCCAGAAATATTAATGTTCCATCCAGAGTATGCTTGGAAAACGTGTGAACGAGTAGAATCTGGGTTTTCAAACAAAAAGCCATTTAAATACATGTGAATGTAAATACATGTAAATTTATACGACTGACAATAGACGTGCACAAAGGCACGATAAATCCCGTTTTACTGGAGATGTTCACTAAATTACCGTAATATGTCAGGTTGGCAAGTGTTGCTGATTAGTGCCTCGGGCTCTGTGTATTAGCTGCGAGTGCGCCACACTCCCTGCCCCCTTTCAATCCCCACCGGCTCTGTGTATTTCTTGGGAACGCTCCATAATCCCTGGCCCCTTGAACCCCCCCACTGGCATGTGTATTTGCTGGAAACGCTCCACGCTTCCCGCCCACTACGCTGAACATCGTCACTGTGTATTTGCTGGAAACGCTCACTCCATACCGCTGGGAACCACTGAACTGTCACCGGCTCTGTGTATTTGCTGGGACTGCTCATCAGTCCCAAGCTCGCGGGTTCAGGTTTGGCTGATTAGGTCACTTTTTGGATTTAGGGCCTAAAGTTCCTGACAAGTCCTCAAACCCCACCCCCACACAGTCATTTTTAAATAATTAAGATTAAAACGGCTTCAACGCGAGTGACTACGTCCACAGTGACTGGCCTTCATCGTCTCATTTCATCAGCGGAAACCAGTGTAACCCTGGGCCGACCCCGGCTCAGTGACCTCCTAACACAGGCAGAACACCTCCATGAATCACGGCCGCGGCTCCTCGGCTGTGCCGTCACTCGTCCGGCTCAGAGCTGTGGAAACGAATTAGACATGTATTGTGAACACAGACACTAATGCAGACGGGCTGGCCATGCTGTCTGACGCCGGCCCATTAAACTCTGTGGCTCCGGCACCTGGAATGAGATAAGAGCTAAAAAGCAGGTGCTGCTGAGGCGTAATATACGACTCACTGTGTCATGTCATGTCTTCATAATGAAGTATTCTGATTTAATTACGGCGGCGCGACGACGTTAAAGCCGACCACACACAATAAGATGAATCATGAACGATATGACTGAAGAAGAGGCTGAACAAAATGCGGAGGAGACAAATTAGAAATTCAACTCGCCAGAGGCCTGATTCATTATTAATTAGCCGAGGCTACTCTTGTGTTTGTGAGCGCGTGTGCGTTTAGAGGGGCTGTTGTTGTTGTATCCAGATACACTCAGCAGAACCCACCTCTCCACTCTCCTCCTGTCGCTCTTTAGATCCAACACAATAACTTAACTTATTTAAGTTAAGTTCAGAGGAAACCCCCCTCGTCGTCCCCTCACCTTCCAAACGTGACAGCTTCAGTCGTCATAGAAACTCAAAGAGTTTAGTATGTCCAGTCTGAGCTACTGTAAAAATAGACATGAAGTACATATAAAGTATTTAAATATAACGACTTCATGCTAGGGTGAAGAAAACTTCACAAAAACTGATTTGTGTGTGTGTGTGTGTAATTGTGTGTGTTTGTGTGTGTACTGGACAGATGGCCATGCCAGTTACTGTGTCACTGTTGGAGGGCGGAGCAGCCAGACCAGCTGGTACCGCCCCCACCCGGTCCCCACCCCACCGCCCATCTTCCACTAAACACACACACACAAACTCCTCCTTCCCAATCTCCTCCTCCTCCTCTAAACTCTCCTTTTTCCTCTTCAATTCTTTTTTGTCCTTCTCCTCCTTCCAGTTCCATGGAAACATCAGGGGGTCCCTGCTTGATTAAGCAGGATTAATGACAGACTGGTGTGTGTGTGTGTGTGTGTTTCCCCAGGAGAAATACTGTCAGATTGAACAGTCTATCTAACGTTAACCTCTCCATGGTTGCCACTTTTTGTGCCATTCTCATGTTAATATTTGTGGAACTCCGCCCACCACAGATGTGTGTGTGTGTGTGTGTGTGTGTGTGTGTGTGTGTGCTACAGTAAAACATTGCTTCCTGGTTGTGTTAAGCTTCCCTATACCTATACTATTATTTTTTTAAACTTTCATGATTTCTGTTAAAAAAAACATGCGGCGTGTCCCTGCCATTAACATGGAGAGGGCAGCGTTTATGATTGGGTTTACTGACACAGATGTGTCTGTCCTGATGTCTCTCACGCCCACTGAAGTTGATGGAGCTTCAGCTGTGACACCGCTTATTTAAGTGTTGCTGATCTGAGCGTTCAATGTTCGCGTGAGTCAGTGTGACTTTGGATCTAAATGTGATTCCATGCTAGTGTGTGGCGTGTTTTACATACTGTGCTAGTGTGTGTGTGTGTGTGTGTGTGCCAGTAAGGAGCTAATACAGTCCCAGCTCTCAGCCAGGATTAGAAGCTTCCAGCAGGTTTCTGGAGGGTTTAATGTCTAAAACCCAAACTAGAGGGAAGCTACAACAGCCAATTACACTGTCTCTGGGGCAAAAGTGTTCCTGTGTGTGTGGCTGAGATAGGTAGTGCAGGCACACACACACACACAGTGTATATTAAAGTGGAGCTGGCATCTGGTGCCACTCAATTAGCTGTGACCAGTCTGCCAATAGCCAGAATCCTTTTAACTGCCAGTACAGGGGAATGAGTAAGCGGGCACACACACACACACGCACGCACACGCACGCACCTTGAGGACCGAACACTGAGCAGACAGGGACGACGTGATTGTCTCCAGACTCCCTGGCCTTTGTCCACGGGGAGATAAAGTTTGAGAGACGCTGTCGTCTCGTCCTCCCTCTGTCTTTGCCTCTCCACCGTGATCTCACCTGCGTTTTCCCAACATCATACTTCCTGTAAATATCCTAGATTTTAAAAACTTTATTCAACCATTCTAACTTTCCTGACCATTAAATCGACTTTCTTCATAACGAGCTTCAGTCTGGACGTTAATGACCCGACAGATAAAACCTTTCCTCCACCTGAAAGACGTGTCTTCTTCGCTTCACAGAGATCCATTTGTCTTTAAGCTGTTGACTTGATGGCTGTGACTCCTGTCATAGAGAAGACATGTGACTGGTGTGAAGATATCTGATCCAGGCACAATGAGATGCCTGTTTAATTCATTGTCTGTCGGAGCTGCTCAGTGACCGCCTGCTGTGTCGGATGCATTTCCCCACAATGCACCGAGGCAAGTTATTTTTATAGAATATATATATATATATATATATATATATATATGTGTGTGTGTGTGTGTGTTTTCCTGCTGTGCTGCAGCCAACTGTTGTTTATTATCGCTGTGATGAGAAACATGGACGAGTGATGCAGTGGGACGCCTGTCTGCTGCTGCTGCATCATTCTGATCATTGATTCTCTCTGGGCGATTTTTTCTCTCTAGAACCGTTCGCTGTGCGAGACGAGGCCATTTTAAATTCATCAGTTATTTCCTTTGTCGAGTCTGAAACTAAACTCCGCCCCTCAGACTTCGCTGCATCACTGACGATGCCGTGGTTGTTCAGCAAATATGTCCAGAGGAGGGCAGCGCAGAGCAGAGAGGCCGACAGCGACAAACACGCTGACCATGGAGGAGGTTGTGACGTCATTCCTCCCATCGATGCACTACTACTACTACTACTACTACTACTACTACTACAAGTACAGTAGTAGTTTCAGTTCTAAGTTTCATCAATGCTAAGTGTTTTTCTTCTGGTCGTTTGATTGTCTTGCTTGAGCTACTGTCAACACTGCCCCCCCATGATCTACAGTGGTACTGCAGTGTATCATGTCTGTCTCTGGAGACGTGCACACGTATGTGGGCTGGTTTAGAACTGGAGTATGAACCAGGTGCAGAGGTCGGCTGCACGCTGGCCCCTGAGGAGCCGGTGTTCTCTCAGAAGTCTTTCACTTACCTTCTTTTCCCTTTGTTTATTTGACATGAAAGTGACTCAGGCTTGTTTAGTTTTGCTTGTCAGGAAACACGAGTCTAACGCTCGCCCTTCACACACACAAACACAAAGGACGCCAGCGTCCTGCAAATATAAAAACTCTGTGTGTGTGTTTGTCATTGGCTCCGTCGGCTGCGTGTGTGTTTACCTGTCGCAGTGGTTGCACTTGAATGGCTTCGCTCCGGTGTGTTTGCGGTAGTGTCGTGTCAATTCATCACTGCGGGCGAAACGCCACTCGCAGCCCTCCCATGAGCACTTGTAGGGCTTCTCACCTGAGAGAGAGAGAGGGGGGGGGGGGGGGGGGGGGGGGGGGGGGGGGGGTGTCACGTTTTTATTACAATTTCTACATAATAATTTCACACTTCCAAACTACAGCTGTTCACTAATACAGGTTAGCGCCCCGTGGCTTTTTTAAAAACTGCACCCCCCCAACACACACACACACGCGCGCACGCACGCACGCACGCACGCACGCACGCACGCACGCACACACACACACACACACACACACACACACACACACACACACACACACACCAGGGGCCGGGCAGACGGATCAGTTTTAACACAACAGCCATTTCAAAGAGCCAATACTCTCAATTAACTGTAAATGAAGTCTTTCAGCTCAGCGCCGTGTTAATTCATAATCCCAAATTCACCCTGAAATGAATCTCGTTTTGTTCACCTCCATCACCAACTCCCTCCCTCCTCCCCCGCCACCACACACCGCTCTCTCTCTCTCTCTCTCTCACACACACACCCTGAGGTGGTGGGATCTGAAATGTAAATGAAGTTTCATCCCCCAGTTCACCAGATGGGAGAAGAGATGGTCTATTGTTCTCAGCCTGTAGTTATCTCCCCGTGATAGAAAGCCTTCCAGCTGTGTGTGTGTGTGAGTGAGCAGCCCGTCTTCAGATGGGACTCGATGATGTCTGACTGTGTAAACGCCTCTATGAGAGTGTGTTTCTCTGTAGCCTTTTATAGAGCGATCCAGAGCTACTGCCGTTAAAAACAGCCCTCGTTCCGCCGCCCGAGCTTGTTTAAGTTGGCGTGATGCCGCGGCAGCGTGTGATATCAGACAGTTCGCTGCTGCTGAGGAATCAGAGGTGTGACGTTGGCGTCTGTCCCGCGAACCCGGCTTTACGCAGACGTGGATCTGGCTCTGTGACGACTTCCACTGATCCTGGGTCTGTAGCTTTAATACAGAAACAGGATTCTGGAATAAAGGTGCAACAGGCGTGCATGTGTGTGAGGGGGTCACCACTCTGACCTTCCATGAAATCATCCAAACAGTAACACTACAACACTCGTACCCTCAGTAAGATGATGAGAAGGTATAGGATCAATGATAAATGATAAAATCATCACATTATGATTCTTAGCTGCATTTGATATATTCTGGAGCAGGGGGTCTGGTACTGGGTTTACACAGACTCTGCACTGGTGTGGCTGCGTCCCTACATGCACCAGTCTGAAGATGAGACGTGAGTCCAGTTTGACAGCTTCTCATCTCCGGAGCGTTCTTGCAGCTGCAGTCACTCCCAGTAATGTGATGACATTAAACCAGCTGTAACCAGATGAAGGCCGCAGCAGAAATGTGTTGGTTTAAAGATAACATACTTTACATTTGAAGTTAAAGTACAGCCCCCCCCCCCCCCCACCCTTCACAAGGCACCTTAGAAGTAAATGGAATTGTACAAATATTCAAATGAGTGAAACAGGAATGTGACAGTTCAGCCTGGTTTCTTTCAAATGTCATACTGTGCTCATGTTCAGGTTGGAACTGAACTGATGTTTCTGCAGTGACCAAACCTGATTGGCCAGCTTGAGACTGTGCCACTGTGTGTGTGTGTGTGTGTGTGTGTGTGACTTAAGGGTGGCAACTATAATTGGGATCTTAATGATTCTTAATGGAGACTAATACTTCAGCTTACAGTCAGTTAGCCAGATGTCCCAGCAGCCCCTTCACTCCTATCACAGCACACTCCTGTCTCTGTGAGATGACACACACTCACACACACATACAGTGACTGCTTGATTCACTAGTTGAAGGAATGAAACTTAATTTCTGGTCATTCCTTGATAAATATCCAACACGTCACTTCGCCAGACGCAGCGTTTTGCTTTCACTTTCACTGGTGTCTCTCTGCCCAGCCGCGCCTCCCAGGTCACACCGCGGAGCAGAACTTGCCCATCAAACCAGCAGCACGTCTGAGCGTGGGCTGGAGGAAGCCGACCAGCAGAACACGGCGAACACCTTCACAGGTGCAGCTCTGAGAGCGAGGTGACGCAACGACAAGCAAAAGATGATGTGCTACAAGAACATCCAGCTGTGAATTATGCCCTCGTCCCCTGTGTTTCCCCCCTGGTTGCTGCGTCTCTTTGAACGGAGTCATCTTTCATCCGCAGACACCGAACGTCTGCTGGGTGACGCGCTCGTTCTGGGACTAAATGAATTCCACATCATGCGCTCTGCTCTCCAGGATTTGCATATTCAAATCCTCCAGTCAAATCTCGTGCGGTTGCTGGTTTCCACCACCAGGGATTTGGTTTTTGTTTCTGTCTCGACATTGTGAGTCGCACGACAGAGGATTCCAGGGTTCAGGGGAGCGAACCTCTTCCTCAATCGAGTATTTGTTTTAATCCACAGATCACATGTACTATATGTCAATATTTGAAGGTCAGTTGATGCAGAAAACTAAAAACTACATTTGAACAAATTTGGTCATTACAGTATTTACATCCGTTTGCATGTGTTTTGAATCTTAATTAAAATGTGCTGTAGTGAGCTCATGACACCCATCGCCTGCCTGCAGAGCTCATACCAGAACATCACATGGAAAACACACAGCTGTCACTGGTTGAGCTGCATTGTGGGTAACAGGCTGTTTTAAAGGTCTGAAGCCTGACTGTCTTAAACACATCAGCTGCAGTAATGAGGCTGCGTATGAGCCGCGCGATGAATTCAAAGTGTGAGTCTATTCCTCAATTTAATGAATCTTCCCATGAAGGTTGTTTGTTGTTTGTTTGTGTGTGTCAGTGGAAAAACTACTGAACAGATTCCAGCAAACTTGGAATGATTGGACACAAGCAAATAGATATGCGTTCACTTTGGGCCGGGATGAGGACAAACAGGCAGATCCAGGACTTTTATTTCCTCTTTCTGCCCGTCTAATCCACACATATACTGTTCCTTGAACAGGAAGCTCCACGTCTTTGTTGTGGCCCACAATCCTCCGGCACAGCTGTGTGTGAAACATGCGATTATGAGGCAGATTATTTGTACTTTTTCTAAAGCTAAGCCACAAAATGATTCCTGTTGGATGTTCAGGGTTGGTATCTGTGTGAGTCCTGCTCAGGCCGGCCTCAATACAGGACCAATATTTTCTACATACAATAGCAAGCCACTTGGCAGCTTATCCTGCGGGCCGGCTGGAGAAATGCTACACTCCCAACCTGTGTGTGTCTGTGTGTGAGATCGGGGTATGAGTGGGGGCCGCAGGTGCCAGACAGGCGGCCGTTTCACACCCGTCTTCTGTAATTGGCCAGAGCACCCCATCTTCCTTCAATAGGACCCCCCCCCACCCTCCACCAAAGCACACACTCATAGTGTTGGTGGAATGAAGCAAGGCCAGCTCGGGCCTGACGCCACAGCAACCATGACGCCAGCCAATTATAGCACGGCAAGGCAAGGATGCGTGATAAAGTCACCTAGCAACTGAGAGGAAGAGGGGGAGGTGGGGGTGGGTGAGCGTGAAAGAGAGAGAGAGAGAGAGAGAGAGAGATTAACAGGCATGGACAATCCACCAGCCACCAACCAATTATGGAAGAGTGTGATGCAGTTGCTTGGCAACCCAAACTGAATGAGCAAGAGGAGAGAGAGCAGGTTGGAGGTTGGATTCAGTGTATTTAGAGTATAGATTTGTGTGTGGGTGTGTGTGTGTGTGTGAGAGAGAGAGAGAGTGGGCTCAGGTCAGAAGTTGAGATCATAGAAAGTCAAGACTCAAGCTGAACTGACCCCTGAACTACACATCTCGTGAACTTCACAACCACAATGAAAACCTGTGTGTAAGACACAGTTGTGTTCATGGTCCACGTCCCATCAGCTTACACGGAGGAGGTCATCGAGTGCATCGATGTGTTCAGTACGGCGAGAACAAGAGGCTACAGCTTGAGGTTCACTTGTAGCTAGCCTATGTCCAACCTGCTAACATGGAGGAGGGGATGTTAGGGGTCAGTCAAGATGCTTGGCTTCACTTTAGTGAATGCACCAAGACTGAAATTAAGCAGAAAAATTCGCTCGCACACTGAGCTCCTGCACTGCCCCAAGATTTCATTTAGTGCGACTAATACATTTAAAAAGACGATTTTATGCTCCATCCAAAAACTCTTATCTCTTCTGGTCTCCTGAGCCAAATAAGTGGTTGGGTATATTCTGTTGGACTGCGGCTTGAATAACGAGGAGGATGCAGCTTTCTACTGTTTTTACAGATCCAACCGGATCCAAGAGAGCGGCGAACATCCAGAAAGCCAGAAAAACTCTGGCTCGCACTCAGGCAGCTCCGCCTCGGGACTGTCGAGATTTACTGAATTAATTAATGCATCTATTAATGTTACAACTCATCCCTAATTGAACATTTTCAAAAGGGAGACTAAACCTTGAATCTGCATCGTAGCCGCCGCTTGGAGAAATTCTTTTGGGTTTGAAGAGAGGAGCACAATCGCAGACGTAGCGGTGAGCCACAGCACAAATTCGGCGTGCTCCTCACAGAATGCTCTTTAATGGCGTTTCTAATTGCCTCCGGTGAGCACGGTGTGACAGTAAGTGTAGTGATGCTGCGCAGGCATTCTACAGCTGCTCCTCCCGGTGTCTCCGCTACGTTAATCCCTCCCTACATGTATGTTCAATGATTTATGGGCATAATAACTCAAAAAGAGGATTAAGCTAATTAAACCACAGTACTGTGCTTGTAATGAACACATCGGGAGGGAATACTCCGCCCCCACATCTATACACCCAGCCACCCACACGCACACACACACACTGCAATGTCTTCAGGTTGTCTACTGCGACTTTTAAATGCTCGCTGTTGGTTAGCATGACTCGACTGTGAAGATTAAAAGACAGTGCAGCAAGCAGCCATGCTACCAGAGAGCTAGCTCCCACATTCTGGATTAGCTATAATAATGCTACATATGTATGCCCCCCCCCATCCTCCGGCAATGGTAGGTGCTGCTCCAGAATGTAATGCTACACTTAAAGTCATGCAATGGTCACTGGGATCATATAATCCTGTAACACGCTGGATTAATGATGCCAAGGTTGCCAGTAATACAGGGGAGGTCTGCAGGGTATGCAGTGTAATCCCGGTGAACACAGAGGAAACTGCCGACAGTGGAAGATGACAACTTGAGGCCATGAACCCCTCCAGATGCTCTAAATATTGCTGTGGTTAGAGCTAAAGTTGAATAATGCTAGCTTCAGGAGGTACAAGTGAGCACAGGCCTCATGCTGCAGATCAGTGATGGATTCTGCCTCAGGTACTTTATGGCTCAAATGTGTCTAATGCAGAAACTCAACTTGGAAAAATCCATCCTGCCATGCATTAGCTTTACTGCTTATCCTTAAGGGTCGCGGGGGGAAGCTAATTCTAGCTGACACTGGGCAAAAGGCGGAGCAGCGAGAAACAGATAAATGGATTTGTGAGAGTGTAAAAATCTGTGTTACACCGGCTCCTGTCACTTTAACGTTGTGCTGCAGCTCCTAGAGACGACTGTGGATCAAAACTATGAACATAAACAGTAATTTAAATGTTCAGGTGTGCAATGAAATTACAAACACTCTTTGGGTCACCATGAGAGAGAAAACAGAGCCATGATCGACACAAGTTAGAGTCGACCTGCCAATGGTTAACGATGGATCAAGAAACAAGTCAAATCTTAGGATCCTGCCACATCACTACCTGAATCAATGTGAGCCTAAAATGCAGCTGAGAGTCTTTTAGGGAACTGATGCAGACATGGAAACGAGATGGGATTCAAACCTGCTTCTTAAAATAATAAGCCAGATTCTTTACCATGACTGATGTGAAGCGTATGGTTGAGTTCAGGGGACTTAATGTAATTTCAACTCAAGCTCAATCGTACGTTCAGTCCAATCTGCCTGGGTCAAACACGTCTTCATCAACACAGAGCTTGCCTCCCGCGGCTCGCTGCAGAGAGCTCACAGCTACATCAGCCTGGTGTGTGTGTTCAGTCCGAGGGTCAGTGACGGGGCAGCTGTGGTTAGCAGCTGAAGCAGCATGTCAGGCCCAGCTGGACACGGCTGGATTCACAAGGTCATTTACAACCAGTCAACTCCTCATCAGGCCATTATGGAGGCAGCGCGTTTTGGTACAGAGCTGATGAGAGATTGACTAAATGAAGAGATATATATCAGATATATTGTAGATTTCCACAGAAGGTGGGTGATCAGTGTTGCTCTGGATCCCAACCCTCCAACATTGCTGCATGTTGTTTAACGACAGCATAATGGAGGGGGGACTCTCTGCTTAAATGATAGTGAGCTAACAGTAAAGTGCAGCCCTGTCTATATATAGAGTGAAAACAGCTGAAAGTGTAGAAAAGTTGTATAAATTAGAAGTCATCATTTTCAATAAGTGGTCTAACTCACAAAGAGTCAAATAAACCTCTTCAGTCGGAGTGATGACATCATCATCAGGTTTCATGGATCGAGTCGTAAACCCGGTATCTATTTTGATTTGCGAGGAGTGGAGATCTCGATCAATGTTTCCACATTGTTAATTTATTCAGACGCTTCAGGTCCACAAAAGGCCGAAAAATCTGTGGAGTATAAATCTCAATAACCATTACCTCACCATCTCAATAATCATGACCTCACCATCACCGCTACAATTCATATCCAAAGAGCAGGAGTTTAAAGCAGAGAATGTGTCGCAGGTCTTACCTGTGTGGGTCCTCTGATGCGCCTTTAGATGGGAGCTCTTGGTGTAAACCTTCCTGCAGCCATTAAACTGGCACCGGTGGACTCTTTTCTTGTTCTCAGGTATGTCACCTCCCAGACTTCCTCCTCCTCCCTGCTCGCTGTCACTGGCGGTCCCTCCCCTGCTTGGCGGGGACGGTAACGCCCGTGCTGCCACCAGCTTTGCGGCCCCTAATCCCACCTTCTTTGCCACAAATTTGAGTGTTAAGGTACCATCTGCCGTCGCAGTCAGTGTTTGTGTGGGTTTGACGAGGTGGCGGCCGAGTTCCGGTGACGACGGCGGCGTTAGGGATGTGACGGCGGCGCTGAGCTGTGCGGCGTTGACTCCCCCATGGATTTGCTCCTTGGTCGTGGCGGTTTCGGCCCCTGCTTCCGCCTGGGTCTTGCTGCCGTTGGGCACATAGAGGATCTTGGCTGGGACCTTGGGCAGAGTTACAAGTAGTGGAGGTGGGCTGGGCTGGTCAGGGAGGGTGGGGAGAAGGGGGTCCATCAGGTCCTCATCGCTGTCACCGCCCTGCATGAACGCCGGTGTTAAGAGACAATCCAGCTCCTCATCAAAGAGCTCCGAGAGTCGCTTGGGCTCCGTCTGTAGGTACCGCTCCAGCTCCAGACACGTCTGCAAGACACAAACAAACGTAGAGTCAAAATCATTATTCTTCACTTCTGTCGACGACTAACACAAGAGGGACCCTGACCGTTCCAGATGCGTCTCACACCTTGTAAACAACCAGAGAAGTTGTGCTGCTTTCTGAAAACCTCATGCGACCTTCACCTTCGCTTGTCAGGAGAATGTGGGACGAACATTGGAACAGATGACGTGAGGTGAATCTTCCTCCTGACAATGTATTCACTGATTTTCCTCTTTTCTGTCCGCCGGTCTTTTTAAATTCAGACACACGCTGTCGGCCATTTCTCTGCAGCTGTTGACCATGTCACCTGGCACGCGTTGCTCCTGAGAGACGAGGGATTTAGTCGGTGACTGATTGCTGCTGCCCGCCTGAGCTCTCTAGAGTCCTGAACTGTGGAAGCCTTTCCTGTTCCCTCTGCTCACCCAAACCAACCAGCCATGGAAGTTATATCACAAGATAGAGGGAAGGAAGGAAGGAAGGAGAGCGAGATGATGAGGGAAAGTCAAACAAAGGAGAAGGAAGCGCGATAAAAAGAGAGAAATAAGCAAGTGCTTCCATAACTGTTGATTCAACCTTTACCCACAGATAACAGAGACATCTGTGCTTTCTTTTCCAGTTACTACAAACGTCCAGATGCTGGCAGCACTTCAGGACCAGAACACGTGTCCAGCTCCAAGGGGCCTTCTCCTTAATTTCAGGGGGTTCAACCCCAACATCCCCATCACAAATCCACTTTCCACCCTAAAAGGTCTGCTCTCTAAAATCTTTGGTCTCGCTTTAATTTCATGAGGACTCCATGTCTGAGGTTTACTCTGGATTTTTACCCTGATTCTGCTTTGTTCTCTCCCACCTGCAACACATGGAAATCCCCTCTGTCCTCCCACAGGTACAGTCACACATGTGCAGCCTCTACAGAAGATCCCAGCCTAAAGCTATAAAAGGTTCACAGGTGTTAAATATAAAGTCTAATTAAATGTTTTTAAGAGTGCTCCTATAATTTTTGGATGCTTCTCACAGAGAACAGATGCAGCCCAGATGTTTGAATATTCAGTGCAGTACTGTCAGAGTATATAATCCAGTTCTGTTAGCCGTTTGTTCTGTCTCCTCCCACGTTTAAAGACCAACGTCACCAACGCACAGACAACTGCAGCTGCAAGTGAGTCCGCGGCTGTATCATCCACTCAGCGCTTTCTGAAATCTACCTGGCTCTGGCGCCGTCCTCCAGCACCGTGTCGTTACTTTGACTCGTCACCCTGATCCCTCGCTGCTGTCCTCCTCCGTCACTGGAGCAAATTACAACCACTATACAAATTTTTTTTTTCTCTTAGCTGCAGCTCATTGACTCGGCCCATTCAGACACGCCAGCACTGCAGCTTTACTCCGCTCAGCCTCAGTGACGAGACAAGACCAAACCAACACATTTAGTCTGAATATCTGTTGAGGGGCGATAAGCTGAACTTCCCGCTCCTCTTTCTTCTCCCTTTAAAAAAATGCCCTTTTCCTAAGGATGCTTTATTTGCATATGAATTTAAATCAAAGATATTCTCGCAGGGTTAAAATGCTTCATAAGAAAAGTTGAAAACGATAAGCAGGAACCAGCAGCAGAGTCTTTTGTTGAGCTGATTCTGCAGCCGAGGGGAACAGCTTCTGGTTAGACTTCGTCCAGATTGTTGCGTCAATTCGTTAGTGTTTGTGTTCCTTGCAGTAATTGCTGTGTAACATTGCATCTAGCTGGTTATTCTGAAGGGGGTTATTATGGCTCTTTAAAATTAGATCAGTCACTGCTAATGCATCTGGAAAACAAGGGATGATTAGAGTCAAACATAAACTACCTGAAACATACATTTACATGGAATGTCCCATCCACTAACATGGAAGAGGTGGGGTTTAATATCACAGCCAGCCACCAGGGGGGAATCAAGCTTCTTAAGCATCAGTAACATGGTTTTGGAAAAAGTGAAAGACCTCATTCTAAATGTGTAATAATGGCAACAACTCACATTCCTGCTAAAAGGATAAAGATCTGGGCTGAAATACACAAACATAATAATAATAACAATCAGAATGATACTTTGGCCTGATGCTCATTAATTTCTTTGTCTTCTGGAAATGACGTACTGATTCACAGCACATCCGACACCACTCCAGAGCACCTGGAGGAAACGTTGCCCTCAGCTCATCTGTTATTTGTTTCGTTGCTTAGTCACAAGAGTATTTTTATCTCAACTCAGGGGAATATTGACCAAAACTACACCTAACCAGCTGAGGCTGGAAAAAACCCCAAAGATAATTCATTATGTGCTGGAGTCCTGGAAGGGACAAGGAGGAAAATATTTTTTATACATTTTGTGGTTCATTAAAGTTGCTGGAGATGAGGCTTTTATTCTGAAAAAAATGGGCAGTTGCTGGAAAATATTTCTGAAACTATGAGGAATGTTTTCCAAGGAAACCAAATCAGACCTATTTTCTCAGTTCTCTCCTTTTCAGTGCTTTGTGGAATTATATCACCATGAGTGTTAGATCTTCTGTTACAGTGAACACCATCACCACTCATCATTTCTTAAGGCGTACTGTACCATTGTTCGCACTTGGACTAGAAATCAAAAATAGAAAGGTCTGTGTGTCTCCTAGCGGGGGCTGGACTGATGCTGGGGATTGTGGGTGTGGAGGACAGAGGGTAGAGAGAGCCCGAGGCTGTGGGAAAGGAGCGAGCGGCAATCAAACCCACGGCCGGCAGTGAATGCACCGTCTCTGACATCACCCGACCTTCTCCTTCCTCTGTTTCTCCCGCCGACCATGAATATCAGGTAACAATGACATGTAGAGCCTGCAGCCTGTGTGTGTGTGTGTGTGTGTGTGTGTCAGTGGCTGCTGGCTAACATCTCAGACTGATAGCATGTGTAGGGCTCACCTCCTGTCCCCCTGCTCAGTCCCACACCATATGGAGAAAGGTCACATCGGATAACACACACACATACACACACACACAGACACACACACACAGTGGAGCGAGTTCATTTTTCTCAGAGAAGCTGTTTTGTGACTGTTTGAGCAATTCAACACTTGGATGGACACGGAGACACCGAATCGTTCCAATTGAATCATCGCTAGAATACACTGAGATGAGGAAAATCTGCTTCACTGACAAAAACCCCCGATGTACGAGACTGGAAACAAAACAGTGTCAATAAGAAACCTCCACCTTCCACCCTGGAAGCTTCTAACTCTGTGACGGGGGGTATTTCCATTCCATTTTCACCTTCACATCCAGACCCCAACACCCGGAGTTTAAGACACAATAATAAACAGAGCCTGGGACACTGGGGGAACATTTCCATGTCTGGTTTATGTAACAGTGTCAGAGGTGAAGGGCAGAAGCAAATACAAGGTCACAGCTCCAAATGTCTTAAGCAGTTCTCCACTTTGATTCCCATCAATAACATTAGTTTGCAGACAGGTGATGTGGAGCTAAAGAGACAAAGAGATCTTTTATGTCTCCCTCAGTGAATGATATTTCGTCTCTTTATGTTTTGAGTGTTTGATTTAATATCTCGTCCAAAATAGCCACCCATGATGTGCAGGCCCTGTGTGTGTGTGTGTGTGTGCGTGTGTGTGTGTGTGTGCAGCCCACTGAGCTCCATTAATAATGAATGCAGAGAGCAGAGGGCTCTGGATGGAAGTGCTAAGAGCTTTTGACAGACAAAGGATCATTGAGGACAAAGCTACGCAAACAGAGTGAAGTGGATTCAGCAGGAGATGCTCCGCCTGTGTTGACACACGCTCAGTAATGGGACTATTCCCTGCACAGGAAAACGGTGAAATTAAGCCATTAACGTGATTCTGTAAAGTGACACTTCCTATAATGATCCGCTTCACATGAGGTTTCTTCCACATAAGCAAGTGACTGAGCAACATCTGGCACACGGATGTCTCTCCTGCCATGACAGTTTCGATTCTACAGATTCAAGAAGTGATGTGGGCCTGTGGAGCATAAACTGACCAGGTGTGTGAGCGCTGACCAGAACGAAAGTCAGGAGCAAAGTCAAAGTCATATAGGATGACCACAGTGAACAAATGAGCCATCCTTCATCCTTCCAGGGTCACTGGTGTACCACAGGGCCAATATCTAGGACCTGTTCAGAGCTGGTATCAACATCCATCCTGAGTGGTGTCTCTAACATTCCTGCACTAAATACAAATACCTGTACATCTGTCGGCAAAGACCAAATTATGTTGTTTTTACACTGTCTGAATTTCCAGACAGATGTGATGTCAGTGTGTGGATGTTTGTGCCGCTTCCAAACAAAACATTTCACAGAAGGTTAGAATGCTCTGAGCTTCATGACAATCAGAACATTGAAGTCTCATTAAAACTCTTCCCTCCCACACAGAAATCTAAATATAGAGACGACTCAGACACAATATTAACTCACCTGCCTCACTGTCAATCACTTCAAAGATAATTCTTTTCTCATGGTATTTTTTTTGCTTTCATGCTCTGAAGATTAAGACGTGGATGTAACAACAGAGGGAGGAAGCAGCGGCAGCTCAGGGAGAAACAAGGCGATGTGAACGTCAGGTTGTTTCTGAGATATAATAATCCCAGTGCTGGTGCAGAGTCGTCACTGGTCAGTCTCAGCGAAACCCTCTGGATCTTGTTTCATCTTTCATTCTCAACAATTATAAAAACAGGAATCCATGTTGACATCGACAGTCACAGCGTCGTCTTCATGGCAGCATGGAATTCAGGACTTCAACAAATCCCCACCTGTGTGAACCAGTTCTTCCCTCAGACGTGTTTAAAGCTAAATTTGCCCAAAGCCTTAAATACAGCATGCAGGCCCAGGTGCAGTGTGGGTAATGAACAGTCGAGCCGAAGTTGACAGTGATTATGAGGAAGCAAAAAAATCAGCTAGCTCTGCCAACAGATATCAGACTGGAGTATTTAGGTGAGGATTTAATTGTTTGCTAATGTTTCTTCCTCCAAGGTTTTAAGGCTCTGACTTGATTAAAACTTCTGAAACCTGCGTCCACATCTTCAACACACAAGTTCACACTCGGTCTTCAGACGGCTGCTCCTCCGTGAGGACAGAGTGAATTGAGCACCTCCTCTCCTCCGGTATAATCCCTCTGGTTTGTTCCTGTCTCTCTTTATCTCTGTGTTTATTTTCACTCCACATTATTCAGCTCTTTGCTTCAAATTATGTTTTTCTCTTTGCTTTCTGGTACAAATAGGTCCTAATTAAAGTGCTTTGGCTCCCATAAACTGCTCTTTGAAGCTCCACCTCTTGATGGATCTCTCTCTCTTTCTGAGCAGCGAGCTCTGATGGCTAATTAACCACTCAAAAGAAAAGGCAAAAAGAGGCTCTCTACTCAGCTAATTCACTGATGCCGCTGTGTATGTGTGTGTTTGTAAGTGTGAGAAAAGCATAATGACTTTTAACTGATGTGTGTGAATATATAATGCCTCATGCTCGAGAGTGTGTACAATATCAAACGGGTGCCACTGGCGGCGAGCTGCCTCTTTCATGTCTGAGCGAGCGCCGGGCGCTGCAGACTGAGCGTGTAGCTTTGTTACAGACTGAAGCGCGGTTTGTGCAAAGCAGCGTGTGAAGACGCCGGAGCTGTTTGAGTCACTGCAGCCACCGGAGTCGACGGGATCTGGAGTCCGACGCTCAACTGTTCATCCTGCGATCACATCAACACGGATCCAAAGCAGATCACATTTAAATGGCAGGTTCAAGTCATGAACGGGTATTTATCCGTCATAAAAAGGCGGAAAAAATCAAGATTTGTGCATTAAATTTAGCAGAAATGTCAAAAAAAAACAACTTTCCCTTATATGTTAAATATTCTATTGGTGACTCAGTGGAACCAGCATAGAGCGGCCGCGTGGTTAAATCCAAAGGAACCCGGTGATGCAGAGTTAAAGGGAACTGGTGGACTGAGCTCATCATAACCAAACAGACCAACTGAATCTCACCATTCAGCTCTGGTGCATCCTTATTTTTATCTGCTCTCAGATTCACATGCAGAGAAAATCTCCTCAGCTCCAGTTGGGGAAGGGAAACATGTAAATGATAAATCCTGGATTAGCTCATGTGGAATCTGAGCATCTGGTTATTTGCTGACTTCAGATTGAACTTGAACTTGAATTTGAACTTTCGACACAGGAAGTGGAGCAGCACGACATACAGGACAGCTCCGTCTATTACCCATCCTGCTCTTGTTTTTTTGAGGGTCGACCGGTTCTCGACAACCATTTACACTTCACACCTACAATTTAGACCCTTCAGTGCTTCTGCATGTTTTTGTTCTGTGTGAATAGACAAAAGAACGGAGAGAACATCCACACAGACCCGAGGAGACAGGTGAGTGCCCAGGTTGGAACTGATTCTTTCTGTTTCCACCAACACAGAACTGGCTCCAGGTGCTAAATCCCGCTGCTTAGCAGGTACCAACTCTTTGCTGCAATGGGGATTCGAACCAACAACCAAGAGGAAGAAATATTCTGTCATCATAAAAACAGAATAAGTCCTGTTTTATTCCTCATCTATCTGCTCACAGTACATTTCCTTTAATGAATAAAAGAATAAAACAAGCTCACAGCCCCACCTTCGACAGCAACAGCGCTGAATAATAATCCAGTTGACACACACACACACACTCTGACAGTCACAAACAGCAACATGCCATCAGTCCTGTGTCAGAGTCACAGCTGCAACAAAGAAGCTGACACAACAGAACGCTGCCACGGTGACAGAGCCGACACCGTGTTGGCGTGAACACCTGTGTGCGCTGTCAGCTCGCTCAGGTATCCGCTCGTCCTGCCTTTAATTGAAAAAGCAGCACGACAAAAGAAAGTCCTGACGAGGGCTGATTTGAAAAACAGGAGGAGGCTCCAATAAACAGCGTTTTACATGGGACGAGACCCGACTGAGCTTGAGATGAGGCGAGTCTGGGAACAAGGGAACAAGGCTCAGCGAATCACACGGAGACAATGAGCTCAAAGGCGTCATTACAGATTGCAGAGTTATGGTTAAAGTTAATGTTTCTCATAGAACTGAAAAGGTAACGTTTCATCATAGGCACTGCCTACGCTGAGTGCTCGGAGGTGTTTCAAACGGCAAATTCTAATCTTTACCAATAAAACTTTGATTGAAATTAAGCCGATGCGATTCATAAATCTCTCCGAGGCTCCTCGTGTGTATTTCAGCATTTAATTGGATCTTGGAGATAATTTATTCCTGAAGTAAAGCTGGGTTTATGTGGTGCGGCTGCTACTGAGATGTTAACTAAAGTGACCTGTTAATAATAACTGAAAGTCTTTCTCTTTAATGACGACCAGCGAGAGACAGAGACAATTTTAAATGTCCAGAGCCAATTAGACAGAGAGCAGAGAGCTCAGGACAGAGAGACAAAGATAAGAGGAAAGGAATGAGGGGGGAGGGGGGGGTGCATCAAGAGAGCAGAGCTTTTATTGCTCTCTCTCTCTCTCTCTCACACACACACACACACACACACACACACACACACACACACACACACACACACATTAGACAGAGAGCAGAGAGCTCAGGACAGAGAGACAAAGATAAGAGGAAAGGAATGAGGGGGGAGGGGGGGGTGCATCAAGAGAGCAGAGCTTTTATTGCTCTCTCTCTCTCTCTCACACACACACACACACACACACACACACACACACAGCATCACCTCCGACCTCCAGTCTCAGCCAATGAAATTTTAATCAAGAGTCTCTGATGGGGGCGAGCACTCAGACTCTCCTGCTGTGTAACTGCTCTCCCTCACCCTCTCTCTCTCCCCCTCCCTCTCTGTATTCCCTCCATTCCCATGCCTTTGAGCAGACACACACCGCCTCATCCTCCTTCCTCCTCCCTCCCTTCCTCTCCCCTCTATAATCATCATCTCCTCCTCCTCTCTTTCTCCTCGTCACACACGTGTCATTTCCTCCAAATTCATAAAAGCAAAGGTCACCTGCTCCTCGGTCTGCGTCCTGTTCTTTCTCTAATTGTATTCTCTCCAGTTTGTTTGACTTTCTCCTTTTCCTCTCCTCCTCCTCCTCTTCATCTGCTCCCCCGGTTTCTTACTGAAACACCTGAAGTGTCTCATTATTGTTGCAGGAACATTTTTTAATGTCAGACAGAAAAAGATTTCCAGCCATTTATTTCCAGTCACAGGTCTTTGTCTGCACAGAGAACAGCCACTCACGATCATAGGAGGATGAAATGAAGAAGAAAGACAGAGAGTGAATCAAAAATGATGCTCTCCAGGAGACAGTGAGGAGCAATTACAGCCCCATCAGTATTGAGATGTTTGTTTGGGCTCTGGATGCCGAATGTATTCGTGAGCACGAGTGAGAGGCTGGAACAAACATCCTCAACCAAACCGCCAGATGTTGACACATTTGTTAAAAGGTGAATTTGTCTCTTGTGTCAGACTAACGATTTCAAATTTCAAGAAATCTGTGCCAGTGGTTTTCAGCTCATTTGTTCTTTCTCTCTTTCTCCTGCTCTGATAAAACTGTCACAATAGACATTAGTCACCGCACACTAACTCATCCCCTCTCTCTCTTCAACACACACACACACATGCTCCATTTTAACTGTCCATGGTTATTAAATAAAGCGACATAAAATTAATTAACAGCTTAATTACTTACACACACACACACACACACACACACACACACACACACACAGCTCTAAAAGGACACGACAGGTACAGCCTTTTAATTTGGAGAATAATTTAATACTGCTTAACCAGGCTTATGGCCATTCTCTCTCTTTGTCCCTTTACACAGTGTGTGTGTGTGTGTGTGTGTGTGTGTCCTAGCTATTTCATTAATTGGCTGAGATGGAGGGTTTGAAATCTGTGGCGGAATCATCTGTTCCCCTGTCTGTTGTGCTTTCTGTTAATGAAGCTACTCTCTCTATGTGTGCATCTTTCTGTGTGTGTGTGTGTGTGTGTGTGTGTATCCATCTCACTCTCTGTCTCTCTGTCTGTCGCTCATTTTTCATACCGGACGGCCTGTCCTCCACCATGAGGCATTTGTCTAGGCTAGAAAAATGATGGGCTTGTTGTGCACACATCACATCTGCGACACACACACACTAGACAATGCCTAACCTTTGGGTCACCCACCTCATGAATGGGTATTTCTATAAACACTGAGTGCCTCCTCACTGCCTCTTATTGATTGATTTTATTTTATTTTTTATTTTGGGTAATCTTTCAGTCAAACTTAGAAATATAGAAAGATTCATTGTAATTTGTGTGGGGTCTTAATTACTTAAATAATGCTGCCAAACATTGTTTGTTTCCAGCTGACTGTTGATGACAGAAGGAAAATATGGCCAAGCTGTTTTTATATTGTTTAGAACATAAACGCAAAATAAGTCTTTTTATCCTCGACTCTTTTTTTATCTGGCTAAACCTGTTCTGCGGATGTTCCTCCTGCTGTTGCTGAGACGGTAATTAAACGATTTAACCTGTTCATGTGTTAAAAATATTTTAATCTAATACAATTAAAGCCCCTCACTATCTACACTCTTCTTTATGGTTTAATTCTAGCACAATGGCTCAGTTCCCCCAAAGGGATCATTACAACTTGGTCTTATCTAATTCGACAATAAAACACAACAAATAAATCTGTCTGCGCTCTCACATCGTCACAGTTCTTATCAGCCTCGGTATACGTGAGTTCTGAGTGGTTTCTGCTCTGAGTGCCTCCATTCACACCAGACCCTGAGAGCCTGGAATAAAACTGGATGTTGGACACTTTGACTGTGAGACTTACGAGTTAATGTGAGAGGTAAAGAGACGCTTCGAGGAACTGGATAAAAGCTGCTACAGCTCTCCTGAAGGAGACCAAATAATGAAAACAACACAACGTTCAAATCGGATGAAACTGCACCCGTCGAAACCTGAAATCCACAAACTCCCACGCACCACAGGCACTGCGCCATCTACAGGTCAAGAATACCAGCAGGACTTGCGCCACCTGTGGGCAATTAGTGTAACAGCTGCAGTAGAGACAATAGATGATTTATAGATTATATAATCGGAACGTGTCGTCACGGATTTAAGGGAACGAGGACGTATCTGGATGAATGAGCTTTGCTGTTAAACCAGTGGTTATGAAAAAGTGAGAAAAAAATTACACTTAAATTCAAATTGCAGTATTTCATTCCCACTCAGGATTAGGGGCCAATTCTCTTCAACAACAAAGTACACATTTGTATTTCAATAATAAAAGACCTCGCCTGATATTTTACAAATACTTTCACCCGCTGCACTGAATTGAAAGTACATATGATATAGAACAGTCACACACACAACACTGCTCATCTTCACAACTCAATTTCATTTCAAATGAAAAAATAAACACTTGACTCACAATGTTGTGTTTGGGTATAAATAAATGAAAATACTCCCTTCAGTGGAACAAAGAGAATCACAGGAGAAATATGATTCCTAGTATTTCTTATGCGTCCATAGAGATGTCTCTATCTACCAGTAAATATTTCATATTTCCATAATTTATCGAACAGCAACAAAGTAAACAGCAAAATGTTTTTCACCAAGAGACTTGTTTGTTGGCTTTTAAACAAATATACGCAACAGCACATTTTGTTCTGTGAACAATAACATGTTCTGTTCTCGCACCTAATGCTAAATCAAGTGACAGCAAAGAATATAAAAAATAAAAATATGTAATATGTAAAAATTTCTAGTTGTAAATGAACATGTAGCATCCCTGCTCCAAAACCTAATCAGCTCCTAGCATACCAGCTACAAGCTAATGTTATGATTACGCGATGCCTCCCTTTTAGGAGCACTCTGTACAATTATCGTCACCATATACAAATGTAATACAACTCATGGAACTGTTACAGATGAGTGGGTTGTTGTGCTTTCAAAGAGCTAAAATACTCAATTAGAAACTCCCTGACAGAGCTAGCTAGCCATTGTGCTAACATGGCGTCTTCTTTCACAGCGTGCTGTGTGTGAGCAGCTGCAGCAAGTCGACCACGTGACCGAGGCCCCTGCTAGTGATCGTTAGCACTGTCAACGTCCATTGAGCTCTGTCATCGGCTGCAAAGCTACTCTGCAGAGTTCGTTAGGGCAACACGCGGAACTGCTCTAATTTGAAACGTTTCATTCAACTGCCTTTTCTCAGAACATGAGCAGCAGAGCAGAGAACCTGCACTATCCGATTCAGGTTCTGCGAGACTAAAAATATCCTCCAGTCACTTAGTGTAGTGTGACAACTCTCTGAGGAGGTCCAGAGAGATGCCACTGAGAGAGAGGAGAGAGTTTCTCTGTGTGAGGAGCAGAATATCAGAGAGTGTGTTTGAGAGACAGGGATTGTGTCGTGTTGTGTTCTATGCTGAGATCCGATAATAAAAATCTGGAACTCAACGTCTTTGAACTGAAGTTTGCTTTATTCAATAAGCTACAAACAAGATCTGAACCCACGAAAAACTGAAGCCACTCGTCATGAACGACTGTAGGAGGAACTGGAGATGAGTCAGTGGATGGCACCCGGATTTGTTTGTGACCTGACTGCGATCATTTCCTCCACAGGGTCTTGTTGTCTCCTAAAACACTCAAGTTCAACTCATGTCAACAGGAATGCCCTGAAATTTCCTTCTAGGGTCAATAATTAACTCGTTGGTTTGTCTTGTGTTGACATTCCAGAGGCCGGCTTCATCTGTGCAGGTCCGATCTTTGTCATTTCATAAGACCCCCGAGGGCAGAGCCATCTTAAAAAAAAAGCGTAGAAGAAGAAAGGACATTTGGCCACACCTGCACTCAGCTGTGTAAAAGGTAATAAAGAAGGTGATGAGATTGTTCCATTGGGAGCGTCTGCTTTCATAAAAGTAATGTCAAACTTTATTATTCAGTCTGACACACGGAGCCCCGGAGGATTCCCAGGTGACTATTTGAATTGTTATTAGTCGCTGTCCAGTCCGTCAGCCCCTTCCACCCAACGCTCATCTGACAGATATGATGGCGTTTGATTGACAGCGCCTTTATTGTGCAGGTTCTCAGTCAGAGTATGTGTCGATCACGAATTACACAAAGAAGTGTAGGTCAGGACAGAGACTGGCGTAACCCTGTCTGAAGCTAATAAGCTCATATCACACACACACACGCTAACCTCTTCTATCAGGCCTTTCTCTCCCTTCCTAATTGACCATGAAAGTACCCCATAAATCGAGTTACTGCATTGTGCCTGTCTAGTCATATAAAAGTGCTTTAATGGTTTTGCTAGGAGCTCTGTTGGGAACATTAGGCAGAACTCTCCACATTCATTAGCCCATTAACCTGTTTCAATATTGATACTGTCTCATTTGTCTGCTCCAATGTCTGTTAGGGACAAGACTCTCAGGGAGCAGCTCTGAAATCTGCCCTATAGCTCCACTTTGATCCGGTTCAACTGGTGCCGTTCCACCTTCTCGCCAACAGATGTGAAACTGTTGTATTGGGAACTGTCTTGAAGAGGAATATTGGCACGGCACAAAATGAATCACCATCTCTTAGAAGTATTGAGGTGACTGTTTGGCAACGCTGCAATATTGAGGATAATCACAAAACGGTTTGTCTTTATTTGTTCTGAGCCATATGTTCTGAACATGTCAGGCACGTGTGGCTTCAGCGGGAAATTGTATGAAATGATGCAGAAGTCATTTCCATGTAAACGACTCGTTCATTTCCATGTATACCCACGCTGCAGCTATAAAACCACAGAATTCCCTCCTGGGTCTTAACGTTCAGTTTAATGTAAAGACCACATCGCTTCAATGGAGTGCTGATCAAACACATGTATGAGTCTCCTGGTGTGTAAATCTATCACATGCCCAGAGCTAATTCAAATATACACTGTCCAAAGAGACAGAGATACAACATACATAGAATCTAAGATTATGTGACTGCAGTGTATGAACAACAAACAAACAAGCTTAAACACACCAGCCCAGAGAGATGAGTTCTGTCTCCACCAGCCGCACAGAGCCTCCTGCACTGAACCCAGTGAACCTCCTGAAGGAGCACATTATGTTAATGCTGAGATATGAGACTGCATTCCTTCCAAGGAGGCCGACCAGAGAGGAGGCAGCACTCATGCGGCTGTACGTGCAAATTCAGACAACACAATTACTGCACACGCACACACACACACACAGAGACGTTAGTTCAATGTGATCATTAAAGCCTGAACTTAACCACATCTCACCCCTTAACTTAACCATAACAAATGCAAACACGCCACAGACGTGTCTCTGTGACTCCAGAGGACATTACACTGACTTACATTGATTTCCTGGATATTTAGCTTAAGCTTAACCGTAGTTGCTACTTGCCCTGACCCTTACCTTAACCCTAACCTACACTTAAACCTTACAATGTCCTGATAAGGAAGACACATCCCTCTGATTCAGATTAAGGTCCCCGTAACTTGAGTAAAATCTGGACCACACGCAATCAAACATAGGCCACATTTACGTGAGTTATTTGAAGACCAACCCTAACCACACACACTCTTTATTTACCGTATTCACAGACGTGCTGCAGTGTGAGCGCGGCAGCTGGTCCAATCACGATAAGTATGCAAATTCACGTTTGATTACTTTTATTCCGGTGCTTTGTGAAGTGAGGTGAGTTTTACTTAAGCGTCAGCTGCTGTCAGCAGGTAGCGCTGCTCTGGGTCCAGCTCTGGAAAACGCTGATATTACTGCTGCGTTTCCTCCAGTGTGACAGTACGACAGCCCATCTATAACTGAGAGCGTGTGTGTGAGGTAGGAGCCTGTTTAAGGTCAGTCAAGCTGTGCTGAGCTTGGCCTTTACCATCCCGTCTCCCCGTGGAGGGTCCTGGAGGGCGGCTCGCATTGCGTGACTGAGCTCACGGACATTTTTTGTGTTGTGTCGGTGTCACAGTGAAAAAAGCCTCGGGCTGTGCCACCTGAGTCCCGCAGCTGCTGTCAGAGGCCAGAACCAGCGTCACATGCGACAAAGGCTAACACCAACACCACCACCTTAACGCTGACCGCATACACACCGTCCTGCTGCCGCGCGGCTGCCCGGCTCAAAAACATCAACTATTTATGCTTCTGGAGGCGGCCGCAGAGACGGACGGTTTCATCTGAGCCATGAGGTAAAGAATGGAGGAGAAATAAACCAGTGAACGACAAGGATCTCTCCGTCTGATATCTGGGACTATGAAGGCGCGTATATCATCGAATAAAATAAAATGTTGCTAGAATAACAGACGAGCTCTCAGTCATTAAAGAGAACTCATTAAGGAGAATTCAGTGAAGAAAAAAACAGAGCTGCCAGATGTAAGATAATTATCGTATTTGTACGTTAATTAACAAAGTATTCTTTATTCAAAGGCAATTTGTTTGTGTTTTACGTCTTGTTCTTACTTCGACTTGCAGGCAGCAATTTTCCCAAAATACAATCGATTTAAGCCTCTGCTGCGATTATTCAACATTTACCATCTGGCAACGCTGCACAGAAAACAGACAGGCCAATTACTAAAATTAGATTAATTCAACTTATACGGCGTAGCGGCCTGTCTGCACTACAAACCGATTTGCATAAAGCCACTGTTTCGGATATATATCTGTGGAAGTTCACACAACAGTTTTAAATAATGGTGTGTGACTGCAGAGAGATCAGCTCGTGGTTTGAACGTTCAGAAATCGGTGAGTTGTTGTTTCTGAGCCCCAGCAGAACACAGTGACTTTCAGCCGACCTTCCAAAGTGAAGTGATGCTGCGGCTGTTTCCACGTCTTCATTTATGACCTTCAAACTCAGCAGAACTCAGCACACGCTCACACAAAACGTCTCCGATCGGTAAATAAAGCAGAGACACATTATTATTAATCCTTGCTTTTTGCACGCTGCCAGGGAGCTCATTAGCTCACCCAGCAGTTATTTGGTGAACTGACGCTCATCGTCCGTTTCTCATTCTGGTTAAATGAGGTTATTGTTGTCGACAATCGTTTAGTTTAAATGGATTCAACCCTGAACAACAAGTCTCACACACACACAACGATCTGCACGCAAACAGACACCACAAGCTGTGAAATGATGCTCCGCACGATGATAGTGTGTGTGTCAGCACTGTGTGTGTGTGTGTGTGTGTGTGTGTGTGTGTGGGACAGACTGTGTATTACAGCACACATGCTGACTTTTGCTCCGTGATGCATTCTGGGCATATTGCTGACAGATTGCAGTCTGAAGAATACATTCATAAAATAACAGTGTGTGTGTGTGTGTGTGTGTGTGTGTGAGTCAGCAGTTGGCTGGTTGATTGTGTACCAGCAGCTACTCAGTGCTCACAGGAGTCAGCCGGTCCACGTGCACAGGTCACCGCACCAGAACCGGACCAACGTTTGTGATCATAGATTTTATGGCGAACAGATGGAGGTGATTAAATTTAATAAAGACGCAGATGCAAACGTTTAAACGACAAAACATCTGTTTACCTTTAACCACAGATTTTAGCATACGGTCAGAGTTATGGATGTGGCCGTCGGGATGATTTAGAGAGTGAATCTGGAAGCGAGCCTGTTTTTTCACGAGTGTGTGCGAGCGTCCATCTTCTCGGCTTCTGAGCGGAGGAATGTGTTGTCTCTGAAACGTGGGATGACCCACGCAGGAGGCTTCACGGGAGAACAGAAGCGTTTGGATGATGACTTTAAGAGGAAGAGGAGGAAGAAAAAAAGTCAGAGTCATATCTGGGCGTGTGCATATTTCATTGACCCGAGTTCTGTGCTGCAGTGAAGCTGAGTCCGGTCCAGCTCCCCCCTCGTCTGCTGGAGCTCTGCGTTACAAGACGGATGCTGTGCCAATGCAGCGAGAGGCTGCATCTTAATTTTTGATTTCTTATTTTCTGGTCTCTGGGCCTGGATCGTCCTTCTGGACGCAGCCGACGCTCAGAGCCAGAATCTGCACGCACACACTCCCACAGACGGGAGCTCACTGCTGCAGCCGTGCACGTGTGACAAGGACGACTGCAGAAATCAGCCCGAGCACAAAGAGACAACATCAAGGCCAAAACTGTTTCTGCAGACTGGGAATATTTGGGGTTTTTTTTTTTAAGTTAAACAGCTCCAAAAATAAAGTTGACTGCAGGTACATAAAAGGCGTGGATGCACTTTCCACTTTCTTCGACGGGTGCCATCAAAGCGTCTCCAAGTGGTCCCTGTCTCTCTGTCAGCGGACGAACGTGACGGGAAAAGAGCTAAAAAAAGACACGACGAAAGAGAGACACATCACACACTGCGAGTCGCCCAGAGACACAAATGGACAGGTTTTCACTTCAGTCCTCAGGGAGCGCTGCAGATAGTGTGTGTGTGTGTGTGTGTGTGTGTGTGTGTGTGTGTGTGTGTAATCTAATCAGGATATGGAGATTACCATTAAATAGTCCGGCAGGGATTACACTTTCACCAAGCTGATTCAAAGGCCACACTTATAAATGGGGTTAACAGCTTGATGTAAGAAGCCGGATTGTGTGTGTGTGCGTGTGTGTGTGTGTGTGTCTGTGCCCCGAGCGCCAAACTAATCTTCATTGCTCAGAGTGATGAGAGGGCCAAAGAAAAGCAGCCAGCAGCGAGAACAACACTGAGACAAAGACGTGACGAGAGACGGGAGGAGAGAGAGAGAAATGGCAGAGAACAAAAGACACACACACACACACACACACACACACACACAGTGAGAGAGAGAAAATGACAGGGTAAGGAGCACTCAGGCAGCAATGATAGTGTAGAAGAAGAAATTGTCACCTATGTGAGGTTATATTGACTCGGTGTGTGTGTGCGTCACTGAGCTGTGTCCTCTGTGTCGTCTCCGTCTCTGTCACAACAAATAACATCTGAACTCGAAGCCCGGAGCAGCACATATTTACTTTGTGGGGTAAAGAACAGAGAAAAGCATCATGAAGAACTGACGAGCGTCCTCAGCTGATCGGCCCTGATGGTCCCCACCAGAGACCAGAAGCATCTACACAATCTGGAGAAGACGCCTCGATGTCCCAGACGCACACACTGCCATCTAGTGCGTCAGCGCAGTAATGATGAAGGGACAGAGACGCACATCTTCGCGTTTTTAAAGCATCAAATAACTAATTAAAAGTGACTCAACACCAAACATCAGATTCCGGTCCAACTCAGTTTCCTCTAAAGAACTATTTATCTTTCTTCTTTGGTTCATGTCCGATCTGTAAACATGGAGGAGGCGGGGTCTGTTACCCTCACTGCAGTCAGCCACCAGGAGCTGCCATGTCGTCCATCTTTACGTCCAGTCTAAATACACCACAGCCGAGTATTCTTTAAACAGCACAAACAGACAAGTGTATGAAACAACTCCCATGATGCTCCCCGCTGCCGTTTCTCCCCAAAGCTACTCTGTGGAGTGACAGCGGCGCGTGCCAGGGACGGAGGCTCCGCTGATGTGTATCAGTGGCAGAGTCAACAGCAGCGTTGACCGGCCGAGGATGTTGTTTGGTGAGAAGCGTTGAATCAACACTCGAGCGAGGAGGAAGAAGGAACCGACACAGGCTCTTATCGAGGCCCGCTGCGCTGCTTCCAGGTCAGTTTATCATTCCAGGCAAACAAGAGGACAGAAGAGACATCATGGAGACATTTCCACAGCCACAGCAATAAAACGCCACGAGCCATGTTTCTATTTCTATGTGCACAGCACATCTGCGTCCGGCCTCCGACCAGAGCGTCATTACACAACATCACCTGGTAGACACATGCTGCACAACAACACTCATCCAGCCCCCACCTCCCTCTGGTGGCTGGCTGCGGTATGGGCCTCAACTCCCACCTCCTCCATGTTAGTGGGTCCAAGTATTCATTTCTATGATAAAATTGGTTTAAATTTAATTTAAATTTGTCATGTGTTGTCATGATTTATACACCTGAAACTGAGCCGTGATTGGCCAAGCATGTGTCACGGTGGTGCCACCGTGCCGAGGCTCGATCCCCTGACGGCAACTGCACAGATTCCAAATGTTCCCAACGGCAGATAATGTGTCTGAGATCTTCATCAAAAGACTATGACTTGTACCTTCCACAAAATTCCATCCAATTAACACACATACACACACACACAGTGCTTGATGAGCAACACTGATCATAAATACATGCCCAAGTGAAGTCATCACTTATACACACACAGTCCCGTCGGCCTTTGTTTCACACACACAGTCACGCATGCTCACACTACACCATGACCTCATCCCTCACTCCAGCCCTCTTCCACCCCATCACACACACACACACACACACACACATACAGAAAGGGTCAATCCATTAAGATGGGACAGCAGCTGATCCCTTCCTTTATGTTCCACTCGTTTAAATTCATTCACTTCATTATCTGTAATGAGAATTTATCAAAGAGAGCCAAATCACATCAGGCTGATAAATTGACTTATTATGTTCTGCACGGTAACATGTGATCATCAGGACAATGTAAAACCATGTTGCCTGTCTTCCTATAGCTTCACAGAGCATGGGGCCCATAAGAGGAAATGAAATCACAGAATAAAAGCATCGCTAACCCAAACATCTTTATCACACTGAATAATTTAAATCACGTCACATGCTCTGACCGTAAGAAGGTCACCTCTGCGTCTGTGACTTAAGTCTGCAGGAACCGGTTGACTTCTAATCCCAAACTTGCAAATGAACCAAAATTAATTTTGGCCGGCGGTGACCACGCAGGACACTTATGCACTGACAGAGACATACGGACGGGTTTCTGCTCTGGACCCATTGTTGTTGTTGTTTGTTGTAGAGCAGCTGACTGCGTTTTTTTTTCTGTCGGAACATTATTGATTTAACCCATTCAACCAGGAGCAAGAACTTGTATCCCCTTTAAAATGTATCTTGATATAGCTCATAAAATCCACAAGCTACGTCATCACCCCCACGTTCATATCCAAGACATTACTACTCTACAATTCTATTCTGCTCAAATCCAAGCCTCTCAGAGATATCAGAGACATATGCCTGGTCTCTGCATTTTATTAAGAACCGCAGCGTTTCTCCGGAGGTTAAAGGAGGTGAAATAATAATTAAATCCTCTCAAAATGTTAATGAGTTCCTTCTCGGCCTCAGACTCCACCTTTCCTCCAAGTCTGAGGAAATCTGGTTCACTAGTTTTTTTGTGTTACTCTTAAAAGCGAAAAATAGGAAGGAACTTGTCCCTCATTACTTGTCTTGAAAACAACTGGCTCCAAAATATCCCACAGGTGCTGAACTGCTTTGAAATCTGGTGACCGTGAAGACCAAAGCACATGATCCACATATTTCTCCACACTGCTCATTAAGTCCATCATCTGAAACCTTCAGAACATCTTTGAGGTTCGCTCCTCTCGTCTGTCATCACTCATCTGTGTGTCGTTAAATTAAGAAAAATCAATCGGTAAATACGTCCAGAGAGGCTCATCTCCTGCAGCACAGACATCTTAACTATAAAAAAACATAAGCTTGAAAAAAATGAATGATGATAAATAATCATAAATATTGGTAAACAAGGTAAATATTACAATAACTGGAGATGTCCGTTCAAGACAAGAGATTAACTCCAGATAGTGTGTGTGTGTGTGTGTGTGTGTGTGCATGTGCATGACTCCAGGGATCCACTGTCATCACACCTTTTCTTTTTTTAAAGCAGGGCCTCTCCCTCCCTCGCTCGCTCCTTCACCTCCAGAGATCTTATTTTGCTGGAAAGCAAAACAGGTGGACGCATGACTCATGCAAGGCTCCCTCAGTGTGTGTGTGTGTGTGTGTGCGTTTCTGTGTGACTGCAGCTCAATGAAGCCGTCTCCACATTAGAAAGTTGTCTTGAGGGTAAAAGAGAAACACCCTCTCTTTCTCCATTTTGCTGTGTCCTGCAGTTCACCCTTAAATAATTCAGACGTCCCCCCCCCCCTCCCTCCCTCCCTCCCCCCCCCCTCTCTCTCTCTCTCTCACACACACACACACACAGTGTCTGCAATTGGCATCAAAGTGGAGTTTTCTTTTCATCCAACTGGAAACTGAGGTCATGTCCATACTAATGTGCATAAATCTGAAAGAGCATCTCTTTGTCTTTGCTTTGGGCTCCAGCCAGTGGACACAGTGGACAAACTGGTCGCATGTGGATTTAGAGAACAAGCCACATCATGAAAAAAAAAAAAAAAAAAAAAAAACTACAGGAAAGCAACTACTGTTATTATTTAAATGATGGGCTCATGAAAAGCAACAGCAAGAACAAGGTTGTTTTTATCACATCGATGTTTGTTCAAGTTACGGTTTTAAATAAATTCAAGTACTTGGTTTTTTCTGACTTCTTTGATGCTATGAGTGATGTTAAATGAGAATCAGGATCTGTCTAACACATGTACTGGCTGGACTTTGTCCTCAGGCATGAGCTTCTAGACAGTTGGAGGACGTGCGTCGCTCGTCTGCAAATCCAGTCTATCTTTACACCTGCTCGTGAAACAAAAGGGAGCAGCGCAGAATTCTAAGCAGCAAGTTAAAGCCTCAGATCTAATAATACTGACGGCCTCTAACGAGAAATGTTTGCCAACTTAAAAAAAACAAAAAAAACAGGTTGTACTATTTCTTTATCAGTTTCTCTTCATCTCTGGGAAATAGCAGAGCTCTGTCTGACATGATTTGCATTATCGTAGACGCACGTTCCTCTCATTTCACATTCCTCACATACACACTCTCCCCCCAAAAGCCCCCCCCCCACCCCCTGCACACACACTGCAGCACTTGTCTGTTCCCTCAGGTGTTCCAGGCAACATTGTGGATTAAAATAGCTGACGACCCACATATCCCAGTATAGCAGGCATCATGGCTCTGCTGGGCCAGACACCACAACACTTTGTTCACATGCAGCAGCGCAGCCGGCCTGATTAAGAAACCCTAAACATGGAATACAAAAGAGACGAATGTTGACAACGCTGGCCTCATGTCGCCGACCCAAACGTTCACGCTGAATGTCTCCAGAGATATGTGGTGTTTGCAGGCCAGAGGGGTTAAAGAAAGAGAGAGGCTCATTTAAAAAAAAAAAAAACACACAACAAAGCGTGTTTCAGCTCCAGACGTTAGTCTTATCCCGTCCACCGAGTCGGATCCCTCAGGAGGAGGTGATGACACAGTGTGGATTCATTTAGTGACTCAGACGTTTTACCTTTGCTGACCCTGCAGCTGTTTGCATGTGTGTGTGTGTGATCAGGGGGATTGAGCCAATGAGAGCTGGCATCAACATGAAAGAAGGGATGACATCACCGCTGGAGTTAAGACACCGGTTATAAAATATGAGGAGATTTGAACTTGGCTACACACGGTTTGTTTTTACACTTCATTCACTAAGCTCAGGAAAGGGACGACCGTTGGACGTCAACAGAAGTCAAACAGAAAGAGATCTCCTCCCAGACGCATACTTCAGTGTCTGGGTTTGTTTCCCACAATTTCCAAAGTTCAACGCCGTCAATAAGCTTCTTACTCTCTGACAACAAATCATCGTTTGGCTGAAACTCTCAGTTCCTGAGACAAAGAAGTGCGTCGGCAGACTCTTGAGAAAAAACAGGACACACTCCCAAGGTCATCGTCCTCCTCTGGATCTGACCCACTTACAGTGTCCCAGTCTGAGCGCGCACACACACACACACACACACACACACAACTGCGTCATCACTGTAACTCTGAGTGAATTATTCCGCTCACGTGCGCTGAAACAAAGTGACACATCTCCCGAAACGGAGGCTGAGACGTTTCATTCAGACACTGTGTGACTGAGTGGGGCAATAATTCAAGACGATCTTATTTCAGGGGCACTGAAAGTCCAACCCTCTCTACATCGTCTGATCCCTGAGGACCTCCCTCTGCTCAGAGACGTTTCTGTGGCATCGACAGGATTAAAGTTTCCGAGCTCATCTCTCATCGATGTTCGAGATACCCACGGATCAATGCTCAAAGGTTTCTCATCTAAATTATTGATTCAAGGAAAAAAAAAAAGGTTTTGGGCTTAAACCTGAGAAAGTTATAAAACATGACAATGTTGTACTACTTCTATGTCAGATATGTTTCCTCTGAGTTCTACTGATGAGATACAGCTCCCCCCCACCGCCCCGGCACTGAATGAAAAGCTTTTAAGAAGATGAACGGCAGGTGTGTGTTGTGTTCCTAATTTCCTGAGTTGAAAACCTGGTTTCAAGCTGCTCTGCTCTTTTTCCTCCTCCTCCACGCTCATCAAACACGGTTTCCTTTCTGACAAAACACAGTTCGAGACGCGTCTTCATCGTCCCATCGACTGTCAGGTGGTTGCTGGGTAATGAGACAGCGTGAGGACGGTGTGAGACTCACCGAGATCAAAAGTAGCCTGACTTTCTATGAACGGACACAGGAGGAAAACTGCAGCAGGGCTAACCCCCCCCCCCACACACACACACACACTTCCTCTGCCACTGTCAACATCCTCTGCACCACAGATGATGTCATAAGCAAAACACACTCAGTTCATGTGAGCAGAGGAGCTTTGATCAGAGACAGGAAGTGAGTGTGTTGTTCCTTTTAAATAAAGTTAGCAAAGTAAAACATTTCAGTTGTTGTCATAACAACAAAGAGCAGCGGTAACGCTTCCTGTGCATGTCCTCCATTAATTATTCCTGCCTCCTTTGGACAAACAAACAGGATTTTGTCGGGGTGGGGGGTGTTCTGACAGTGTTCCTCTCTGGCAGTAACAAAAACAGCAGAGGAAGAATTGGGTCCTACAATGTAAGTGTTTAATCCGTTTCCATCAGCTTCGCTGCGCTGACACGTCGACCTCACCTCAGACCACAGGAACCAACTCTTGACTGGATATTCAGGGCTTTTTCTACAATGTACAACATTTTTGAAACGTGCGTAAACAAAAGGCAGTTTGGGGGAGAGTAAAGGGGGAGGAGGAGGAGGAGGAGGAGGGAGAGAAGAAAAGAAAATGGGCTGTGTGCTGGGTGAGGAGAATGGGAGAGCTGGACATAGGCCAGGTCACAGGGCTTTATCCCTGAGCCAACCCGTCTGCAAACACTGGCTCAGCAGGACACACACACACACACACACACAAACACACACACACGGCACAGCGTGTGTGTGTGTGTAACAGCCTGTACAACTAATTTGATTCAGACAAACATACTTTACTTTCCTTCATATTATGATTCTGGTTTGTTGCTGTGGGGTCTTTTCATCTCGCTTGGATAAATATATACTATATAGTATATATGTACGCTTTGTAAACAGCCCACTCACGTAGTTTTATCCTTGAGTTACATAAATGTGAAATTTATAATGTGTAACTTTTCTCTTTCAGATCTCACAGAAAGTCACTGGGACTGATCTCAGCGGACACATGAAACTAATCAAAGCCATCAAGTTCATTTCCTCATATATATATATATATATATATACATATGCAAAACATGATGTAGATTGTGTTTCGTACAACAGTGGTAATCAGAGTGTACGTGAGGCGTGAAGAGCTCAAAGGGGAAATCTCCTTGTAAACTGGAGTAATCGCGCTGCGTGGTGAATCGTGCTGGAGAGGTGCCCTCCATAGAAAACCACTCATCTTGAAAGATCAGGGCTATGGGCTTCCACAGACTAAGCTCCTCTCTCTCTCTCTCTCCATCACGAGTGCAGTTCATTTGTTCTGCTTTCCTGCCGTGGCAGTCTGACTGCTCACTTTCTTATCTAATCTCTGCCGCCGTACACTGAACGCCTTATTCACTTACTGAATTACGGGCTCTCGGGCGTGTGTGCGTTTGACTCCAGTGATTTCAAATAATGAGGAAAAGACAATAACTCTGTGTGTGTGTGTGTGTGTGCGTGCGTGCGTGTGTGTGTTTGGGAGCACGATAATAAAAAGAAAGAGAAAATGAATGAGTGCAGTGATTACAGTGGCTCACGTAGAGAATATTGGCAGAAGCTTCCACACTGTAAGAAGTGAAGCAGCTGGTTTAGAATTTTTACAGATGTTACTTTCTTATAGTGTCAAATGTTGTCAACACACCTATCTGGGCCAGGTTTGCTTTGAATATAGGGGAATAGGGTTCTAAAGTCGTTTTATCTTCACCCTGGTCAGACAATTCATTTTTATGAATAAACTCTTTCAAACTTTTTTACTTCTCAAAACAAATAACTGTCTCTTCCATTTTGAACCAAGTCATGGATTTACTAAATGTAATGAATTCAGTTTTGTATTTTCCGATACTTGACTTATTACATAACGAACAGCTTTATCTCTCCCTCTCTCTTCCTGTCACTTCTCCTCTGTGTCTCTCCTCCCTCTTTCTTCGTTCCTTTGTTTTTCTGCCTTGTAGTCCTCTTTTTTTTCAACTGCTGTGACTACGAGGAAGCAGCTGTGCTCCACAGACAATTACATAACACAGTGTGTGTGTGTGGGGGGGGGGGGGGGGGGGACGGATGGCAGCGCAGACAAAAGGAGGATGGAGTGATAAAAGAATTAAAAAAAAAAAAAAAAAAAACCTCATCCCTTTCCTGACTAACTTTCGTGTGCATTTGCTCATCTGGACTCATTTCTTGGGTCGACTGGTGTTTTCGTTCACTCTCATCCTTTCCTCCTGTTGTCCCCTCGCCACCGTCGCCGCCGCCGCCCCACCGCCATCCTACACACAGAGTTACTGGGCTGTGAAATGTGAAAAACCGCAGCATGCATAGCAATTTATTATCTTGTCAAACTTCCCTGGGCCAGCGTCATGCCAGGGGTGGAGAGAGAGAGCGAGAGGGAGAAAACAGAGGGACGGAGAGACACAGAGAGAAAGACAGAGATGTTTGGAACCAGTTTGTCCAATGGTGCGTGCCGAGGGTTAACAGGTTAGCAAAGAGAGGGCAGGGAGAGTGATGGTTATGATCAGTATCCGGCTTCATAAAGGTGGAGGTGTGATAGAGTAAAAGTATCTGGAGTACTTCATCTAGAGGAGAGAACTGCATCATCACAGCATTATTTCTCAAGAGAGAATAAAGTTCTGGTGCATCAAACGATGTTTGAGATCATTTACTGATGCTGTTAGAATTTGTGTTTGGCCTGAGGCGAATCTGATGGGGCTTTTGAAGCCAAATTTAACTGGCTGTCATAGGGGGTCATAGGGGTCATAGGGTTGAAAACACAAGGTCAGGGGTAAATGTTTGGAAGTCATATGTGTCAAGATTTGAGATTGCTAAAGCGAACACTTGAAATGTTGGGTTCTGTCAGAAGGTTGTGCTTCTGCACCAGAGAGAGAATCCAACAGCTTTTAACTGGAGGATTTTCTGTGGCTTGTTCAGATTTGTGAGACTCTCCTTTCGTGGAAACACTGACGATCGCACAGGAATAGATGGAACGCCTGATTCTTCATTATAGCAGCCGAGACGTGACAAAGTGCTCAGTGGAGAGTGGGGCGCTGGGCTGCAGGGCCGGCTGGTCGAGTGCTGAAACAACAGCACAGCAGATAAATCAATCGGTTTGAAAATGACTGCGCGCACACAGAGAATGTAAATTAAGAGACGAGACGGGGAAGACGCTGAGAGAGAGTTTAACCTCCTCTCTGTTTATCACCTCATTCATCCTCCAGTTTTTTCCATCATTGTACTTTGGCGTGGCCGTGCTTTGAAATAATGGGATCGCTTCTAATTGGGAAGTTCCTCCATTCACACACACACACACACACACCCTATCACATCATTCTAAACCTGCATGGATTCAGCAATTACACGCAAAACATGGGCTCCGGCTGTCAGCGGCAGCAAGACTGACGGACAGGTGAGAGGAGGGAGAGGGGGAGGGTGGTTCCACGTGTTCAGCCTCGATGCAAAGTACCTGATAAAAGACGAGGAGACCAAAGACCGAGAGCAGCTTGATGTGGGGACCAGAAAGGAAAAGATGAATCTGGTTGTTTGTGAGCATGTGTGTGTGTGTTTGTCTGAGAGTGTGTGTGTGTTTTTCTCTGTCACTCTGACAGCAAACGGCCAATTACTGTCGAAAGTGGCGGGATGAATCCTGCCAGACCATAGCTTTCCATTAGGGCAGCCAGTGTGTGCGTGTGTGTGTGTGTGTGTGTGTGTGAGAGAGGACTGAGGGAGACAGAAGAAACAAGAGTGGAAAAAATATGGCTGTGTCTGGTCCCAATGTGAATGCGTTTGTGTCTTTTTAACACTGCGTCCCCACGAGCACTGATACGTTTCAGAAGTCATTAATTTCCTCTGAAATTTATCAACAAATGTCTGAAAATGACACTGCTGTTGCCTCCAAAATATTATGAGCCTAGCTTTCACAAACACAAACAAAGGAAGCAGGGACAAGGTGCTAGCTTGTCCCCGCTGACAGAGAAAAAAGTGATAAGCTGTTAAATTATGTTTTAAAAGTTTGAAATTAGACTTCTTTACCTGATGCACCTGTGGCTCACTGATTAGCAATTAACTTTAAAAAGTCGAAGCTAGCAAAAGATGAATCCACCTGAAGCAAACCATCTTGGCTTTGTACTATGTCAATGCTAAGCTGTTAGCTAGCGGTCACGTGTAGAATTGTTAGCAACCATTTGTGTTTGTTAAAGTGGCCATTAAAATCGGCCAAAGTACCAAGCTCAGTGTCTCAAAGCAGCACATCACAGACTAGCGGAGGGCCGACTCTGCTACATGCTAATTTTGGGCTAAACCTCGGACCCGTCTATGTCATGGACCTGCAGCAGTGGAACTGATAAATCGCTTCTCCTCCGATTCCAGGTAAGAGCACAAACAACCACATTTGAACGAGTGTCCCCTCGAAAAGTCTGGAATTGCCTCCAATTACTATTCATTGCCAATGGTTGTTGCCAGGGTAACGACAAATGGGAAGCCTAATACACAACAAGTCCCTCGCTCATATGTCATTATAGCCACTCACATGAAACAGGTGCAATCATTCACTTATGTCCTGCGTCACAATGGCCTGGCTGTCAAATTCCAAATGATAACCTCCAGTGTGCGCTCATATCTGTAATATGATTAACTGTTCTCTGAGAAGAAAAGTGCGGATACACTGAGTGGAACTGATTTGTCCCAGTGAGGCTCCACAGTCGTGTCTCCAGGCTCCAATTTAAACAGCTTCTCCAGCCGTTCTGCGGAAAATGAGACCCCGCATCACACTCTGAACACCTCTCAATCAATTAGCAATATAATTACAGAACACGCCAAATAGGTTAGACTGCAGGGGACGGCCATGAGAGCTGCTGGGACTAAAAATAGGACGAGACGGTGGATTTGTGTCAGTAAGACAGTCAGAGAGGAGATACGCAGTCTGGGCTTCATTCAGGGCCACATGGTCTAACCCCCCCCCTCTGTATACGCACAATGGGCCGACACAGCACCGTGGATTCTCTGGGACATGCTGGGAGACTTTTAATAGCGTATAAAGGTGATAACACACACTCATACACCCACACGAGGCTGGAGAGGACGTCCAATTAACAGCTGCGTTCATCAGGCCCACAGGGGAAACTGAAGACAGCTGCAAAAGTGTTGTTTAAAATCAGAAATGGAAACCTACAGTTTATTCATGGAGACAATCTCACTTCATATACGAACAGAGGAAATCACTGGTTTAACGTGTGAGATAAAGGTTAGAGCAGTGGGTGGGCTCCTCTGCTGGGTACTGTATGTTCTATAGTGGGTGGTGATACATAATTCAGCAGGATTATCTGCAAACAAACAGTGGCAGAGATGTATATATTATTTAAGAACAAGTCACTAGCTATTAGGCATGTGTCCATCTTCCATGGCCATGCAGGTGTGTGTGTGGATTTAAAGACTCCAGGATCCAAACACTCAGAATCCTCCATCACCAGCTCAGACTGAAAATCTAAACTCAGTCCACTTTGCCCTGCAATCGTGTCTCACTGAGAACGCGAGCTGCCAGCATGGAGCCTGCAGCCCAGGCAGAACCACAGCATCCACAGCCGAATGGAAAGTTACAGCGAGAACCCTGCATCCCACATTCAACTTTCCATCCTGACATGTGCACAAAATAAACACCGAATAACAGCTGCGTTTCATCCCCATCACACCAACGTGGAGTCCTGTCTCTGAGAATCCTCCCTGAAGAAGAGGGACACAAGAGGAGCATCCCGGTGGACGTTCTCTGGTGGTCGCCTCTTTGGGTTTTATTTGAATCCAAAATTCATCACGAGGTGTGGATTTCACGTGTTCCTGCTTTTACTTTAGCGATGAAGGGAGTTAATGACGTGTTTAACTGTTTAGCGTGCATTTAAGAGACGATTCGTTCACAGAGCAGCGAGGGAGGGAGCGTAAACACGCACATGGATAGAATGTTTTTACGCATTTTTATCCATCTGTGCCATGTGTGCGTAATGCTGTCGCTTCCTCCCTCTTCCCTTGTGTGTGTGTGTGTGTGTGTGTGTGTGTGTTTCCTCCTGTCAGCGGACCTCGCCGTGCTCCATGTGAGCGAGAAAAAAAAACGCAACTGCACGGGGCTGCCGCGCTGCTCTGCGCTGCGCTGCGCTCCGGTGCGCGCCGCTGATGCAAACACAAAAACACACACTCAGAAAACGTCAACATCAGAAAAAACATCAAACCACCGCATCTCGTGACATTTTCATCACCAGCTCCAGTTCCCAGCCCTCCTCCTCTTCCTCCTCCTCCTCCTCCTCCTCCTCTAGTTTCCCCGGAAAACAAGAAGAGAGAGAAACGCGTGAGCGCTGACCTGCTGCCAGTTCTCCTCCAGGGAAGGCATCGCGGAGAAATACCCGGTGTCATGGACGAGTTGGAGTTCCTGGAAAATACTGTAATTCGCCAACACATCCATGCTTGATGCGGGGAAAAAGAAAAAAAGAAAAGTCAGTGAGAAGAAGTCCGGAATCCAAACGATAAACAAAAAAAAATCTTCCTGTCAAAGTTGAAAAGAAAGGCTGGATTCACAGCCCAGATGGTGCAGGAGAGCGCACCTGAGCGCTTCAGCTGGAGAAAGAAAGGAGAAGCGGAGGAAGGAGAGACTTGTGTTGGTGTGTTATCTCTGTGGCTCCTCTCCTCTCGGCTCGCTCCTCTCCTCAGTGCGCGCTCGGGGGTGCCAGATCTATTTCCGCATTGCCAGTCGAGCTGCCCGGTTGCCAGGTTTGCTCCTCCAGCTGCAGACACAGAGCGCGAGAGAGGGGAGGGACGCGCAGGGGGAGGGGCGGGGGGGAGAGGGGAGGGGCCACCTGCCAATCAATTTCATGCGTGACCGTATAAGGTAAATGGGGTTGATGATGTCACCAGCATCCAATTAAGGAGGAGGCGTGAGTGAGGGAGTGGGAGGAGCCGGCAGCGAAGCGGGGGAGGCCATTGGCTGAGCGGAGCTGTCAGTCCGGCCCATAGATGGCGGCGAGGAGTGAGTTATTTTTAGAGGGGTATATAAAAGCTGCAGCATTCCTGCTCCAGTCATTACAGGCTGCACAGGCGGTGAGGAGGCACACCACGAGGAGCAGAGCACGGTTTAGAGTGTTTATGAAGCGACTCCTCGCCTCTTCATGTTCAGCTTACCGCCTCTCACGCTCACGTCAACGCAGCGCATGTGTCTTTTATCCATGAGGGGCAAGTCAGCGTTGTGCCCACACTCCGGCACACAGACTGGGGGAATTGAACATTCCCCTTCAGCCACGGCCGGGCAGCAGACGCCGGAGTGGAGCTGCTGGGTGGTGGTGGTTGTTGTTGTTGTTTTTGTTTTTTTCTGGCCTCTCCACCGCAGAGACTCCTCCATGTGGCTTCCATGTGGTGACGGAAGGGAGAGCGCCACACGCCCACCTGTTCAGTCCTGGAGAGTTTATCCACTTTTATTTCTGACCAGTCGCCCCTCAGCAGGTTTTATTACCTCAGTATAAATATACATCCTCCAGACCGGAACCCACTCCCACCCAGTGTCACTGCGTAAACTAATAATGTCTGAGAAAAAAAAAAAAAAAAAAAACTGAGTGAAAGAAAGTCAGAGGTTCTACTTTATCAAAAGTATCACACTGCTACTTTAAAATACGGAACTTGCAAATGAGGAATTATTTTCTGACTCATCTGTTTAGAAATCTGTTCAAGTTGAAACCGACTAAACGAATCTAATAATGTGATAGTTTGTTGTGGGGGTGTTACACAACACAGCACAGAAACACAGACGAGTGGTAAAGAGAAAGTCAGGAGTCAAGTGTATTTATATAACACATTTCCTACAACAGGTGCAGACTCAGTGTGCCTCGAGATGAGAAGGAAATAAATACAATCCTATGTTCTGCTCTGTCCTGACGAGAAAACCCGGGAAGCTGCACAAAAGAGGAGCAGCAGGATTTTTATTTAAACGACGACTCGTTTCAGTTTCACGTTTTTTTTTATTTTTCAACGCAGTTAAGCGGCTCTGCAGTGCCGGAGGTTCGCCCATCAGTGTTGATTACGACTGACGACGGCGCTGGATAATCTCCCCGTGACAGTAGCGTGTGTTCACCGATACGTGACAGACACGAGCGACTGACTGCTGTCGCCTGCCACCTCTGCAGCAGACACGTGTAGATGAGTGTGTTCCAGGCTTTGACCCTTCTCCTCTGCAGATGATCATGGCTAGAGAGGTGACCCCCCCACCTCCACCCCACCTCCACCCAGCTATGTGACCTGAGCATCTTTTTCATATATACAAAAGACAAACTCAGAAAATATCCAAACCCAATTTACCAATTTCTGCTAACCACCCAAACTAGCATTGTTTTGCTAGCAGGCAGCATCAGGATGAGCCAACATGCGGAACAGCGCTACTTTTCAAAGTCAACAGTAATAATTTGGTTAAAAGTAAAACAAGGTTAAGGAACACATGACTCTGAACGTCCCACTTGAAACACATCCAGTTAAATATAGTAATCACTGCTTAGCAATTGTGTTTTCATTGGGGTTTGGGTGTGAAAAGAAGCTGTCAAGGAAAATCTAATTAATAATTTGGTCAATGATTCGTGAAATCTAAATTCCTTTTTCTACCAGTAGGAAACTGAACTGGGTGAATAGTTCAGGGACAGTAATGAGCAACGGTTGTGGTTCAAGAAATAAATTTTCATGAATGCTATAAATTATTTTACACGTGTCTGTATTGATTTTTTATTGGTTGCTGAATTACGAGCCTGTGATCAGCATCGGAGATTTATTTCATTTTAATCTTTTACTGAGACATGCAGATCGTAACCCGTGTTTTAACAGAGTCTCGTGTTCGGGCGTAAACATGCACGGTTTGAAGTGAGCCATTTGATGAGCGCAGAGAAAGACAGAGTTTTTATTTAACACTTACATGACTGAGTGAACCTGATGGGCCCAGATAGGAACGGCTCCTCTGGGTTGTTATAGCGATCATAAAGCCCTTTAGAGGATCAGATGACTCAAATCACTTCCAGCAGCCTCTCAAAATGTTTGATGGAGGCAGAGCCACAGTAAACTGACGGTCGTTACTGCGACACACACACAGCCTCAGCTTCTTCCTCACGCTTCATCCGCCGTCTGTTTCCACAGCCTTGTTTTTCTTTCCTTCAGACTCTTATCAAATTATTCCATTTTTCATTTCATTTGTTTTCTGTCATTTTAGTTAGACGCATCTCTCCCTTTGACACTGTAGCACGCATCCAGTCACTCCTGCACGTTACATTCATCGACTAAATGAGGGTGTTATAATTAAAAGGTCAGAATTTGAAACTTAAATGTGACGTCTAATGTGGACTCAACCTGCAGAGTGATGCATTCTGGTACTTTGTTTGAGGGGAAGACTCAGGGACTACTCCACCTCCAGGTCAAGTTTTAGAAAAGTTGACAGACGACGTGTCTCATGAAAGATGATGCTTGTATTCTTGTAATAAATGTCTCGCAGAGGTCTGATTGAATAAACAGTACAATGCTTATCATCGCCAGGTCTGGACCACTCGTGATATTCTGTTGGTGACTATTGGTGAACCTGAATCACTTGTTGGAGCAATTTAAAAAACGTCTGTTCTGTCCGTAGAGGAACGTGCTAACCTGTGTTGGCAGAATTTATTATTTGCTGTTATGATCAGGCTGTATCTACTGGAGCTTTCGTTATGTAACACCCACATGACACTGAGGATTTCCATGTTATTGAGTTCACACTGGCTTTGTGTTGCTGTGTGCTCCTTCCCTTTCTCCCCCCCCCCTCCCTGAGCTTCTTCTTCTTCACGCGTCCTGTCCCTCGGGGACGTCCTGTCGGTCTCGGAGGACCGGCAGAGCCAGATGGCTTCTGGATCGGCTGTTTTCAGGACATTTTCCCCATTGATTTTTACAGCTCAGTCAGCCACCGGAGAGACAGAGGAAGGAAGGAGGAGGAAGCTGCTGTCAGGAGGAAGACAGTGTGTGTGTGTGTGTGTGTGTGTGTGTGTGTGTGTGTGGAGGAAAATGGATCAATACTACTGTTTGCCTGTAAGACCCTTAACAGATTCACATGCAGCATCTTGGTGAGACTCGATATTCAACAACAGAATAAAGAATCCTCCTCCATTATCATCAGCTCCTATTTTTAAACAAGCAGATCAGTCACTAACAACCCCAGTGCTACATGCTATAACTACTGCAATACCTCTACCATTACTCACACTACTACTAGACCAATTATACTGCTCTTAAAGTGAGTGACACTAATACTCCTCCAAGTATTGCCATTGTACTGCCTGAAATTCTACCATTAGCACCACTTCAACTCTTTCTTCTATTACTACGGCTGAAAATGGGCCTTTGTTGTATGAAGATGGAGGGAGAGAGGAAAAACGAGAAATGAGAGAAATCATTAAAAAGACAAAGAGGATTAAGAAGGGGGGAAAGAAACAGACTAAAAGGAGCGAGAGAAAGAATTTCATGGTAAAATGAATCTCCAGTGTAATTCCATTTCTGGCTAAAACCGCCGAACACCATAAGAGGAGAAAATACAAAAGCTGCATCGTGTGTGTGTGTGTGTGTGGGCTGCATGTTTCTAAACCACACAACCTTTTAAAATCTGGGCATTGGTGCCCAGCTCCACACACACTGAGTGTTGTAATCTTATTATTATATTGTTTTGGCACTGAGAGGAACTGGAGGAAGAGGAGGAGGAAGAGAACTAGTGGGAGGAGGAGGAGGAGGTGGAGGAGAACTGGGAGAGAGAAGAGGGAAGGATTTTAAATAATCTAATCAGGGCTGGAACTTCAGGAGAAAACAAAACCCCGACTGGAATTAAAATTCAAGTTGTTTGGTGGCACTCATGTCTGCACAAAGATAAGAACACCAAAAATACAGTCCAACAAAGTCAATTTTCGAGATCCTTTGTCCCTTTGCTGCTTTTCATTAAATCCAACACTCATACAAGAGTCTTCGATGTTTCCAACTTCAAACCGTTTCGATTATTATTTTCAGAAGTCGTGTCCACAAGAACAACATACAAGGGGCAGCTGGTGCGTTTGATGAAAGGTCACTGGACTCACTGGACTCTGAGCTCATAGCAACAGAGCTGGAGACGATCGTAACCTACACACACACCTCGCACATGAAAGACCACTCCCATTAATAACCATTGATTTCCCGGTCAGGGAGGACATCATATTAAATAACTGAGGACAACATTCGACAATAGGTTGTGTTATGTTGCTAGGCAACCACCATATCCCCACATTTATGAAAACAGAAAGACATCCATCACAGAGGGTTAGTCCGTCTGAGTGATGATGTCATTTACACAGGAATAGACATGTTAATGTAGAGAAGTGGGCTGAAGTCTGCAGAGAACTGGAGGAGGAACTGGAACCAGTGGTGTCACCGCAGGGTAACAAGGCCGTCCACGCCAGTAAATATCAGTTTTCACCTCATCAGGCTGAAAAACGCATCACATGATCAACGCACAGACATTCTCCCCGATATATGTCAGCCAGCGACTGAGGGACGCACGCTCACATCCCATCCAACAAGTCCAATAATTAGTGTCTCATTCTGCATAAAACTGCAATAATATCCAGACAATGACGATAAACAACATAGATTAAGATGTCTGTTGTTCCTCTTTCTCTCTCACACACACACACACACACACTTACGCTAACGAACGCCTTCCTGCCTCTAAACACAACACGTTTCCCAGCCTCCGCTCGCTAAACATGGAGCTGTGATATTTCCTGTCCGCTCGCCTCCTCCTCTCATGTCTGTGATATTTTTAATAATGGGGAGGAAGAAGCAATATATCCTGGAGCTGAGGGAGTGATACAGGGTTAAGCATATTCTGCAGCTAATTGCGCTTTCTGCTTTTTAATAAAGAAAAACCACATGCCTGCGGGCCCGTGAGTGTGTGTGCGCTCCCGCACCAGGCATGAGCAAATAGTTGAAAACTGAAATACCTCTTGGCTTTGTGTGTGTGTGCAGAATCATATCTCATGCTTCTGTGTTTGCACAAACAGTGACTGGGACCATCAGGGATTTCCCCCCCGTCCTCGTTTACTTGAGACTGAAAAAGCAACTAACAACTTCATTATTCGTCATTAAAAGAACCATTACAATCAAAAATCTTTTCAGTTTGCTCTGATAATCGAGTAAAGATTCTCACATTTAAGAGGCAGGGATATTTAGATCCGCTGGAGCATTTTATCTTCCCCTTGATTATCTTATTGATTCATTCACTCCTTCGTTCAGCGCCACCTTTAAGTGTCCCGCTGCATTGGCTGAGATGAATTCTGAGCGCGTGGTCCCGCCTCTGCAGCACAGTCGCTCTGTGGTCTAACTGCTCGTGAGCTACATGTGGGGAACCAGTGTTTGCCTTCGCAAATCATTGACACAGCTCTTGCAGGCGGACGCGCTCATAAATCAGAGAAAAGAAAGACTAAACTATGAACCGCTGTTTACAGCCGAGAGCTCCGCGGAGGGAGATGGAAACAAACTGTCAAAACAGCCTCGATTTAATATGACATATTGGTTCTGAAGCTTTGGGTCTGAGGGAAATGTACCTGAGAGTGGGGTTGAGGGTTAGAACTTACTGCACACAATTGTCTGTTGAAATTATTCGGTTTGAAATTCGTGAAAGTGAAACATGTCTCCTCCTGAGACATCAACACCTGTCTGCTGAGGTTCCCTCTGGTGACCCCCTGAACTCACCCTCATCGCTGAGGCCTCAGTCCGATCTGCAGGTTAAAAACTGCTGCTAAATGTGTGATTTTCTGTCTAAAGAGAGGTCATTCATTCTGAATCCCTCAAACTGTCTGACACCGTTCAAAATAAAAGCACTCCTGAGTTTCTGTTGATTCATTTACTGTGAAATATGAGTACATCCTGGAAAGGTGCTCTGAGATTCCTTCCAGAAACCTTGGGTAGCAGCGCTACAGTGAACATACTGTGGCCTGGGACTCAAATAGAGGAGAGATAAAGGTGTTTCAGACAGAGGCTGCAGAGGGGAGCTGCAGCAGTGGACCGTATGAGGACAGCGATGCAGTCTACTCGGGAGACCACAGTTGTCTCTCATCCAGTACAGGAGGTACAAGCTGCATCTGAAGGGTAAAATCTAATGACAGTGAACATATCAGAGCTTCAGGAAGAGGACACAAGTCATTTCAGACCTGGACCCCACAAATAAAGACGGAGGCTCCTGGAGCGGCTCTTTGTGTGGACTGGAGCTGCACCTTCACCAAAGGGGAGTAATAAGTGTGGGAAAGGAACAGCCATGAAACTGAATGGTGGGAGGATGTCGGCTGGTTGAAGAGCCCTTGGAGACATTATGTTCTTTATGAAGCCATAAAACAAAAGGCTGCTGCTTTTCCCTTCACTGCGATGACCTTCGCTTGATGACCAGCGCTCGTCAGCGGCTCTTTAAAGAGCCAGGTAATGGATGTTTATTCATAGCCGACATATACCAGCACACAGTGATCACCATCATCATCCTAACCCAGCCACATCGCACTGGGCAATAATCTGCCCCGGGCGCTGGCTTCTTTATGATTGACAGATTGGAATAAATCTCCTCATTTGGATATGCTGCGAGAGGAATTAATTACCAGGCAATTGTGTCTAACATATTAATTTAGAGGAGATTATACAATGCATTAGCTTGGCAGTTATTAAGCATGGTTATGTACGCCTGCGTTTGTGTATTGAAATCGCACAGGCGGAAAATTCAGTCCAATTTGCCATGCTTGGCTCCGGCTAACACGCTGCTGTGTCTCGGGATCCCTCCTTCCCTCCTTCCTTCCATCCTTTCTCACATCCTCTGTTCTCTCCTCCTGTCAGCTCCCCTTTCAACATCTAGTCTCCCACATCTGAGTGATGCAAGCGTGGTGAAACACGAGGGTCAGAACCGGAGCAACGAGCGGAATGAAACGTTCACCTGGCTCTAAAAGGGTTCTCTCAGAGAGAGGGCGATTCTGTTTCCTCCTTTTTTATATTACACAAACTATCCATCATAATCTGCTCGCGCCACTGATGGCAGAGATGTGAGAAGCAGAAAATAAGACAACACAGGCAACTCTCTAGAATCCCAACGTCAGCAAATCCCTATCTGACGTGAACCTTAGTCAGGCGCCATCTTGGTTTTGTTAAAGTAGATATTTGGAGAGGCAGGGGGTGGAGCCTGACAGACCCACCTGCACCTATTGGACGATATCATGAACCCCACTATCAGTCACATCTGAGCAAAAATTACACAAGTTGAACATGACGCTGAACTGAAATACATGTACAATCATTTAGAAAACATATTTTTTTTTGCAGTTAATGGCGTCGCCACCTGCTGGTGATTCTAGAGAACAGAGATATCAGGCCCTTGTCTTCACCCTCCTGACTCAGATTGTACGTCCATTTCTCATATAAGACGTGTTTTACAGAAACAGATCATGCTCATATCCTTATTGATATAAACCGGGGGGGGGGGGGGGTAGAACATATCGATCGTAGGAATCAATACATCATGAATAAATGCCAGCTACTATTACGCATTGTGTGGCTGCTTTTAGCAACTCTGGTGCAACAGTTCCAAATTTAAACACGTGTCCTGAAGCATTTTGCTCTAAATGAATGAATCGTGCGTTTCTTGATGTGAGGAGAGGATCCACGCTGTAAAGTGAAGAGCTACAGTTTCATGTTCCCTTCAAAAGTACTGACAAACAAACGAAGGTATAATTGGAGGCTCTGCTCACACAGAGAGACGACTGCTGCATCACTGAATAGATTAGCTGTTTGCAGGCTGTTGCTATGGCGGTGTACTCTACTGGGATACGTGTGTTTGTGTGTGTGTGTGTGCGCGTGTGTGTTTAGTCGTCGCTGTGTGTTTATGAGTTTCCTATTATGGAACTGAATGCTTATTGTTTTCCTCAGTATTCATCTGTGTATGTGTTCTGTACTTTCAGTGCATTTCTGTGGACTACGTCTGACTTTTTCAGTCTGTCTTCTGTGTATATGTTGTCTGTGTGCGTGTGTGAGCATGAGCGTGTGTGTGTCTGTGTGTGTGTGTGTGTGTGTGTCCCTGGTGTGCTGCTGGTAAAGCGTGGCGTGTTGCTCTAACAGGCTTGTCCTCCATTAGTAGCTCAGCACTGGGCTTAAAACTGGGAGGGAGGAGGAGAGATGGACATGTGCGCTCACACACACAGATCATCGAACACACAAACACACACATCCACCGACACGCTTCTTAAATTCTACTCGGATGGAGCTAAAAATGACAGCCACTGAGCCTCGCTGCAGCAGAGCTCAGAGTGTGTGTGTTATGATATGAAACTATCAAATATATTTGACGTTGCACAGATGCAACATACATTTCATTCATTCTTGTCCTCGTCAAAATAATCAGAGCACATAGGTGCATTGTTTGCATTGGTGGTGGACGGGGGATGGAGGAGTGAGCAGCAGCAGAAGCTGAGTTTCTGTCCTTCATTCACAAAGGAGCAAAGACACAAACATTTCTGAGCAGCAAACCTGCCACCGAGTCGCCCCTTCCTCCACAGTTAACGCTCACCGGCTGTGACATCACAACTGAATCCACTTCAGATGAATATTTCTTACCTGACTCACGGTCTGAGGGTGAGGAGAGCAGGACGAAGAGCGTGGACACGTCTGAGGCTCAGAGTCAGAGCAGCTGACAGAGGAAACACTGAGGATCAGACTCTTCTCCATTTGCCCTCAGATAAAAACAAAGGCCCTGACTCCTCTTCTGTGTTTTCCACCTGTTTCTCTGGGCCCAAAGGTCTGAAGAGGACATGAGGTGTTTTTACACTTCCTGGTTCAAACCACTTTCCAGGAGTGGCAGATTTGTTTGTGTCTTTTTTTAATCGTTCAATTTTTTAAAAAAAATACTACTCATGGTTGGTTGTATGATTCCATCTTGATTTGGGAACTGAATCAAACAAAGAGACGACATCTGTTCGGCTCTGTCGTCTATTTATCGGCACATTTCCCATGAACACCTATGGTGGCGGACCAGTCCACTGCGGTGAATTGCAGAGGGGTGCTTGAGTGAGGTTTTGCTTTGGTAGCTGCTCATTAGGATGCAGAACATTTGAGCCCACACAGTTCAAAGACTCAGAGTCATTATCAGAGATTCTCTGAGAACAGCTGATTCTAGATCAACGTGTTTGAAACTCGCAGAGAAGACGAGCGAACGTCTCGGTCTCTGTCGCAGTAAATGAGAGGAAGAACTTGACCCCTTTGTCCTCTGCACTGGCACACACTGCGACACACACACTTCCCAAAGGTTAATGCGATGCTAATGTGGCCTATAGAGGGTGATCACTCCCAGACCTTTGCTGCTCTCCGCACCTATTTATAAAAACTGTTTGCAGAAACTGAGCAAGCGATTCAGCTCCTTCCCTGGACCAAAAGTTGCAGCGTCGCAAGTTAGAATGTGTTCAAGTTGAAGGACGCGCAGTCGGGCCGAAGATTTTATTGATTGTATTAACCTCTAAAGTGTGTTTCTAAGCTGTAGATTGTCCCGGTGGTACTACATTTATATTTTTATTTAATATCCAGAAGTAGTTGGTGCTCAGACACAGGACGTGAACTTCTGATGCATCCAATTTGTTCCTGCGCATATTTATTTTCCTACTCGCTGAATAGAAACAGCTCCACACGCACATACACACACACACTGGCTCTGGGCTGCCTGTAGAGCACAACCCGGCTCTCATCTCCCTCCATCTCTCATCACTATTTTTATTTCTCACCGACCTTAATACATTTCATCTGTGAAAGGAAGCTGTTCCACTGTCATATCCTGGGAGGTATCGATTTATCCTGCCTCTAATTGCTATGCAACTGCCAACTGCTGCAGTGTTTGAGTTTCGCACTGAAAGATAAAAAAGACTGTGGCCCTTCATTTGAGTTTTCTGCCCCGGGGCTGTCGATCTGTTTATATTTTCTTCTCACTTCAGCAGCCTTTAAACACTCGGCGTCGTGTTTTCTTCTTCTCACGTTAATTTGCCGGCTCTCAGTTTTGTCGAGTTCTGCCTGGCCCAGATCTTTGTGCCTATTTTAATCATTATTGTATTTGTTATTCTCTATGTTCTCTGCACTTTATAGTGAACGATTCTGCCCGTGAGGGGAAGACAAACATGAGATGTCTGAGGCAGCGCGCTCATAAACGAAGGAAGATCAAATAAGAAATAAACTTTATCAAATTTACCTTCAGGAGATTTACTTTGACTTGTTCCAGTTTCTTACTGTATAACACACTTTGTCAAAGTAGTCGTATGTTGTGTTGTTGAAGGAGCCACAAAATGAAAGTTTATTATTCGCAGTTAACGCCCCCTGGTGTTAGATCCTCATTCCAAACCAGACGGGTTCTCATTAACTCACTTTAGCTCCATTTCTTGTTGCGTTCTCATTTGCTTAATAGTATAATCTCTGTTTTGTGGGCACCTAATTGAATTGCCTTGATGTGTTTATGGGAAAGAGGGAAGAGCAGTTATTACTGCAGTGTTTTATTGTGGGTTAGGACACTAATTGCTAACTCAGAGCCGGCTAGTGTTGGACTCTAATTGTGAAGAACAGTGGAGCAAGCAGGGGAATAGAAAACTAGGTTAAAATCCTGGCGTAAATTGGCATAAGATGAATATGAATATGAGCCAATGAATATAAATAAAAGGAACGCACTGCAGGGGGGGGGGGGGGTCGAGGTGAATTTAGAGACCTGAGATAACTGGACATCAGCTGAGCTTAATACTTGAAGAAAAAAAAACTTTTAATGCACCACATTATCATCTGTAATAAAACAGAGCACCCTGAATGGAGCTAATACGTACATGTCCCATCCAGTTACATGGAGCAGGCATGGTTTATGATGTATACTGCATTAGCCACCAAGGGAAGACACTTTGACTTCATCATCAGAGACACTCAGTTTTCCATGAAGCAGGTAGAGCTCCTCAAGAAAAGGAAATACTTTGAAGTAACCCCCCCCCCCCCCCCCCCCCCCCCCCCCCCCCCCCCCCCCCCC